>LPNX010636809.1:119628-152790 GCA_001517045.1 Pseudotsuga menziesii | reverse complement strand
TATATATATATGTTTTCATTCCAATGCATTTTTATGTTTATGTTCATGGTGCTAGATTGCCCATATTTGATAGTTGTGAAGTCGTGTTCTCTCTCTGGTAGAGGGGTGGGGATGTGACACTTGTCTCTCATTACATGTGCACTACTAGTTAAAGGTATCTAATGAAAACCACACTTGTTTGAGTACTCATTCATTGGAGAAATTGCAGATGGAGAGATTCCAAGATTTTCCATTCTTGGGATTCATTATTAGTAGATGGAGCCACTAAGGTGCCTCTAAGATAGTAAGGCTTCTAGGTTATATTTTCACAGATCTTCCAGGACCTAATCCATGATATTAGATGTCAGTTCTTCACAGTGGTAATAACAATTTCCCCACCCTTGGAATGGGATATTGTAGTTGTCTACTATGAAGCTCACATTGTTCACTAATTCTTGAAGCGGTATTGATATTGAGTTAATAGTGTTTAGGTGGAGAATATGTATTTATACAAATGCTACTGATATATAACAAAAGTAGAGGGCCTCAAATAGATGGTTACCATTTTGCTACTTTCTTAGGAGAAAGGGAAAGGATGACTAACCTAACATGATCATAGATAAATAAACCTAATATTTAAATCCTCCTTGTGAAATATTGGGAAGCTAATTTAAAAGCACAAAGGGTGCTTAAATTCATTTGTTGTATTTAACAGGACTATTTTTGCACAATGTGTGTTGTTGGTGTTTAGCATACTTACATAGATAGTCTTGAGGATTGAATGACTGAATTACATAAAAATTATTGATTCAACATCATTAGTTCTCATGTGTCTCATTCTAGTTCTCTGCTCATGTATGTGGCATGGTAAAAAATCACAATGTATCCATTGATTTTCGAAGCACAATGCATTCATTGATTCTTGGATATATGTTGAAGATAGATTCTAGTTTGGTGTGGGATGTCCAAGGACTCTAAATAACATTTTCTACATGTAGTCTCCTATACTTGTACATGATTTGAGGTGCACTTGTCAACCCAAATAAGAAATGGGGCAACACATAGTTTACAATTGCTCAAAAAAATAAACATGGAAATAAACCAATATAGAAACAAATACTAGTTTGCTTACGACTTGGATCTATCATGGCTTCATGTTTATTGTCTTTGGAACTATATCTTGTATTTTAGCCTATATATTTTTCTTGCTTCCTCATATTTCTATGAGGTATAGAGCTATATTTTTCCAATGGACAAGCTAATTATTCCATGTGCATTTAGGAAACACATAGATTGAATACCCCAAAAATGGAGTCGGTCGTGAGTAGATGGATTCTAGTCCAACAATATCATTGGTGCTACTTCATAGTCTATGCTTAGAAATCAATTCTTCAAGGAAACTAAGGATATCTTGGTGTCTTCCAAACTACCCAACATGTAGGGTGAGAGGCTCAAATTCAAATATTCACACCCACAAACTCATCATTGGGATGTTGTATCATCCTAACCCTAGTCTATTATTTTGAAGGTATCCCCCAATGAGCCAATTCTACTAGGATGGTGTAACCCATTTGAATTTTATTTAATTGAAGTGAACTTAACCGAGCAAGATAGGAGGAACTATTCCATCATTTCTCATACTTTATAAGTGTTGAACTCATGATTTTCGTTAGACCAAAACCTACAAGTTTTAATCTTTGCCACAATCTCCATAGTTAGGATCTTGGGAGGTGGTTAGTCCATGTCACGAAATTGAAGAAGGCATTCCATGGTCTCAAAAAATCCCCAAGGGCATGGTTTTAAAGACTAGATATCTATGTGAAGAAACACACATATAAAAGAGGGGTCACTAATAGTAATCTCTACAAAAAGTTTGAAAATAAGAATATGACCATTGGTATTATTTATATGGATGATATTATATTTGGAAGCGATCTAAAATGCTAAGTGAAAATTTTTCCATTGAAATGAAGAAGGAATTTGAAATTTCAATGTTTGACATTAGGTTTAGTGCTCCCTATGAGTTTCTTGACATGGACTAACTAGCTCCCAAGATCCTAGCTCTGGAGATTGTGGCGGAGATTAAAACCTATAGGTTTTTTTCTAACATCAATCATGAGTTCAACAATTGGTATCAGAGCAGGATCCTTCACTATAGTCTAAACCACTGAAAGGAATATCCTATTAAAAACATCTATGGATCATCAAGAAGGGTTAGCTTCTAACACACCTCCATTATTTATAGGAAATAATTATGCATTTTGGAGTGTAAGAATGAGATGTCATTTAATGTCTCTTGGATACAAAATTTGGAGTTATGTTGAAAAAGGGTATAAAATACCAGACAACCTACCAACAGATAGAGATGAACCAGATGAATATGAATCTAATGCAAAAGCTTTGAATCCAATTCTGAAAGGATTACTAGATTGAATATTTGTTAAAGTCATGCAATGTAAGAAAACCAAACATGCTTGGGAAAAATTAAAAATTAATTATGAAGGGGCTTCCAAAGTCAAAAAATACAAACTTCAAACATACAAAGGGAAGTTCGAAAGTATAAAGATGAAAGAAGAAGAAAATATTGCACAATATATTCTAAGAGTAGATGAAATTTTCAATGCTATTAAAGTTATGGAAGGGGAAATAAAGGAGAAAGAGGTAGTTGAAAAAGTACTAATAACCCTACCAATAAGATATAACCCAAAAGTATCTACTGTAGAATATCGAGATGATCTTGAAATTTTGAAAGTGGATGCGATACAAAGGATATTCATTTCCTATAAGATGAGAACAAAACATAACGAAACATCAATAAAATAGGAATCATTTAAAGCCACAAAACAGTCAAAAAAATATGAAGCTTTACCCAAGAACTGTAATCATAGAACTTGTATGGTGAAGAAGCTCTTTTCATCAAAAAACTTGAGAAAGGTACTGGAAATAACAAATGAAAGATACAACTAAAGTGCTTTAACTGTGGAAGAATTGGATATTTTTCCACAAAGTGTCCATACCCAAAACAAGAAGATAGTGATGATGAAGAATCTTGTAGTAATAAGAAAGATTAAAAGAGTAAAACTATATATAAGAAGTTTTTCCGCCTTTCACACACCTGGGTCATGTGGAAAAAATATTCAAGCCACTCGGTGTGTCCTTGGGGGCAAGTCTCGAGTCAAGGCTATCACCTTGTTCTTGACTCCTCCGTTTAGGGTCAACTCCTAACGGAGCCAAGGGGGGTAGACCCTATTTAGTTACTAAGGATGATTACTTAGTGTTGTGATGTTAAATTGAATGATTTGCTTAGGAGTTTGCAATTTAACTATAAATAATCAAAGATGGCAAGATATAAAAGATGAACACACGAAAGCACAATGCTGAGACACAATATATATATAAAACAAGAAAATAACCAGTGCCTTAGAATGGAGTCATAAAATAACAACAATGTACTTGCATGTGCTTGGAGTGAATGTTTTGCGATTGCCTCTTGGTATATTTTGAATTAAAATTGTAGTGTGAATTGATTAAAATTAAGCTAAGGGGGGACTCCAAATATACCCGAGAGTACTTCGAGTATGTCCAAAACTAAACCTTCACAGCTACCCGCAAGGAATATGTGGGATAAAATGGAGTCTCTGGGGCTATTGTTCATAACGCACTCGTTAGGGTGTGACAGAGATCAGCGCCCCGAGGTCACTTTTCAGAAGTTCCCGCTTCCTTTGGGTATTTTTCCACCGCAAAGGTTTGATCTAGGTGTTGGATTTTCACCTGATGGTTTGTCAGTTGGGGAGAGTGAGTCCTAATTATACTAGTCACCCAAGTGCTTTTGATACATCTTGACTGATCAGATGAACCGCAGCCAAATGCAGAGCATACACACTAGATTCTTGTCAATTTTAGTAAGTTTTAAACCGGATGTTCTAGTTTAAAAGAAAAGCCTCCAAGAACCTCTTTCGATCCAAGTGGATCTCAATCGGAGAATCGAGGAGGGGTTAATTTTAAATTTGTTGATAAACAAATGATAGAAAAAAGCAAACAGATACACAGTTCTAGTTTCTTAATTAATCCTACCACGAATCTCTTTCCCCTTTCGGGTCAATCGAGAAATCGTGGGGTAAGTATTATGATTAATTTGAAATACAAAAAGTGGAATATGAAATTAATAATAGAATCAAGTATACTACCCTGCAAATTAGATCAATACTAGTTAAAAATAAATAAATAAGCAGAAAGCGATGAAAATGACATCGACGCAAATCCCCCCAGGGGGGATGGGGAATGGGCTCGAAAGAGCCTCTTCCAAAAATGATTTTATTTATTATCGGTTACAAAATCAGTTAACTGAAATTATCAGAAACTTCTTGGTCCTTATACAGGATGAAACCAAGATTTTACAACTTTGGAAAAATTTTGAGTTTTTAGTGAAAAGGGAGACCCCTGGGGGGATTTGAACGCTCTTGAGGCCACTTTGGACAGAAGCTTCCTTTCTTTTCTGTCAGAACAGATAAAAGAAAACAAGAATGTTAGAATAACAAATGCCCAAAATCACTTTAAGAGTACCTTTGGATCATCCTACCTTATCTCAGAAAAACTGAAGTTAAGACTAGCTAAAACAAATGAAAGGGAACCAAGGAAAGCAAGATTTCCTTGGGATCTTGTCTTGCTGTTTGTGCAGCCAATGCAAGTGCACTGATATTGTAGAATATTAAATTTTATAACAGAGAAAGGAAATCCAATGCATGTGGTCTACAAGTTTTCTTTAAAATTCATGCAAAAAGATGATTTCCCTAAAGCTAGATCTAGAATGCTTATGAAACTTTTTTGAGTGCAAGATCTAGACTATAGGATATGAAATATCAGATCTATGTATATTTTAATTTGATGAAATAGATCCAAATGAAATCAAAGCTAGGAACTGAACAAAGTAACTGGGTGAAGTGTTGATTTTGAGGGAGAAAGAGGAGGAAAGAAATGCTGGTTTCCTTGAACATCCACAGTCGAGCTTTCAGGTGGAATGTCTAGGTACTAAGCCTTTTGGAAGGTTTTGAAGAGAATGAAGAAACAAAATAGATCAGCAGCCTCTCCAAAGTGGGAACCTACAACTCAGCTGAAATCAAAGAACTTGCCAAGAAACTTGTGAGATCCGATTAGTACATACACAAAGATTCAAGATAACATGGATATAAACTTATAGGACATGCTAAATCAATATCTCTAAACATGCATCAAAGGAAAGAGATAGTCAATAAACTTATTGAAAAACAGCTTTCCTATCAAGATCATAATAAGCTTATTATCAATCTTAACAACGAATCTACAAGAAATTAGCAAAAAATTACCACAGATACAGGTTACCTCAGTAAAACAATGGCGATAATCATCCACAAATGTAATGGCACCACACCGTATTGCCTCCAAAGATTTTCTTTATTTCAAATGAAGAATAACAATAGTACAATAGTAGCAACACCTCAATCCCAATTGTAACTCCCTTGGAAGAGGAGGCTCTAACTCCCTTGGAAGAGGAGGCTGTGCCTGGATATATACAAAACACAAGCCATCTAGCCCAGTGGGGGCATAATTCCTCATGGAATCAAGTGAAATCAACTGATGGAGAGTTCATCAATGCATAACTGAAGTTGGACTGAGCCTACTTGTCAACAGGGGGCTTGATTGAGCTGACACATCAACCCATACACCGACACATCGGCCCACAGAGCATCCAGGAGGGTCCACATGTGTGGAGGAGAGAGAGAGGGCACAATTCCCCATGAAGACAGCTGTAGATCAACTCTGGATCTGATTTGATCCCCTCCTTCAGTCAAGGATTTGTCAGATCTAGTCAATCTGCTTCAGATCTGACTGATTTCAATCAAATCAGCTGAGAATCCACTGATTTATTGATTTTGGATTTGCTCCATTTTTCATCAATTTATTAATTAAAATAATCAATAATTGATTTTTGCTACTTTCTGACCTGAGTGATGGAAGATCACTCAAAACTTAGGAAATAGTGGGTCCATGGGTTTACATGGTGCTCTTAGCTTGAAAATGAGCACCTACATGACTGAAACAGATTATTTGGCCCACTTTTATTACAAAATCAATTTTTCCAATTAAACTATTAAAAAATAGCCTAAGTTTTGGAAAAATTAAAATTTAATAAAAAACACTGAAAAAAGTAAAAAATTGAAAAATTGAAAAACACCTAGGGGGACTTAGACATGTTCATATGACTCAAAAATGATGTCTAGCATGCTTATACATTGACACATAGACTCTAATAACCTCAATAGGCCTAAATTCCAAGCCGACCACCCCATCTTTTGAGGTATGGAGTGAAAAAATAAAAAATTATCAATCATTTATTCAACAACCAATAATAACCAAGGGAAAAAAACACCTTGGGCTGATCGGATTGACAAATGAAGTCTAAGAGACCGAGTCTTTTACAGACACTATCATGCTAGAACATTTACTACAATTCCCCCATGGGGTATGAACATGTGATATGATACAACAAGCACTTCCCAGATGTACTTCCAAAGGTCTTTTTGAAGTCCGAACAAGTCAACCCTATCCAGTTCACTAGGCTCACTTGATAAAAAACCACTAAGTACAACTTAGGTGGTAACAAGAAGAAATTTAATAAAAAGAAGAAAACCTTATACTCCATGGAAGACAATGAAGATGAAGATATAAGTGAAAATTAAAAAACTGTATTCATGGGAATAGAAACTAAAACTTTAGATTATGAATCAAATGTTGAAGGACAGGTGGACCTAGAGGCTGAACTCGTAAGTTCTCTTGAGGAAATTGAAAAATGTAGAAGAAGGAACAAATCTTTGAAAGAACAATTGTCAAAATACAAAGAAGAGGATGTCAATACACTCTAAGAAGAGTTGCACAATTCAAGACAAAAAAATATGGTTAGCATGAAAGAATCCAAGAGATTAAAACAATAAGTTGATAACTTGAAGGGAGAAGTAAAGAGGATAAAGATCAACAGGCCATTAATGAGACATTCATAGAAAGAACTAAAACAAAAGACTCTGGAAGACTTGAGGCAGATATTATTCAACTTAAAAAGAAGGATGATGAAGAATCTGTGAATTCAAAGTTTGAGAACAACTTGAACATTCTAGATGACATCCTAAGAGGCCAAAACTCATCAAGTGACAAGAAGAGTTATGTTCCTGCAATTATGGATCCAATTGGAAAGAAGGATAGTCACAAATTTTCTCCCTCCTCGCATAATAAAGATAGAACCAATATGATTCCTAAAACACCAATGAAAAGTAGGTATAAGAAAATGTTTATCGGTCATTGCTATTGTTGTAATAATTTTGGACATATGGCTAGAGAATGTAAGTTGATAAGTCCTACATAAAAGAAGGCTACAATAGAGGTTCTAAAACAAAGGAAGGGATGGAGGAAGAAGGAAGTTGTGAAGAAGAAAGATCAAATATTCCCCAAATATAAAATAACATTATATGGATATTGTCATTGTTGTCACAAGTTTGGTCACAAGGTTGTTGATTGCAGAATCAAGAGAAAGGTCAAGGTTTGAAAATACAAAGAAATAGAATATTCGTGAGTAGGGTACCTCATGGAAATATGTGGATAATAAAGTTAGATTACAAATATTCATAGGAAAACAATATTCCAAACATCAATAAAGTTTCCAAAGATGATAATGTTGTAGAGAAGAATGGAATTAATTATGATGAAAATCAATATGAATATGTAAAAGAATGCACCTATGGAGATGATGAAGAAGAATATAATGATGATGGTGGAACTAAAAAATAATGTCTTTTTTTAAATCTTTCATGATTTAGAAGAGAACTCTGAAATTAGCATTAAAAGGGATCATATACTTAGGGGGAGTTTCGGTACAAGATGGAAACTATTGTTTAATGAACAAGACTTACTATCAGTGGTGGAACCTAAGAAATTTGCAGAATCCAACAAAGATGATGATTGGATTAAGGCCATGAATGAAGAGTTGTATCAAATTGATAAGGATCAAACATGGAAACTTTTCCCAAGACCTAAAAGCAAGAATATTGTAGGGAAAAAGTGGGTCATCAAAAACAAGTTCAACGAAGATGGTCAAGTGATAAGAAACAAAGAAAGACTAATGTGTAAGGGGTATGCTCAAGTGGAAGGTATTGACCTTGAAGAAACCTTTTCCCATGTAGAAATACTTGAAGCAGTCATAATGTTTCTGGCATATTCATGTTATAGAAACTTCAAAGTAAATCAAATGGATGTCAAGTGTGCATTTTTGAATGGGAATCTAGAAGAGGAAAGCTATATTGAACAACCTAAAAGTTTTCCTCTTATCATAAAAGGAGGACTATGTTTGTAAACTGAAGAAGAGACTATATGCTCTCAAACAAGCTCTAAGGGAATGGTTTTCAAGAATAGATAGCTACTTGAAGAAACAAGGATATAAAAGAGGGGTCACTGATAGTAATCTATACATAAAGTTTGAAGATAAGAATATGATCATTGTTATTATTTATGTGGATGATATTATATTTGGAAGCGATCTACAAATGCTAAGTAAGAAAAATTCCTCTAAAATGAAGAAGGAATTTGAAATGTCAATGTTGGGTGAATTAACATTATTCGTGGGATTACAATTTTCTCAATTGGACAAAAGGATCATCATAACTCAAACCAAGTACATTAAAGAAATGCTTAAAAAGTTTAATTTGGAAGATTCTAAGCCGGTTAGTACACCTATGGTCACTGGTTGTAAGTTAAATAATGATGATGAGTCGCTGGAAGTAGAACATATCATTTATAGATCTATGATAGGAATCCTGATATATGTGACAGCTACATGAGCGGATGTGATGCAAGTTGTAGGATTGGTTGCTAGATTCCAATCAGCTCCCAAAGAAACACATGTGATCATAATGAAAAGAATTCTCAAATATTTGAAATGTACTATAGAGTATGGTTTATGGAATCCAAGAGGTCAATAATCACTTTAAAAGAATTTACTAACACATACTGGGAAGCAAGTGTTGATGACTGAAAGAGTACCAATGGAGTAGAGTTCTACTTGGAGACTATTTGGTATCATGGCTATGCAAGAAATAATCCTCCATTGCGATATCTACATCAGAATATGAATACACTGGTGTTGCATCATGTTGCACTAAATT
Source organism: Pseudotsuga menziesii (assembly GCA_001517045.1). Classification (NCBI taxonomy): domain Eukaryota; kingdom Viridiplantae; phylum Streptophyta; class Pinopsida; order Pinales; family Pinaceae; genus Pseudotsuga; species Pseudotsuga menziesii. The sequence goes on along the minus strand of LPNX010636809.1, from coordinate 143,626 downwards.
CATTTGGATGAAACATACATTAGAATACTTAGAGGTATGAGCATCCAATAGTGATAAATTGTGACAATATCAGTGACATAAACATATCAAAAAACATTATTATGCACTCCAAGACAAAACACATCCCTATAAAATATCACTTTTTGAGGGATCAAGTATCACAAAAGGTGGTGAAACTGGAATATACTGATACAAGGGAATAAATAGATGTTATCTTCATTAAGCCACTACCCAAAGAAGAATATGAGCGTCTTCGATAAAAGTTGAGAGTAATCTCCCTGTTATCACTCACAATGTAGCCCCGGTTGTGAAGGGATAAACCCCAAGGTAACCACAAAACCAAGCTTTAGGAAAGAAAGTCAGCTTCTTTCTCTCTAGAGAGGGATCTCTCAATATTATCTCGCAAGGCCAAATACATAAAACATGAAATAAAATTTAAGATTGATGATGGTTGAAACAAGTGCACATTGGGCATGGAGTCATATGGAACAATAAAAATTTACAGTGTTGTTGCATGGGAAATTTAACAGTGGCAAGGTAGCTATCTCTTCATAATAAAAATGCTTGTGTCTGGTGATATAGAGGAAATTTAGTAACATTCTATTAATGAGGGAATCTATCAACGATGAATCCCTCATTAAATTTAGATGAAAATGTTTTGTGAATGCTTAAAAGTAATGGAACAGAGCATATGACTATGAATTCCAAACCATTGTAAAACTCATTCAAGCATGAAAGGAAAACATAATGGAAATTTAAACTGGAAACACAAACACAGAAAAGAAGGGAAAGTATAGAATGTAAATATGACAACACAAGTATATATGTTAAAGGCCAGCTTTGGCGCTACAATTTTATTAATTTCTGAAATCTCAGTTACAATACAAAATCTCTCATGGGTTCCAACCCTTGTTTCATTACAAGAACTTTTTTAAATACAAAATAGTGCCCCATGAGCTGATAGCTAACTCCTATGCTAAAAATAGGCAAATAACTACATTTTCACATCTTCCATTTTGGTTTCCCAACTACTAACTGTTCTAAAAATAAACTATAAACTGCTAACTAACTAGTCTTCAAAAAGTCTTCAATAAATATTTATCAACGCAGTGTCTATTTGGTTTTTCCATATTTCTCAATTGTTTTCCATCGGTTGACAGTTGGCATCTCCAAGCTGGCGATTTCCTTTGCCATCACTCTTAATTCCACATGTTCTATATGAGAAAATGTTGGCAGTTGTGGGTGTGTGGCTCTTAAAGCATGCAACATCTCAAAATCTTCTAACAAATTATCCACTATTGTCTTCCCAGACAAGGATTGATGGATATCCTCAAATTTTCTATGGTCCAATCTACATCTGACCAACTGGGCATGATATTTTGTTTGGGATAACACTCTACCTTTTTCTTCCCAAAAGAAAGGTAAACCCTTTTTGAACAATGGTGAGAATAAATCAATAAACAATTTAATCTGATGATTCATGATATCGATCTTTTCCTATACGGTATAAAGATGTTGGTGCTTTCCCACGACCTTCATTTCCCATGTGATGACTAAAATTTTGTCCTTGATGCCTGCTTCTTTCAAATCATCTTCAATCAAGCCATTCAAAAAACTAGCTGTGTTGTTTGCGTTGTCTATGGGCTTCTTGTTCAATACTTCCTTAACTATTGTAACACTATGTCTTGCAGCCTGCATGACAATTTCTTTATCCAAAATATAATCAAGATAGGGCCTAAGTTTTGCTGCTTCAACCATAATCATATCCTAGATGATATGTTTAGCTCCTTGTATATGTAGTTGTCCAGTTAATTTCTTCATCAGTTTATCATTTTTATCTAAAATGTCTTTACATTATCCTCCAAATCCTTTCCTTCCTCTTTTTTTTAGAGCTACATTTTCTAGATTCTTATTTTGATTCCTCAACCAAACAATCACTAAATCCTTTAGACTAACTCGAGACATTTCCTGCACAATAGATTGCTCATTAGTTTGTGCAGGAGGTGGAACAACTTGCACCTCAGGTTCCTTTTATTTTTATTTTATTTGCTTTTCTAATTCAACTTGTTTTTCCTTGAGCACCTTTTCATTTTGAATCAAAAGTACTCTTTCCCTCTCCCATTCTTTCTTCTCTTCAGCAAACTTTAGAAGCTTTTCTTTGAAGTCATTCAGTTCATCTTTTAATGTTTCTTTTTCCTTTTCCAACTCTGTAAGATCTAAGGCCTGAATAAGCTGAGTGGAAGGTATCTTCAACTTCTTTTTCAGCAGTTGAATGGTGTTATCTTTCTCATTAATCAACTTACGATTTGTTGCTCCTTTGTCCACTTCATTATCAAGACTTAATAAATTTCCAAGAATATTTTTAATATGTTGTTGGTGTACCTTGTTTTCTACTTTCTCCTATCTTAATTGATTCTCAATGTCCTTTCAGAAAATGTCCTTTTATTAGTCATTTCAGAATGACTAGAAATAGGAGTAATGGATCGTAGTGTTGGGACAATAGCTAATGGATCTAACTGTGTATCATTAACATTCTGCACTGGATATGTGGATCCTTGTTTCATGTATTCTTCATTTTGTGTTACCAGAGGATAATCTAACCAATTGGAACTCTCGGCCAAGCCTTCAACCTTCTGATGTTCAAATGGCTTTTTTTTGTTGAGGTACCTTCTTATGGAAATGACATAATGAGGGTCATTGTTAATAGTTGTAGTTGTTTGGAACCCCATTTCTTTAAACAGACTCTCCACCATAGGTAACTAATCTTTACTCTTGATAATATAATGACTAACCACCCAGGGAAATTTGATCTTTGATGATTTCCTGAAATTGATGAAAGGCCCATTCTCAACAATGAGCTTTTGTCTAATTAGTTCTAATGAAAAAATATTGGGGGTAAGAAAGGAAGGCAGGATATATGGTTCATGGGTGAATTCATATACCCTAATGAGAGTACCTTCTTCTAACAAAAAACGAGTTTCCAATTGTCTTTTCTGGTAAAAACTGTAGCAATTCTTTTATAATTGGTAACACTCTTGGTAACTTATGCTGGAAAAAGACTTTGTATACTTCAGACACCAAGAAATTCATATATTTGTAGAAGCTTTTGTTGATTTCATGAGTTAAGATCATTTCTGGAAAATGAAAGTTCTCTTCATTGAAGAATAAAAACATTCTCAGTAGGTATGATTGGAATCTAAAGTGTCCTGTATTGTGGAAATCGACTAGCTATGAATGAATATTCTCGGCTAAAAATTCATTAAACAGAAATTAAACATAAGTTATATGAGTATAAGCACCAGCCCATATCTTGATTTCCCTTATAAAAAAAATTAAAAAAAAAACCTGTTCGAATAATTATAAGTCATTAACCAAATTTTACGACAATACATATTCAGAAAATGATATACTAACTTTGACTAACTCGCCATGTATTAAGAAAATAATACCGCTCATACTCCAAACTTGAGCTCTAGCAATTAAAAATTAAAAATAGATAATCTTTGGGGTGGCTAACCATATGAATTTTTTCGAGAAGTCGAATGTAGCCGATCATAACATGTTATTCATGGCACATGAGGTTTTCTTTTTATAGGAATACTTGGTGAATTATAAAATGAAGTTTCCAATGTCTATTACCATATACACCATTGATTAATTATTATTGGACTACAGAAAACGCCAACCTCGTCTGGCCAGCTAACTCAACCTCACATGGCCAGATATGATAACTTTGACAAACAAACCATATAAGCAAAGCCCATCCAAAATAAAATATTGTCTCTGACATCCTATTTTTCTAGATATCTCATCACACGGCAAGCACATAACATATATAAAAACACACACCGAAATGCTGGTAATGTCGTTGCATTCATTGAATCGAACCATAGCCTGAGCGTCAACAAGATTCTCAAACACTATATGCATCTTTTAGAAATAATATTATACGCACCATGTGAGATCTGCAATCTGTCGCTTCTGCTTGTTACAATAAGTTATCAGAGATTGAAATTTGTAAAAAACAGTGCAAATATAGGAGAGGACGGTGTCCCAAAGGCTCACAATGGAAGTATAATTAAGACACAGGGATTTGGGGTTTATGGGTAGGGTAAAGTGGTTTTAAGTGTTTTTATCATTAAATGAGATATTAACTCATTGTGATAATGTTAAAGGAGTTGGTGTTTTGTAGGAGTTTGGGATTCAGACTATGTTTATGGTTTTTGTGCGTCTCAACCCTTGCTAAGTCATAAATTATTTGTATATTTGACTTATGGATGGTTGAATATACTCTTGAGTTATAGTGATAACCAACTAAATTAGAACCTTAGCCTTGCTTAAGTAATCCCAACAAAATTACCAATTTCCCATTATAATAAAATTGGCCTATGACATAACTTTGTTGCCATAACTTAACTTTGTTTCCCTCACATAACTGTGATGACTTAAAGAAGGGGGGATGATAATTTATCACACAAGTAGACTAAGACACCATTTGAGACCCACATAGTAATAGTTTGCCTTATGGTCAGAGCAAAAACAACTAATCATAGGCTTGTCCCTCCATTAATCCCGTGTGGAAATCCTATGTTCCTGTTGGGCCAAAGTTAAGGATGATTCAAGGCCTTTGCACTCATCTTTTGTCTTTGAGTTACTCCACAAAGTACATGCCTTTTTTACAAGGGAATGCAAGTACATGCCTTTTTATAAGGGAATGCATGGATGTGCACATTAAATCAATCTTCCAATTTTCCTTTGTACAACTTTTTCAACAATGGAATGATTTGTTAAGTCAAATTTGGATCCAAACTCAATAAAGATGTAAGACAAATTTGTAGTTTATTATGCTTACATTTTAATTTAAAATCAATGCTAAAGGAAGAAAGTCCTTATCTTTATCTTGTGATTTGTTGTCTCAAGTAAATATTTGATCCTTTGATGGCGTTCTCATCCAAATATATGTTCAAGTAAATATATATGTGTGCCCAAGATGTGCAAATATATGTATATTTTCTCTTCAGAACAATAGATAGAGCTAAAAGAATAGAAAAGTCAATAAGGTTTCTCTTACCTTACCCGAATTCATTGAGAATTAACATGTATCATATATGTTCTCTCCGCAATAGGAGGTTGTAACTATAACAAATATATGTTTTGAACATGTTGTAAGTATAAAAAAATATATTGAATTTTCTTTACATGTTATGTGTGTGGGTAGAAGTTGTATCAGGGATAATCGAACATGGGTGGTGGAATATGCCTCTCAACCAATCTATTGTATCACAATAGAAGGGATGAGGCCTCGTGACTCATTGTCTGTCAGAAAGTACTGCAAATCCTATGGATTTTGGGATCATGGGTAAGAAAAGAATAGTATAAACTTTAAATGTCCCAACTTTGCAATCTAGTTCAATCGTCATACAATAATCAAACATGGCTAGCGCCGCATACCAAAGAAAGTCTATGTTGAACCTATGGTAACTTTTAATTATGATCCAACAGTACACTTGCACTCACAATACATGCCTATACTTTCCTTGATTAACTCATAAGCAAAGAAAAACAAAGGCATTATTGTATACTTGTCTTTTATTAAATGTGCACTACTAGTTCAAGGTCTCTAATGAAAACCATATGTGTTTGAGTACTCATTCATTATACCAATTGTATATGGAGAGATTCCTATACTTGCCATCATGGGGATTCCTTATCAGTAGATGGATCCTCTAAGCTAGTAAGGATTCTAAGTTACATTTTCTCAAATCTTCTCAAACCTAAGCCATGATCTTCGATGTAGGTTCTTCACAGTGGTAATAACAATTTTCCCTTCCTTGGAATGTGATATCATAGTTTTCTACTATGAAGCTCGCATTGTTCACTAATTCTTGAAGGGATATTGATACTGAGTTAATAGTGTTTAGGTAGAGCATATGTATTTATACAAAGGGTATTAATATAAAGCAGAAGAAGAGGGCCTCTAGATGGATGGTTAGTATTTTACTACTTTCTTAGGAGAAAGGGAAAGCATGACTAGCCTAACATGAGCAAAAATAAAATAAAATAAATATTTAGATTCCTCCTTGTGAAATATTGGGAAGTTAATTTAAAATGACAAAGGGTGCTTATATTCATTTGTTTTATTTAGCATGACTTATTTTGCACAATGTGTGTTGTTGGTGTCTAGTAGACTTACATAGACATTCTTGAGGATTGAAGGAGTGAATTACATAGAAATTCTTGATTCAACATCATTAGTTCTCATGTGTCTCATTCTAGCACTCTTCTCATGTATGTGGTGTGGTCCACAATCACAATATATTCATTGATTTCTCAAGAACAATGCACTCATTGATTCTTGGAGATATGTTGAAGATAGATTCTAGTTTGGCATGGCATGTCAAAGGCCTCTAAATAGTATTTTTCGCATGTACTGTCCTATACTTGTACATGAGTCAAGGTTCACTTGTCAACCCAAATAATAAATGGGGAAACACATAGTTTACAATTGCTCAAAAACATCAACATGGAAATAAACGCATATAGAAACAAATACTATTTTTTTTACGACTTGGAGATATCATGGCCTTATGTGTATTGTCTTTTGAATTATATCTTGTATTTTAGCCTATATATTTTTCTTGCTTCCCTGTGTTTCTATTAGGTATAGGGTTATATTTGTCCAATGGATAAGCTAATGCCACATACATATAGGAAACACCTAGTTTGAATATGTCCAAAATGGAGTAGGTAGTTAGTAGATGGATTCTAGTCCAATGATGTCATTGGTCCTACTTCATAGTCTATTCTTAGAAATACGTTCTTCAAGGAAACTAAGGATATATTGGTGTCTTCTAAAGTACCCAACATCTAAAATTAGAGGCTCAAATTCAAATATTCACACACATAAACTCATCATTGGGATGTTTTCTCATCCTAACCCTAGTATGTTATTGTGGAGTTATCTCCCAATGAGCCAATTCTACTAGGATGTTGTAACCCTTTTGAATGTGATATAATTGAAGTGTACATAACCGAGCAAGCTAGTGGGGGACTAGTCCTTCATTTCTCACACTTTATAAGTGAGGGTCATTTTATTCAACACTCCATGCCACCCTAGTCTCGTATGTGGTGTCATGAAGGAAGTAACACCTAATGCCAAAGGTAAAAAGGGTAAGGGAACTAAGCTATTATAGGAAACATAATATCTTTGATGAAGTAGGCCTAGGCTCCACCAATGCATGTAAATACTAATTCTATTTGGATTGCCACTAAATTGAAGGAAGTGTGAGAGGGAAATGGAACTAGTGTAGTTTTTCCAACAATTAATTTTGATAATAGGCATAAGGATAGTCACTAGAGGAAAGGCTTCAGGTTTTAATTGAATATATAGAGAAGGAAGAGAGTATCTAGGATAAAACCCAACCTAATATTTACAGAAGGGAGTGAGCACATAAGCTACTGATACATTCCAGTGACATTAAGTCTCCCATCCTACAAATCAATAATTTTTTTGGGAACTAGTTATATATTGTAATACGTTTTCTCTAGTGTTGAAATGCAATAGGTTTTTAGGAGGTAATGATACTTACTTCTAAACTGTCCTTATGAGTTGAATTAATACATCAAATGAACTCTATACATACCACAACTTAAATGTGAAATATGTGATTTCATTGTAAAGAAAATAATACACAGATGTATACTCACAATATAATTTCTCTCAAATAACTCTACTCTCTTATACGAAACAATAAAGGAGTTGTTTGTGGGTGAGGTTGCTTCAACCATTAGATCCCGTTTAAAGATATATTAAGACAGATTGCATATGTTTTATTGATGGGTATCCATGGTCATGGAAATCATGATAAATGAAATATCGAGGCTAAAAAAATATTATGGATGAGATCTCTTAGTGATATCATGATTCAGATAGATATCGTTGGGTAGCCACCTATTCCGCTAGCTCAAAACAATTGTCCATTTTAGAAAATTTCTAGTAATTTTTCTATGATTTTTCGAGTCCCAAACTTTCAGGGTTGTTTTGAGGCCCTAAACAATATTTTTTGATGATTTGGGGGCTAATTGTTTTCCAATTTCATACAATTGTTCTTAGTCAAAAGATGTAAATCTCATATAGACATTTCCAATAGCCTATCAAACTCCCCAAATGACGATCATATGCAAAATTTATGACCCCGGGAAGTTGACTGTTTAACTAGCCACCTTAGGGTCACAAACATTATGAGGATTCATATTCTAGGGTTATGTTTTCGACACTTATGTTTCTCTCCCTTGTGATTATCATAAATAGCCCCTTTCAACCTGATTTGTTATTCATCTTGGCATGGATGAGCGTAGCAGCCACATATATTCTCAGAGATAGATACCATCATTCTAGTCGTTTATTTTATAGACTATTCTATTTCTGCTATCTAATAGAAAATGTGTTTACTATATCACCATGTTCCTTGCAATGTATCTGTATTTCTGGTTATATATATGTTCTTTAATTTTTTGCTTACAATAATTTGAATCAGTGGTATCAGAGAATTTTTCTTTTTGGTTGCCTCTTGATGCATGTCCCCAATGAGGTTAGGGTATATAGAGTTGGGTACTATCGAACTAGTTTCACTTGGGGAAGACCACTCTCGCCCCCCAAAGTGGCCTCCCATGGCGAAAGAAAAGAGAGACGACAGATGAAGAGATCTTATCAAGTCATTGCTCAAGGAATCTTTCGTACAACAGAGGAATGAGATGATGGATAATTTATCTCAAATCCTTCAACGAATGCCACTAATGGAGGATGCACCTTTAACGAGTAGGAATTTTGGATATCCAGCTCCATTAAAGGTAAAATTTAGCTTTGATATTCCTTTATTTTAAGTTCATATATATATTGATGCCTTATTTAAATGGTTGAATGTTTCCGAAGGGTATTTCTTTGTCAACAATTTTTGCGATAGGGAGAAAATCACCTTTATGCTCCTTAAGGTGGCCCCCATATAAAAAAATGGTGGGAAACTTATTGTGATAAAAAATCATCTGACAAGTCTCGAATGTTGGAGGCCAATCCTAGTTGGGACTCTTTCATAAATGTTGTCAAGGTACAGTATTACCATGGTGGGAAACTATTATGACTAGTACAAAAAATGGACCATTTTGCATCAAGAGAGGGACCAAATGGTGTCAAAGTACAGCAAAAAATTTCATATCTTGTGCACAAATATAGGCATCAATGAATCTAAATGACACCTGGTATAGAAATATTGTAGTGGCCTACATCAGTAAAGATGAACATAGATGGACTTGCTGTAAATATCTTCATCGGGAGATTCCTATCAATATGTTGTGAAAGTCAAGGATAAATTTTAACAAACGAACAAGTGAGAATTTAAACCTGTGAATCCACCACAAAATTAATACAAGGGAAACCCTGGTCTGTAGAACACATGATAGAGAAAGGAAATCCAATTCTTTTCGCAAGCAAAAATGGGTAACATAATGACAGAGAAGGACACTGAGAAGTGGTACGAGTTCGACAAAATCTCCTAGCACACCACTGATGAATGCAACTCAAAGCAGTCATTAATGGTTGAGATCAAAGCTTTGGAATCAATTCCCAAGATTGATTCAAAACTGAATGTCACGGCCGCAGGCCAGGGGAAGAAGATCATTGATGCAATCCTAGTGTCATTGTTGTGTTGATGTATTTGTAACTTCGGAATGTATTCACTTTTATTTCATATATTGCACCCCAATGTTTATTCCGAGAAGTTTCTGTAATGTATTTGAGTCATGTCATGCCTCGATGTTCCTATCAAGATTCAGAAGTTTCTATAATGTAAACAAGTCATGCCAAGTCATTATGGGTAACCCTTTTATTGATCAAGGGTTAAAGTCCGCAGAGTTGTGGGGCCCTAGGGATGTTAGACTATGCTAGAGAAGTTGGCCCTAGGTGAGTTATTGTAAGTTGGGGAAATATTCCCCACTATTGTGTTAAGGATAACTCTCCTTGTTTATCAGAGGGGAAAATTCCCCACAAGTTGTGGGGCACTAGGGTTATTAGACTCTCCTAGAGATGTCGGCTCTAGTAAGTAATTGTTAAGTGAGGCCGACATGTTGGAGTGGAAATTAAGTTAACAAAAGAATATAAATAGAGAGTGAGGCTCTCTATTTATAATACACACACACTCACTCATTGGGGAGCATGAGTGAGAGAGAAGTTGCTGGGACAAGAGAGAGACTACTGTTGTCAGGAGATCATCTTTATGTTTTTGGGTTTTAATTTTGGTGCTGATTCTATCTCTGAGGAAGTTGAGGGGTTTTCTCCTTTATGGTTTCCCCGTGGAAAATTATTTGTGTCTCTTGTCTCTTGTGTTTATTGTTGTGTATGTTATTCTCTCAGTTAAAGATCCTAAGATATTAATGCTAACTTGAATGATAAAAATCTAAAATGGTATCAGAGATAACCTGAGAAGAAGAAATTATGCAGCTGCAAAAGCTAGAGCTTCTTACTTTTTGGGTCTCTCTCCACAATCCATAAGGAAAAGTATGCTAGGCTGACTCTCCATTGAAGGGCACATCTTTCTGTCAAAGCGGAATTTGATTCCGAACATTTTCAGTTTTTGGTGCCAGAAATTAGGGCTTCTTACAGAAGAGGAATTTTTGAGTGAGTCGGGCATAGGATTTCTCTCCTCATCAAAATCAAAGTTTAGAGACCTTGGTCAATATTTTTGGTTGGGTATAACTCCGAGAAAGTCAAGCCCTAGTTTGACCCCGGGCTAGAAAAACCCTAAAATACTAAAACTGATAAGTTTTTGTACATTTTCTATATCTTGAGATTGGAGAAGGCTCAGGAGCAAAAACGTTTACAGGCCGAAGATAAAATCCTAATTTACATTGTGTCCAAAATATCGCCTCATATTCTCTATATTCTAGGATATATGATCCCTTCAAGTTAGGGATCTAGCCTCTTCCAGGATTCATACCTAAATAGGACACTTGGGGAGAATTGATATATCTCGAGATAGAAAGGTCCAAATGACATTTCTAAAGATGTTCCAAAAAGGGAACTGACTGTACTTTCTGGGGTATAATTTTTAGACCTTGAACATGAAACAGTGACATGTGGCAGTCCATACAACTTCATTGTGCTGAAAAATACTGAAACAGGTCACCTTGGGAAAATGATCATAAGTCCCAATTCGTGAAACCAATTCTTATGAAGCCTATGGTGTTGGAACATGGACACATGATTCTATCTCAGTGAAAATTTTCAGACACAGAGGAGCATCGATTTCATAGATACTACAAAAATAATATCATGAATTGTTGCAAAAGAAATTTGTAAACTAGGGCTTCCTATTATGGGAGCTTCCTTCCACTATTTTCAGAAAAGGAGTACATTGGACAGCTCACCTTGAAGAGGTCTATCTTTCTATCTAACCATATTTTAAATATTATAATTTTTAAAAATTAGGGTTTCTCTGACAAACCCTAGATCAACCAGCTCTGGAATCACGACGGACACCTCAAATCGATAAGATCTAATATTTTGCTATTTTCATTTGAGGTTCTCATTTCAAAGTGATCTATCACATAAGATTTGTGAAGTTGACAACTTCCAACCATGAAAGTATATGATTTCTCTGAAGAAAATGAATTGGACACCTACACAAGTAGAGAGGTTCCATTTGCACAGAGAGATGAGGCTAAAACCCGTACACATGAAGAACACGGTCAAGACCAAGAATATCATTGTTGATTCAATCATGGATCACCTTGTAGCACAAGTGTCTTCCCTAAAGAAACTGAAAGAGATGTTTCATTCCTTGACCAAGCTATTTGAAGGGAAGACACAAATCAGAAGATGACCTTAAGAAACCAGTTGAAGAATGTGAAGATCCAGAATGTAGAGACCATACAGTCATACTTTACGAGGGTCTCTCAAATCAAAGAACAAATTGTAGCAGTAGATGAAGAAGTGGAGAATGAAGAAGTGGTGATAGCCACCTTGAATGGCCTCCCAGGATCATGGGATTCATTCATGCAATGAATGTGTGCCAGAAGGAAGTGGTTACTTTCAACAGACTCTGGGAAGAACACACACAAGAAAAAGCTCAACTCATAATAACAGAAAAGAAGATGGGAGCAACTAAAGATAAAGATTTCATGATTTAAAGAATATCCCTCAAGCAATGAGGAGTATGAAGAACTCAACTCTTGAAGAAACTCTTATCCACCTTAGCATTTGGATAAGAAATGATGCTATTATTAATGAAAAAGATGATGAAGCTCAAGGCTCAAGAAGGAGTCTACCCATGAAACAAATAAAGATAAGTATTCAATTGTCATTTCATGATATTGTTTTGTTATGCATTTGTTTATAGTCAGTTGATGTATTATGCATGATAGAATGTTTGCATTAATGATAGTATACTACTAATATGCATGTAATGGGTAAGTAGCTCATGGTGCTATACAACTCTCCATTGCTACTTATCTAGAATGAAACCTATTTGCTAACATATTGGATTAGTGCACAATATCAATGTTGTCCTGGTAGAGATGGAAGACATCTAGAAAGTTTCCATGAGTTATGGATGAATGTTGTATTGGCTAAAATAGTTGCATGATCATATATTTATGCATAGGAATTTTTCGTTATGAATATACCTTATGAAATGTTTCTAACCATACAACTAATACATTTGACTTGTAGGAAATATCGCATACATAATCACCTACAAGCAAAGAAGGATGAGACTTGTTCCAAAGAACAAGTGACGACAATTCAAGATGAAGAATAATATGACGAATGCAGTTACATCATTGATGCAGAACCATCCAACCATGAAGAAGTAACCAAGAAGAAAGGGAACACCAGTTCAAGAAGAATGATGTATAGGATGCAGTATCGATATGTGAAGGGAAGTTCGTAGTTCCATCATGCAGTAGATGGAAACATCGTGGGATACAAGGCAAGATTTGTAGCACGAGGCTTTTCACGAAAAGAAGGCATAGACTACAAAGAGACATTTGCAACTAGTGGGAGTTGAGACACATGATAGGCAGAATCATGGGTGCAAATGAAAGAAGGCCTTGTACAAGTTTAGAAGACACCCATGGGATAACACATACATGATGATCTTGATGAATATTTTAACCTTTGATACAAGGTTGAAGATAAAACCCTATAGAGGATGACAAGTTCACATGGGTGCAAGAAGAACTTTTGAAAAAGTTTATAATAAAGGATCTTGGTATCCAGTGATCCTAGATGGATACATAGAATATTAGTAGTAGAGGAAGCTACTTGTCACTCCGGTACAGAATGTTTCAGTGCATAGAGTATGAAAGACAGATAGAGAATGATGCTTCTCTTCAAAGGAAGTGACTACAGAAAATCCTGAGGTTCGACATGGTACAACATGATGGATAGATTACTGATGACTCTAGGATTTACTGAGAGTAAAGAAGATTCCAACCTTTGCTTCAAGGTTGAGGATGGAATACCAATGATGCTCCTGTTATATGTCGATGACTTGTTCCTAACAAAAAAGAGGAACTCATTAAAGTTGCAAGAAGGAGACTTGCTACTGAATTCAAGATGACGGACTTGGATATGATGGCATGGAGGTGTGGCAAAATATCCTTGGTACAAGGGAAGTATGTAGTAGAGATCCTAAAGAGGTTTAGCATGATGAAATGCAAGGCCATGACCACACCTAAGGCATCAAGCATGAAGCTATTGAGTGATGCTTCATCAGAAGCAGTTGATGCTATGATGTATCATCAGATAATTGGGTCCTTGATGTACCTGACAAACACGAGACCAAATATTTGCTTTGTTGTGAACACCTTGAGCGAGTTCTTGATAGATCCAAGACATGTTCACTTGATTGATGCAAAGCGTATTCTGAGGTACCTGAGGGGTACAGTTGATTATGGGCTCAAGTATGCGGTGAATCAAAAGATTAACCTAGAGGGTTATGTTTATTCAGATTGGGCAGGCAGTGCCATCAATAGTAAGAGAACTTCAGGGTGTTGCTTTAGTATGGGATCAGGTATGATCTATTGGTTTAGTAGGAATCAATCTTGTGTGGAACTGAGTACAGCTGAACTAGAGTATGTCATAGGTTGTTCAACTAGTTGTGAGGCAGTATGGTTAAGGAAGCTACTATCTGATTTATTTGATCTCCAGTTGGATGCTACTTGTATACATTGCAACAACTAGAGTTGTGTGAAGTTGTCATAGAACCTGATGTTCCATGACAAGTCAAAGCAATATCGAGATCAAGTATCACTATATCATGGATATGGTGCAGAAAGGAGCATTAAATCTCCAGTATGTTGTGATGGACGAACAGATAGCTGATGTGTTGGAAAATCCATTGGCTATAGTGAAGTTTGAGTACTTTAGGGAGAAGCTTGGTGTTCTCAACATCGAGGTTCCCTCCAAATGGAAGTGATGAGTCCATTTGACATGGTGAGAGGATTGGTTCCTTCCATGTTCATATGTAAGGGCTGAGCCATTATGTCATGATGAGAGGATTGATTCCTCGCATGTTAGATATGAGTGCTGAGCCATTCTGATGTGACTATAGGATTGGTTCCTACATGATCATATATAAGCACTGAATGCCATTTTTTGAATGGAGGCACCTGGTCAGTTACCAGGAAAGCTCAGTCTGGGACTGAGGGCCATTCTGATGTGACTCTAAGATTGGTTCCTACATGATCAGATGTGAGTGCAGAGCCATTCTGAGGTGATTGTAGGATTTCTTCCTATAACGATCAGATGTAAGAGCAGATCCATTCTGAGGCGATTGTAGGATTGGTTCCTATAATGATCATATCTAAGTGCAGAGCCCTTTCAGCATGGAGGATTGGTTCCTCGCATGGTTGAATGTAAGTGCTGGGCCTTTATGACATTGGTTGTCAGATGTGAGTGTTGGGCCTTTCTGACAAGGTTGTGGGATGTGTTCCCACATGGCCAGATGTGAGTGTTGGGTGTGCCTTTCTGATGTGATTATAGGATTGGTTCCTACATGATCAGATGTAGGTTCTGGGTGGGCCATTCTGACTTAGGGTCAGATATAAGTGTTGGAAAAAGACCTACATGGAGGCTAGGACTACAACCAACATGAAAAAGGGTTGGCTCTGTAGAACTTCCTGTGATGAGAAGAATCATGAGATAGCAGCCGTGATGATGATCCAGTGATGATGATCCAGTAGTGATGATCCAGATCAAGTGATGATCCAGATCCAGTGATGATGATCTAGATCGAGTGATGATCCAGATCCAGTGATGATGATCCAAATTGAGTGATGACCTAGATCCAAAGATGATGATCTAGATCGAGTGATGATCTAGATCCAGATGAAGATGACTTGAAGATGAATACAACGAGAAATTGACAATGATTCAGATGATACAGAGGAGAAGACTTGTGCTGATAAATTGTGTCAAGAGAATACCTTCCTAGTTAAGAGGGAGTGTTGATGTATTTGTAACTTCAGAATGTATTCACTTGTATATTTCATATATTGTACCCTAATGTTTATTCCGGGAAGTGTCTGTAATGTATTTTAGTCATGTCATGCCCCTATGTTTCTATTGGGAGTTTCTATAATGTAAACAAGTCATCTCAAGTCATTGTGTGTAACCCTCTTATTGATCAAGGGTTAAAGTCCCCACAGTTGTGGGGCCCTAGGGATATTAGACTATCCTAGAGAAGTCGGCCCTAGTTGAGTTATTGTAAGTCGGGGAAATAGTCCCCACCGTTGTGTTAAGAATAACCCTCCTTGCTGATCAGAGGGGAAAATTCCCCACAAGCTGTGGGGCACTAGAGTTATTAGACTCTCCTATAGATGTCAACTCTAGTAAGTAATTGTTAAGTGAGGCCGACATGTTGGAGTGGAAATTAAGTGAACAAAAGAATATAAATAGAGAGTGAGACTCTCTATTTATCATACACACACACTCACTCATTGGGGCACATGAATGAGAGAGAATTTGTTGCGACAAGAGAGAGACTACTGTTGTTAGGAGATCATCTTTATGTTTTTGGGTTTTTCTTTCAGTGCTGATTCTATCTCTGAGGAAGTCGCAGGGTTTTCTCCTTTATGGTTTCCCCGAGGAAAATTCTTTGTGTCTCTTATCTCTTGTGTTTATTGATGTGCATGTTATTCTCTCAATTAAAGATCTTAATATCATAACGCTAGCTTGAATGATAAAAATCTAACATGTTTCTACCACACAAATTCAACCAAAGGAAGCTGAGGAGTCAGAGGCATAAGAGCGCCTCTTCCACTCACATATGTGGGCGAAGGGAATCACACTACATTTTCTTGTTGTCAACGACAACCAAAATAACCTCATATCAGCAAGAGGCATCAATAGCTTGGAGATACCAATGACACCACACCTGCAACCATATAACATCGGTTGGGTTATCCAATGACAAGGTATCTGCGTTAGTCAGCAATGCCTCCTACCATATGTCATCAATCCTTTCAAAGATGTGGTATTGTTTGATGTAGCCCCACTTGAAGTATATGATTTTATTTTAAGACAACCATATATGTGGAAGCGTCATGTTTTATATGAGTCACAACCTCGTAGTGTCATTGTGACTTTAGGAGGACAACTCTATCATCTACCAGAGACAACTTCACCTACCGCAATATAGTAGGGAAAGAAGATAATCTCTTGGAACGCTAGGAAATTATCCCTCTTAAAAATTTCGTCTGAAAAAGAACATCAGATCACAAATACCTCCACACCCTCTACACATGGTTCTTCTGATCATCAGAAACAAGAAGAACATAAAGTCAACGTTCGATGATCCATTCGAGTATCTCTATAGTGCAAGGCCACGCATTCAAGGTGCTCGTTTAGAAATAAATCATCCATAATATTTCATATAAAGGATAACATGAAAACCAGAATTGTTGAAGAAATCCAATGCCTCCATCAAAAACCCTCTTGGGATGTCAAAGAAAGGAAGAATTTTCACTTTAGCAAATGTCGCACCAAGAGCTCAACTCAACACATAGTTAAATGGATGATAAGGGATTCGACTAAATGGAAACCATTGCTTCCTAAGGGTGGAGTATAGATCTATATGGATATCGGTGGCCACCCACCTATTCCACCAGCTCAAAAAAATTGTGTATTTTAGCAATTTTCTAGAAAGTTTTTTACGGTTTTTTAGGTCACAAACTTACGAGGCCATTTTGAGGACCTAAACAACGTTTTTTGGTGATTCGAGGGGGGGAAATGTTTTCCAACAACATTCATATGGTGCCAATTTATTAATGTAGATATAAAATAGACCTTTCCAATGGGATATCGAATGTCCCATGTGGAGATCGTATGCAAAAGTTATGACCTCGAGAAGTGGAATGTTCAACTAACCACCTTGGGGCCACAAATTTTATGATGACTCATCTTCTACGGTTATGTTTTGGATGTTTAGGGTTTTCTCCCTCATTCTTATTATAAATAGGCCCTCTCACCCTCATTTTGTATTCATCTTTCCAAGCATGAGTGTAGCAATGACATCTCTTCTCAAAGATAGCTACAATCATTCTAGTTGTTTATTTTACAATCTGCTCTATTTTTTTTATCTAATAGAATATGTTTTTACTGTATCATTGTGTTCTTTGCAATGTATCTGTGTTTATGGCTCTATATGTTTTCTTTCTTTTTTTGTTCTCACATAATTCTAGATCATATCGAGGATAGATAAAAACCCCGGGCAAAGGAAATTCGCAAGTTGTTACCTTTGTATTTCTTTTAAATTACAACTTATGAATGTTGATAATGAGTGGTAGTTTGTCGATACATGTGTAGTATATTGAGATAAGCTTGGAAACACAACTCTAACATGAGAAATGACTACAATGCATAGTCCTCATCGCTTGCAAGGCAATGCACCATTCTTGTAACTCATAAAAGGGATGATAAAATATTTTTTTACAAAAACTGAACAAATGCTTAAGTTCGAGATGGAATTAGTTGAGCTTCCCATATGTGATTAATAATTAACCAATTTGTATGTTCAAACCATAAGTTTATTAATACATTATGAACATTAATTGACCTTGATATGAGACCAAAAAAATCCTCAATTGTTTGATTAATCAAAATAACATATAAAAATATATCTAATATATGAGAGAGTGAAAACTTCCTCTAAAAAGAAGTGGTCTGTGTGCAATGAATTAGGAAAATGGCATACATATTACTTGTATCCTACAAATCCATCATATGTATGATATTTCCATTAAAAAATATTAGAGAGGAGGAAAAAAACAAGTAGCAATTTATTTATTCTATGTTTTCGCCTTTACAGTGAGTTTTGGTAGGAATCCGGTAAGAAAATTTGGAGTTTTTTTAATTAGGGTTTTAAATGTATAAGTAGATTCAACACCCTCGAATAGTAGCATGACACCCAAACTATGCAAGTTACATGGTTAATATATGTGATTTTAATATTTTTTTAAAATTTTTCAACCAAACTCCAAACAAAATAAAATGATAAATATGCTTGAAAAAAATGAAAACGTAGAATATTTAAAATACACCAAAAAAAACAATGACACTCCACTTAATTAAAGAAACCTTCAAAAAATTTAAAATGAAAATGTAAAATATTTAAAATACACCAAAAAAAACAATAACACTCCACTTAATTGAAGAAAGCTTCAAAGATTTAAATAGACTTGAAGTCATATCATAGAAATCATAGTATTTATCATGGAGTAAACTAGTGAACCAACCATTTCCACCGATCGGACGACCGACCGCGCATGACCGGTCACGTACGACGTTGCCGGTCGTCCGATCGGTGCAAATGGTCGGGCAAATAAGTTCCAGCATTTATCATAAATTTAGAATGTAGATAAGACCATGACAAAGCCATCCTAAATCTAGAAAGACATAAAAAGATGGAAGCACTGAGATGGTGATGTCGTTGCCGATGAGAATTAAATTAATTTGTAAATCTGAATTTTCAAATGAGCAAAGAGCAAAGCATAATGAATATAGATTTTTTCTAAAGAAAAATCAAAACTCAATGTGCTCTTACCTCCCTAATATGTATATGAAATGAAGATGTGACATTTGATATTTGTTACTAGAAGAGAGCGTCATGGTTTTTCACATAACTATTTAACAAAATAGTGAAATGAGCAATATCTTAAGTTAATTTCATATCGAATACCATATCCAAACTGATTCCCCCACCCCCCACACAAATGAAAGTCGGATCGATGCCATTTGGTTTTGATTCGATAATTGATTTCGTATCACATTATCTTATATTATGGCATTTATGCATTGTCATCATCATATGCTTGCTAACTATGGTTGATACAAGTTTATGGTCACTAGATTCATCTTAACCCTTTTGTTTCAATCAAATTCACATATTTCCACTTTTCGTTTCTCACTCTTTTTAGGGTGGTGCTGCACCATAAATTCTTTGTTGGATAGCTTCCAAGCCTTTCATTGTATAGACTCCTACAGAGTCGCATGGATATTCTCTATAGTAAATCCTTCGTGACGTTCCCTAATGCTTGGTGCCCTAACTACCGCTAACAAGATGGATAAAGAATATGTGGGATATCACAATGATGACTTATCATATAGCTAGACATTAGATTATCTTAATTCTGCCAATATACCGGAAAGACTAAGTGATTTTTCTATTTTTTACTCACAATTTTTCTTTTGGAGGTCACAAGAACGTTCTTGAAAATGTATGGATAATTGAATGCTCCATTTCGGTTATGCCTTATGTTATGTTATCAGAATGCAAATAATAAAATATTTGAGCTTTGATAATTGAGCCTTGATGGCTATAGAATGAGATTCTCCGCTATAGCACAGACTTTTTGCAGAGACTTTTTGCAGGGAAAAAATGATAGGGTTAATTGTTTTCCCTCGAAAATTTATAGTCGACTATGCTATCTTTGACTTTAAAGTTATATCTAGACATTATCTTATCTTAATCTTGTTATTTTTTTTGGGTAATGCTCATAGTGCATAGTCTGGACTAAGGACTATAAACATTAATATTATTTTATTATTATTTTCTTTTAATTAAATAACTAGCTTAACACGGATAACTACTGTGATTGGGGTCATGGATTCCACATGTGAGGGGGTTAGGGACTAGGATTTGTGGCTCTCCCTAAAAACATTCTTTGTTTCCTATTTTTTATTGTTTTAGCCTATGTTGGTACTATTGAACCTAATTCATCATTTAGTGGACATTCCTTGTTGAATGCACCCTTTGGTGGTTTTGTAACTCCCTTTTAGAGGTTAATGTTTGTTTTGTAACCCCCACTTGCAGAAATGCTCCCTCACTGGCTATTTTTAGCCTTGACACCTCAAAACTTATGTAACTCCTTTTCTTTTTGTAAGCAAGAAGATTATAATAAAATGGGGCCTACAGTACATCAAGATCAGGACATTCAAGGCCTGGAAACCCCAGATATCAGCGTGACTGTTTAGACAAAAACTTGACAAAAAGAAGTTGCTCTTCTCTATCCCTACCCCTAACTTATATCCCCTTTTCCCCACCATAGTTGAATACATCATCATCTATAACAAAAAGAAGCTACATCACTTCGGACTTTCCTACCTCTATCAAATTCATAAACAAAGACTAAGAATAAAGTGTAGTTAAAAACTAAAAACATCCTGGATTAGAAAAGACAAAGCAGACAGAAACACACCCAATCACTGAAACATCCAGAACATGTCATTTCAGCGTCACAGGGATGTTCCGACTCGCCGAGGCACCAGATGGAGGACCACCGAGTCTATATTCGTTTCCTGCAACATTTTGAACCTTTGTACCATGAACTGGACAAGGACCCTGCCATGTCCCCAATTAAATAATTTCCAAATAAAACTAGTTGCAAATAGTGTTTCACCAACCTACTAGCCCGCTAGGTTGAGATGGAGACATAAATTTTGTAAAAAGGGGATATGGGACCAAAAATTACTTTATTTTATGATATTCACATTTAAATGTGTCATATAAATGATAAATTCTAAGAAAATAAGGTGCCATGCATTCATCAAGACACTTGGAAGCTTGCGGAGCCTTTGGATGACTAGATTCCCCACACACTTGGCATGATATTCATCCAAATTCGAGCACATGGGTAATGTAACATTATTGGATGGTTATGTGGTGTCAAATATCATATAATGAACCAATACAGTCCATTTGCTAAATGAGGGTGACTCCCATGGAAGAGGAAGAGACTAGAAGACAAGATGTTCCACTTGGAAGGAGATTCTATGCACTCTATGATAACAAATGGTGGAAGATTCTATGACAAGTATGAAAAATTCAGACCTGAATTATGAAATATGAAAAATATAACATGTCAGGGCTAAAACTAGCCACCAAGAGGTCGAATTTTGGAGTTAGAGGAAGCCGTTCGAACTGGAGAAAGAATTGGAGCATGAAGAGGAAGACAAGTGTCATGAGAGTTACTAAACCACTAAGATGAGTTGGAGGAATCTCTTGAAGGTAAATTCGAACTTAGGATGCCTCATGAAGTTAATAAAAGGATTTTATGAGGAATGAGAATATCTTTTGATCATTTTTTAATTGGCCTTTGGCATTTTGGAGAGCTTTTTCTCGTCCATTGCATGGTAAGTGTTCACTCTCCCTACTTGTGAACCAATTTCAAGGGAGTTGGTTTACTTTCCAAGTTGGTTGATGGAGAGGCCCTTAAGATATCTTGTTGGAGATTAATGAAGGAGTTTTATTTGCAGGTTGAAGGTCCATACAGTTTAATTCTTATATATTTCCCTATTCTCTCATTCCTTCTTCTCCATTTCCCCACACTCACATTTGATGGTGCACTTGTTGGAGTGATTCTTGCTCCTTGTTGACGATGGTTAGTTCCCAAGATTTTATTTATGATGTATGGATTTGTAATATCATATCCATATTCTCTATGACTCGAAATTTCAGAAATACATGTATGAAAGGACCTCATTCCCCATGCTCTTGAATAACTAGTTTTCATGGATTTGGCTTCAATATCCACGTAGATTTATATCTGATTTGTACATGGAAATTTATCTGAGTTTTACGGTGATGGTGAATCAATATATTATGTATGGCTCTGTAATATTATTTCTATGTACTATGTAAGTCGAAATATCATAGGTACATGTATGAAAAGCTTGCATACTGATGCCCTTGTATCACTAGTCTTCATGGATTTGGCTTCAATCTTGAAGTAGTTTTATACCATATTTGTATGAGGTATATTGTATGATTTGGATGATGTTTGAAAATACATATATGATGTATTATTATGTAATTTGATTTCCATATCCTCTTTGAGTAAAAATCCAAGAAACTCATGTGTGAAAAGCTTGCATTCCCATGCCATTGAATCACTAGTTTCCATGTCTTTGGCTCCAATATTGGAGGAGTATTATATCGTATTTGTCAGAGGGTTTTACTTTTATTTTTATGCTTTTGGGGAAGACATTTATTTTCCATATATTACCACAATGTTTCATATTTCTCTCAGAACCATATGTTCTACATTTCCTATGTCAAGTCTAACTAGTAATGCAAATTTGCCTTAGGCAATTTCTATGAAAGTTACCATACAAATGTTGCGGATCATAATCCACTTGCACAACTTAATAAACATGTATAATGATAGTACATGAGGTCTTATATCATTCTGAATAATATTCTTACAAATTTGGGAGGTTCGTACTTGATTTGGAGAGATAGTTTGGCCATCACCCTTGGGGGGATTCGAACACAATTTCCTAGTAATTTTGGTCTTTTGTCATTATCCCCAAACAGGGTTGCAAAGGTATAAATTATGATATAAAGTATCCGTAAACCACCTTGGTATTTTTTAATATTGTCCATACAATTTCCTTTAAAATTCAGGCCCATTTGGTGAAAGTTGGAACCCTCTAGAGTCATGACTAGTTAAGTTTGATTTTTGCCCAATTTGTGCATTTCTCCAAAATTGAGAAAAAGGGACATTATAATGGTATAATAGCACAATATTGGCACATATTAAAATTAATCATGATATAAATGAATTGAAGAAACTCATTAAGTCATATTGTGATGATATAACCAAGAAGGTTATGCAATTATTCCAATTGATGGGTAGCCAACTTAGGGGTAAGCTGGCAAGAAGGGGTGGTAGAAGTTTCCATTATGGAGAGATACATAAGACCATTAATTTTGAATAATTTTATGATTCTTTGAATCGATATAGGCACAATAATGGAAATGCAAATTCATTAAGGGACAATCAGCAATCCATAAGTTTGGAGGAGCATGAAACGAGAAAAAAATAGTCTACTTGTGAAAAGAGCCTAGATACACCATTAAAGGAAGAAACAAAGAATCATGAAGTGGAGCATAAATTACGTAAAGGTGATTTCAAAGAAGAACATAAAGAGTAAAGTGAATAAAATCACATAATCCTTGTTGATGGGGGTTGTGCAAATCAAATAGAAACTACTAATGGAATCTTGAACCATGAATGGGTACCTATCTATGTTGGTGACATAGAGATCGTATTTGAAAGTGTTTCTGCTGTAGCTAGGGTTTTCACCCTAGCTTGTGCGAATGAGCACCTACTAAGGAATCTGGAATCCTTAGTAGCAGTTCAATGATGTAAAGAAAAATAAACTGAAATAAAGACTAAGCTAAAGCAGTTAAAAGTAAATAATATGAACCAAAAACAGTAAAGAAATGTATAATGGTGATTTTTATTGATATTACCTCCGATGAGGAGGTTGGTGGAGTCCGTTGCGCTGGTCCGATGTCGGTGGCTTCGAGCTCCAAGCTACTTCCTTTCCTTTTCCGGTGGTGGAAATGAGCCAAAAAGAGTTCTCAATGGTGAAAGTAGCTTGATGGTAAGCTAAGGTTTCGAGAATAATTTCGGTAGAGGTGGGATGCTTATGACTATG
>LPNX010636809.1:97405-113081 GCA_001517045.1 Pseudotsuga menziesii | reverse complement strand
AATTAGGGGATAGATTGTGTGCATGTGAGGTTGTGAATCCAAAATAACAATAATAATGTATGAAAAACTTGAAAAACGTTTACCATGCAAATTTTTTTTTTATTTTTTTATTTTTTTGAAATAAATGCTAAAAATTTTCTAAACAATTCTGTAAACAAGGGACAGAAATGGCTGTAGGGATGCAAGTGGTACAGGTGGCTGTGCAAGTGCAGGAAAAATGGAGGCAAAGTGGCTAGGTTTCGGCGCGGAAACAAGGTCAAAAAACAGTTCGCGGACCGCGGGTATGGGGCGGACTCGCGCGGTCGGACCGCGGATTGGAAGGCAAAAGTCGCGCGCAGATCGCGGGTTTAACGGAAACAGGCGCGGTCTAGGTCGCGGGTTTCGGGCTGACAGCGGCGGTCGGAGCGTGACTGTGTAATGAACAGGCGCGGTCGGATCGCGACTGTGGGTGGAAAAA
Organism: Pseudotsuga menziesii; assembly: GCA_001517045.1. Classification (NCBI taxonomy): domain Eukaryota; kingdom Viridiplantae; phylum Streptophyta; class Pinopsida; order Pinales; family Pinaceae; genus Pseudotsuga; species Pseudotsuga menziesii. The sequence continues at coordinate 112,624 of LPNX010636809.1, read as the reverse complement.
GCGCGGTCGGGGTGCAGGAAAAAAGGCTGACAGCGGCGGGCTGGTCGCGGGTTAAGGCCTGAAATGCGCGGTCGGGCCGCGGCTGCGGAAGAAAAAGGAGCGGTTTCTGGCGGCCGAAAACGACAAACGAAAGTACAGTACGGAAAAATAAAATTAAAATTAAAAAGAGACAGCAGAGTCGCCAAAACTGTAGCTAGGGTTTTCACCCTAGCTTGTGCGAATGAGCACCTACTAAGGAATCTGGAATCCTTAGTAGCAGTTCAATGATGTAAAGAAAAATAAACTGAAACAAAGACTAAGCTAAAGCGGTAAAAAGTAAATAATATTAAGCAAAAATAGTAAAGAAATGTATAATGGTGATTTTTATTGATATTACCTCCGATGAGGAGGTTGGTGGAGTCCGTTGCGCTGGTCCGATGTCGGTGGCTTCGAGCTCCAAGCTGCTTCCTTTCCTTTTCCGGTGGTGGAAATGAGCCAAAAAGAGTTCTCAATGGTGAAAGTAGCTTGATGGTAAGCTAGGGTTTCGAGAATAATTTCGGCAGAGGTGGGATGCTTATGACTGTGGATGTTAAATGAGGGGTCTCCACCACTTATTTATAGTTTTTTAGTGGTGGAGTGCTGGCCCATGGTTTTGGAAACCATATGGTTTAGGGCAGCTTGTTTAGGGTTTTTTCCTCCTTTTCCTCATTATTTTATATTTTTTCTTCCCTTTTAGGGATTTTGCTATTTTAGAGGAATTTTGGACATTTTTGGAGGAAAAAGGGGTTTTTTTGGCCTTTTGGAGGCATTTTAGGCCTTTTGGAGGCTTTTTAGATGGTTTTATGGCCTTTTAGAGGCATTTTAGGCCTTTTGGAGGCTTTTAGTGGGATTTTCAGGGAAATATGGTAGGAAAATGGACAAATGAGCCACGTAGTGGGGTAGATGAGGTAGTTAACCATTTTTGGGTGTTAACATCTGCAATACAAAGTTCTCATAATAATAAAGATGGAGACCTTGTGATAGATAATGAAGAACCAATATCAACTTCCCCATCACCACTTGAGCTTCAAGAAGTTGATCAAATGAAGAAGAAAGAAGAAGAGGAGGTTCACTCCCATGATCCATCCTTAATTGAAGGGTCTTTGAAGATGATTGCAATGGATATCCATGAGGCCCTTACCATAATCCATGACACTAAAGAATTGGTGTCAAATTCTTGTTCGAAAATTTCCTCATTGGAGGAGCCATCCTTCCTTGAAGACATGGAGAAGATTGAAAGAGCAATGTGCAACATTGAAGGTAATTTCATGTCTTTTCTTTTTTATAGCAACAATCTGGTTGAGATTAATGAATGGTTACATGAAGCATACTTTAATAATAATGAGGATATTCATAAGATCAAAATTCAAAATGAGCAACTTCTTGAGAGGTTGCAAGATACTTTTCCTTCTTCCTATGTTTTAGATTGTCATATGGTAGATTTCTTGGAGGATTCTCATGACATGAGGGATCATGAGAAACATGGAAAATTGTAGGTTCTTGATTTGTTTTAATATGAGCTTTATAAGTGCAAATCACTAGTTGCGGTAAAAGAGGAACTTGAGTTTCCTCTTGAATATGGGTGCACACTTTTTGAAGAAGTGCATGATTCCACTACCTTGGAACCAACCCCTGAGGAAAGTTTTTCATTTTTAAGAGAGGTGCATACTCCCACCCCTATGGATCCTTCACATGATGAAAATTTTCCACTTTCTAATCATTTGGGTGAGCTGCTTCTTTCTCCTACATCCTACACTTCCAAATTTTGCGGCATTCATCCTAATGAAGTATGGGTGAAAGGTTTCTTTTTTATGGTGCCACATGAAGAGTATGGACTTTCTATCTCTCCTTTTGATGATGACATGATTATAGAACCATATTATTTACATTTTTAGAAGAATCCCTTGTTACATTATGATGATAGACATCCAAATGGATGCACCTATGGTATTCACTTGAGTCACTTGGAGATTCATGATTTTCCTTGCTCCTTGCCTAGTATGATTTGATGTTGGAGGAACTTCATCCCACACTTGGGTGAAGAGATATATTATTGAAGAACATTATTGTTGGCAGCAACATCTTGTGTTATTTCATGTTGATATACAATTAATGGGTGTGTTGATGAGACTTCTTGGATCCACTTTAAGTCTTCATGTTATCTTTTCTTCTTATTTGGTTCATATTTTGGTGGAGGTTCTCCATTCACTTATTGGATGAAAGAACACATGGCTGATTATCTTGATGCACATTATATGTTTTTGGAGCAGCATTATAGGACATTGGATGCTCACCTATGTCATTGGATAAGATCTAATATAATACTTGATTCTTGTGTGTATGAGCCACATGATAATCTACTTACTCGGATGTACAAGCACTTTCATGATTATTTAATGAAGTACCTTCTTTATGTACATGTGTATGATGTTGTTATGTATTTTCATGATCTATATTTTCTACTCATGATTTTTGGAAGGGTGCAATACAAGAAATGGGATCTTGGAATTGATTGGTTTCATATCACTTGGAGTAGCAGTTCGATTGTTGGTTTGAGAAATCAAACCAACCTTCAATTGTTTGAGTTCATATTTGCAGAGCAGTGTTCTAGATTCCTATGTGGGAGACCTTTTGAGAGATGGATTCAATTTTTACATGCTTGGTGTTCATGGCATTTCATCATATACATTTCAATCCATGCATGTATCAAGATCATATCGGACCTTGGGATCATTTTTGGTCTCATTGGTTTCAATTTTTGGGGCAACAAACAACATTGGTGATTTAGTCACCACTTGAGAAGATGATTGTAATCAGAGTAGTGCAGTAGCAAGCAAGGTGGTTCCTCTCTAATATTTTCTTGGAATCTTAAGAAAATCAAACTTTTGTAACTCAGTACCAACTTTAAAGAATTATACAGAACCAAAAAGGGGTGAAAGTTCATAAAAGGTTTCCAACATAAGGAGGTAAAGATTATTTGTGCAAATTTGGTTTTTATGGATTTGATTAATCCTTTTGGTGTTAGTGGTGATGTTACAGTATATATGAATATGAAAAATATACATATGTTTACTTATGGGAACAAAAAATTGTAGTACATGAGTTCCACTACTCAAATTGTAGCTAAAGGAAATTAATGAGTAGAACCATAAGAGAGCACTTGGTGCAAAGGAACAAGTTCCAAATGAGGATGCCACTTGGGAATATGAAAGATATTACAGTATACAAACCTCAAATTGATTGAGGACAAGAAATATTGAGTGGGGAGGATTTGTCATGTCCCCAATTAAATAATTTCCAAACAATAGTAGTTGCAAATAATGTTTCACCAACCTACTAGTCCCCTAGGTTGAGATGGAGACATAGATTTTGTAATAACGGGATATGGAACCCAAAAGGGAATTTAATTTATCATATTTTCATTTAAATGGGTCACGTAAATGATAAATTCTAAGAAAATAAGGTGGCATGGATTCATGATGACACATGGAAGCTTGAGGAGCCTTTGGATGACTATATTCCCTGCACACTTAGTATGATATTCATCCAAATTCTAACACATGGGTAATGTAACATTATTGGATGGTTATTGTTGATCCTAGATTTGTTATCATTTTTGTAAATTAAATTACTCATTTAAACATATGTTTTATTATCTTTTGCATATTTTATGTCACGTAGATCATTATTCAGCCCCAGGTATGAATGTATTTAAGGTTTATATAAAATTGATTTTTTATTATCATTTTATGATTTTATTAATTAAAATTGACATGGTTTGAAGTGCATTTGATTTATTAATTTATATTTACATTTTTTTTAGGCTATATAATATTTTCGGATGAATTAACAACAAATACACATTCATCTAGCCATGCACACAGCACATCCAACTCACCATCCAACTCGCTGCACGATATTCATTGGCAAGGTTTCAAGGAATTTAAATTTTGTTATTGCAGACCATAGTTCTTAAGTGCACCAGCAGAAAGACATCGCTTTCATCCTAGATCTGCACCTAGCATATTCAGCTCATGGTCCATCTCATTGTTCAGCTTTCCGTCCAGATCGTTAACTAGACTATGCACTGTTGATAACCGATTCCAGGCATTAAAATGATTGAAACAGGCTGTGAACTATTTACTATCCACGCATCTGGGTAATCAAGCTCGCTTCTAGATGATCCTCCAACCTGCAGCCTCCTTCGTTGACACCTCACCAATATTCCATGTGTTGGGTTGATGCATTTAACCCACATTTCAAAAGACTCACCGTGTATGTTGTATTTTCTCCCCACCACTCCACTAGTCATGCTAACAGAGGATCTGTGCACCACATCTCACATGGATGAAGAGAACTGTTTGCGCTGAGAGGGATCCTGTGTGTTACACCATCCAGTGAAGAGAGTCGACTCACACTAAAGAAGGAATATCCCGTACATTGGATTTAGATTAGTTAAATGCCTTTATGGATTGGCTAAATTTAGAGAGCAGTCGAACACTAATAGGTCGACTTGCTCATCCATGTAAACAATGTATATAAACACCTCCTTGTGCATAGTTAGGGAGTTGATCATTTCATTTGTTAGACATTTGTTTTTAAAGAAGAATTATGTAACTCTATTCCATCGTTTTAATAAAGAGCTATATGCTTTTCTCTTGATGATTGCGTTTGAGTAAGCGTTAGCCAGGAAACACCCCTGATTGTTGAGAGGGCCCCTCATCAACCAGAGGTTCATTCTTCTATGTAAATTTGTTCTTTTCTTTCTATTATAGCTAGTTTAGTTTATTTTCATTAGAGTATTGTTATTTCCTGTAATGCAATTTTATTTCTGAAATTAGAGAGTTAACTAAGCGCATAGTTTGTTTTAATTTGTTTTCAGTCTTTTCATTTCCAGTTTACTGTTCAGTTTATTTGCAAGCAGATAGAATAGATTGCTTTTAAATATATTTAGTTATGTTTATTTCCTTTCTGTTATAAGTTATAAGCTATGTAATTTGAATTTTAGTTTGTTTATTAATATGCAATGATTTTCTTTTCATGAATTTGTTTAAGTTTATTTCACTGTCAAATTTGCTTAATAAGTAGGTTTACTTATTTCCTTCATGCATTAGATTTACATCTGCATGAATTCAGCTAAAGATTAGCTCATATAGGTTAATTTATGTCATTTTAATTATGCAGACTGTCATTCAGCCACCCCTTTCAGACCTACAGTTTTGTCTATTATTCAGCCCATCGTTTCGTTTTTATGTTTTTAATGTGTTTCGAGATTGTTTTCAGTTTTGTTTATTTAATGTTTGAAGTATGCTTTGACTGTAATAGTTAGATGATAGTTCTATTTTACATTAAAGTTAAATTTGGATTGTTTTAGGTTATTTATTAAAAGTTACCTGAATTCTTTTTACCTTGAATATGCTTTGAGTTATTTTATGTTTTGTTTCTTGAGTTTGTTTCTGATTTATTTTTACTGATGTATTATTTTGTGTTCATGCCTTTGGATTGATTTATCTATTTGCATGTAAAATTCAGTGTTATATGTGTTGTCCTTAGCATGTTTTTAGGTTGTTCCTTTTTACATTGTATGATTACTGAAAGAGACTTGTAGGACAGAATTCAAAGATATTCCTATTAAGTTTTCTACTTGTTTCTTTTTATTAAGTTTTCTTTATTAAGTTTTCTACTTGCTTATAAGTTAGGTCTTCCTTGCATCTTAGTTTTCCATTTAAAAAGTTAGTTGTTGATAATATCTTTTCAATTTAAAGATTATTTATTTATAATAAATTATCAATTATCTAGTTTATTATTCTGTTCAGATTTAATTCATTTAATAGTTGAATTATTCGGAGTTTTACTTGGTTTTTCATTTTGAAAGATATTTCAATCTTTTGTTTACTAAAATATTTCCACGACACGATAGGAACCACTCTACCTTTGCATATATTTTGTGTCAACTCTAATCCTACCAACCCTGGTCGATAATTAAATATTAGGTGAATTAATTTAGACAATATAACACCCAACATTTTTTGGCACCATTGCCGGGGAGTTGTTCTATAAGGTAGAGTAGAAATCCTTATGAGGTTTAGTAATAGGCTGGTGGTGGGGGAGCGATAAGATGAGAGGTAAGAAGCCATGCATTTCTTATAATGGGGGCCCCCAAATTCAGCAGTAGTAGTAGCATAGGTTTTTCTTTAGTTTAAACTATTTTTCTTTCATGAGCAGACTTAGAGTTCCTCAGGGTATATTTGTTAAGACCAGAAAAATTATTGAAATCCCTACTAACTTCCATAGGGGATGTAGTTCCCCAGCTACTAACTCACCAGAAAGATATTGAAAGACACTGGTCGAAGGTAGTTCTACCCAGAAACCTGAAGAGACCCCCTCAGGGGATCTTACTGGGGAAGCCATAGAGGAAGAAGGAACCTTGATAGGAGGCTCTAAGGACACCATCCCTAAGGAAGCTCAAGAATATCTACAAGTAGGAATATCTAACCCTCCACTAGTTTTGAATTCAATTAACACAACTCTCTCACTAGTAGGAGCTCCAAACTTCGTTGACTTTGATGATCTTGCCCTGGTAAAATATTTCTTTGGAACTCATAGATCCAGTCATCTCACAAATTGAAACTTCCACAGTAGAACCTACTATTCCTTAAGGATTCAATAAAAAGATGGTTGATCAGAGGAAGATATATCCCGAAAAAGAACGTTGGGACACCCCATTATCACCTCGAAAGGAGCCTCCTAGGTATATTTACATTAAAAATCCATGTTATATGGAGAGATGGGGAGAAAAAGAAGATCATGATGAAGTTATAAATGATGGAGGAGAAGGGGAAAATAAAACTGAGGCTACCTTCGGGTTCCCTATTTTAGACATTATGCAGGACGTAACTATGAAAAAAATCCCTCCTTCCTCCTTCCCTACTTTCTATGGAAAAAGTAATGAGGATCGGACACATTCTTGTTCGAGTTCAATATTCTTTGCAGAATTTATAATTATCTACAAGATTCTCACAAACTGAAACTCTTTCCCGCTACACTAAAATATTCCTCCTTGAGATGGTTCATGGGATTAGGAGAATTCACTATCAGGACTTGGGACGATATGAAAACTTCATTCTTGCAAAAGTATCAAGAATACTGCAAACATAAGGACTCTCGACATGATATATTCAAAATACAACAACTTGAAGATGAAATCCTCAAGGATTATCTCGAGAGGTTTGTTTATACATTACATAAATCAAAATATAGCGACCTCCAAGAAGATGTAGTACGTACACTTTTCCTTAAAGGGATCTCCAAGGACTTGTTAGAAAGTCTTAATCTCATGGTGGCTAGTGATATTTCTCATAAAAACTTTGCACAAATTAGTTATATATGTAAAAATTATTGTAGAAGTAGGGGGAAAATTGGGAAAAACATTTGAGAACATTATAGTAGAAATGTAAGAGGAAACATTCCTAGTTTAGGTGGAGTTACAATTGTAGAGTTAGGAACCCTATTGGATAATTTCAAGACTGATATCTTAGGAGAAATGGGCTCTCAACTAGATTATTTACAAGCCAATAAAAGGAAGGATAAAGAACAAGAAACAATGAGCATCTTTTGTCCAAAATGTAGGACCAAACATCCTCAAAGGGAATGTCCATTAAACAACATCTCTGTATGTCACATCTATATAGAAGAGCATCCAACAGATAACTACCCATCCTTTCCTGGGTTGCAGGCCATATATAAGAGTGGGGATGTAGCTGAAACATCTAGGAGGCCTCCTTGGAAACCTACAGGCCAACCAACATATCGAAATGTTCCACCATAACCATCACTCTATTATCCTCCATATCAACCACCTCAACAATGGAACAATTCAAGTTAGAAGAACTGGCCACATCAGTACCCTGGTCCTCAAATTCCATAGCAGCAATATTGGTCACAAGGGTAGAGAGGACAACCATACCCTTAGTCCAAACCCGTCCTTGCACCTAATCATCCTTATCCTCGGCACCAAAAAAAATTCCAACAAATTTCACCTGGATTTGTACCTCCAGTTCCTTTCATCACACAACAACCTCATCACTTCCAGAACACAAATCCTCCTTGACCGACATTATTATGTGCACAACCGATACCTAACCCAAAAAATAAAACAACTCGATCTCTTAACAACATTGATTTTCAAACTCTTCCATCGTATCTTATTTCGACTATACCTGCACATGAGATTCAATTATGATCTGGAAGAGTTGTGAATGACAAACCCAAGTCATCATTCATCATTCATGAAGAAAATCATGAAGAAGAAGATTCAAATGAACCCATGAATGATGTTACTTTGGAGGATGTGAACATTACAAAGGTTCCAATACACACCCATCCTCCACAAGGATCTATTTAGGAGCAAAGAATTCCTCCGTTTCTGGAAAGACTAGTGATCGAAAAACCTATAGTTCATCCAGAGTATGACATTTTGAATGAATTAAAGAATATATGTATCGAAATCCCTTTTTTACAAGCTATCAAGGACATACCAATATATAGTAAGGTAATCAAGGAGCTATGCATTAAATTCTCAAGGAAGAAGCAAAAGGATGCTCTCACAATTCATGTTATAGGAGAGATGTCTGAATGTATGATGGATCAGTCCCAGATTGCAAAATAAACAAATCCAAGATCCCTAGTATTGATTGTAATTATAAAAAACACCGCCATAGAAAATACATTAATCAATTTAGGATCCTCTATCAATATGATGGCCACCATAGTTTTAGGAGTTTTACAGTCAGGACAATTTCATCAACCTACCCCTTCCATCCTAGAACTATCAGACCATACCACGGTAAAATCTGCTAGAGTCCTGGATGAAATTATTGTATCAGTAGCCTCATGGGAATACCTTGTCGAATTTATGGTTGTAGAATCAAAGGATCCTTCTAACGGGCATCCTATTATCTTGGGAAGACCATGGTTAGCTACTACCAATGCTTTTATCGGATGTAAGGATAGAGAGATGACTATTTCCAATGGGTTGTCTACACAAAGACTTATATTATACCCCCCATCACAACCAATAACTGAAAACTCATGGTGGTTAAAATGTTATTTTGGGGATCAAGACTTTGATGACCTCTCCCTCCCTGGTGATTTCTCTTGGGAACTTTAGGAGAAGACCAGTGAGAATGTATTAAGCTAGTTTGTTTCTTCAACAACTTGTATAGATATCCCTCAGTCTTTTGCTCAGTTCGACCAGAGTTTTGGAGACGAGTTTCAAGAAAATATGGCTCTCTCAATGTTTACAGAAACACCTTGTGTCTTCACAATTGAAGATCATATAGTACCATATCCTATACCTTATGAGGTTGGCCCTAAAAACTTTTTACATATAAACGTAGGGTTAAGTGAAAACCAACAAGCACAACTTCTTAGAGTTCTTAAAAAAATTGATGGAGCATTTGCATGGAAATAAAATGATATGAACGGTATACACCCTAACACTTGTATTCACCATATTTTCATGGATCCAAATATGTCACATGTAAGGAAGCGACAGACGAGGATGAATCCCGCTCTAAAGGGTATAGTGAAAGAATAATTACTTCACTGTTGGTTTCATCTATCCTACCTCTGATAGTAAATGGGTGCCTCCCTTAGTGGTAGTCCTAAATAAATTCACAAGGAAATGGTGCATTTGTGTTGATTTTAGAGAATTAAACAAAGCCACACTTAAATAATACTTTCCTTCACCCTTTATTGATCAAGTATTAGATACCATGTTATGTAAACAATATTTTTCCTTTCTTGATGAATATAGTGGTTACAACCAGATTTTAATGGCACCGGAAGATCAAGACAAGAGCACTTTTACATGCCCATGGGGAACATATGCTTATCAAGTTTTTCCATTTGGCCTATGTAATGCACCTTCCACTTTTCAGCGAGCAATCTTAGGAATTTTTTCCGATCTTATAAATGACTTTATGGAGGTATACATGGATGATTTTACAACATATGGTAGTACTTTTCAAGAAGAACTTGATAACATCGAGAACGTCTTGATCTAATGTCAAGAAACAAATTTATCCCTCAGTCATGAAAATTGTAAAATGTTACTGATAGAAGGTATAGTTTTGGTACATCATGTCTCCTCCCAAGGAATTAAGGTATATCCTGCAAAGATCGAAGTAATTGTTGGCCTTCCCTCTCCCAAAACTCAGAAAGAGGTAAGAAGATTTCTTGGTCATGCAGGCTATTACCATCGTTTTATTGAAAATTTCTCTAAAATAGTTGCACCAATGTTTAAATTGCTTACAAAGTATGTAGAATTCTAGTGGACAGAATATTATCAAAATGATTTTGAAATTCTAAAAGCTAAACTATCGGTAGCACCAATACTTAGGGGTCCCAATTGGTCCCTTCTTTTTCATATATCCACCTATTCCTTTGATACATCCATAGGAGGGGTTGTCAGCCAAAAATAGGGATAAGCACCTTATGCAATTTATTTTATTAGTAAGAATTTGACTCCTGCCGAATTAAATTACATTGTTATTGTAAAATATTTTTTGGCAGTAGTTTATTCTATTAATAAATTTCTCCATTACATTACAAGTTACGAAGTTTTTGTGCATACCGATCACTCTGTCATTATATTTCTAATGAATAAACCAATTACGAATGGTAGAGTGACCCGGTGGCTTCTTCTATTGCAATAATTTAACATCACTGTTATTGAACGACTTGGTAAAGAAAATCTAGCAATAGATTTCCTTTCCCGTATTCAGCGTGAAGGCAATAATAAACCTGTGATGACACTTTTCCTGATGAACATTTATTTGTTGTATCAGTTCAAACCCCTTGGTTTGCGTATATTTCCAATTATTTAGCAACTCAGAAAATACCAAACCATTTCTCCCCACATGAGAAGTATCATATTATAGTTCAAAGTTCCAATTATTCTTGGGTTGATAATGATCTCTTCCACACTAGTCCAAATCTTATTATTCGACGATGGGTGCGAGAGGATGAAATGATAGGTATTCTCCATGCATGCCATGATGGACCCTATGGAGGACATTTTTTTGATAAGAGGATGGCATACAAAGTGTTACATTCTGGTTATTATTGGCCAAGAATTTTTAAGGCTGATGCCAAATATGTCAAAGGATGCAATAGCTTCCAAAGAATGAGTAGACCTACGTCATCTGATCAGATGCCTCTACAACCCCAAGTCATGATTGAACCCTTTGAGAAATGGGAACTTTATTTTGTAGGACCAATTTCTCCCATGTCTCATAAAAATAAATATATCTTAGTTTGTACAGACTATGTCACCAAATGGGTAGAAGCCAGATCTTTGTTTAGGGCCATAGAGAAATCAATGGTAGATTTCATATATGAAGAAATATTCACCCAGTTTGGTGTACCTAGAGAAATTGTTACATACCAAGGTACTCAATTTACTTCTAAATTAATGAAAGAACTTACTATGAAATATGGCATCCGACACTGCAAGTCTTCACCTTATCATCCTCAGGATAATGGTCAGGTAGAATCAACTAATAAAGTATTAGAATCCATTTTAACCAAAACCATTTACTTACATCATAAATATTGGGCAGATAGACTCCTAAAGGATTTATGGGCCTATAGGATAACATGGAGAAACACTACCTGACATACCCCCCATGAGTTAGTATTTGGCAAACAAGTCCTTTTACCTATTGAATTTCAAGTTAAGACCTTTCGTATGGCAGCAAAATTAGGCATGGATTTGGATGAAGTACAAAAAAAACAAATATTACAGATTAATGAGTTAGATGAGATTAGACAAGATGCACTCCAAAGAACCATGCTAATACAGAATCAACGAAAGACTTGGCATGATAAATTTATTAAGCAAAAGCAATTTAATACTGGAGATTGGGCACTATGATTTGACTCACGGTTTAAAAATTTTAAAGGAAAATTGACTACCCATTGGATAGGCCCATATGAAGTTGTTACATCCTTTAACAATGGATCATTGTAAATTAAAACAATTGATGGCTCACAAGTTTCCTTTGTAGTATGTGGACATAGACTCAAGCTTTATCACCAACCGACATCTAAACATGTTTTTATACATCATTTTTTTCAATAGAATGAAATGGAATTAGTTGAAGAAGAAGTTATTCCTCCTTTTCCTGATCATTAAAAAGTATTTTGGGTTATCATCACTCGTATATATGTAAATATGTGTGTTCTTTGAATAAATAAGGGTCATTTATAATAGATTGTTTACAAGGGAATATTTTTCATTTTATCATATATGTATTCATGCATAAATTGAATCATCTAACAAGTGGTTTTGCAGTTTGATTACAAGTACATTATCTCCATGAGAAGCTAACCGAGTACTTATAAGGTATCCCAACCTTTCTTGGGGTACTTTTGAAATTTGCGGCCTATAGTGAAAATTAAAAAAATTACAATCATTTGTGTATCATTCTTAACCAGCTCTTCTATGATTCATATAGTTTTTGGTATCTTGATTTAGAGATGTATTTTTTTATTTCCTCTTTTGAACAATTGCTTGACAGACCTACTTTCATTATCATATTTTTCGCAATATTATCTTACACCTATGGATTACTAGGTCATCCTATACTTGTTATCAAAACTTGTCTCTCATGTATTTTGGTGATAACTCGAGAGTAAGTGGAATTCTTGTCTGTGGGGAACAATACTTGTATGTTATGAAGAAGAAGGATTGTAAGGTTAAAGAAAAAATTTAATTTATTCTCTTTTGACATGATTTATGGTTAAGGCCATTATAAAATTACTTATAAGTTTATTTAAACAAAAAAATGAATTATGTGTTTAGAAGGACTTAACATGATCTAGTACCATTTGGCTTCCATATATTTAATATCATTATACAAGGCAAAATCGTTGGGGTACTGAATAGGCCTATTGGTAGCGGGTCAATGCTAAGTAAAAACTTAAAACATAGAAGCTTGATAAATGAAATTAAACTCGCTGGGGTACTGAATAGGCTCACTGGAAGCAGGGCTATGCTTGCATGGTACCAAGGTAAACCTGTAGGGGTATTGAACAAGACTGCTGGTAGCTGGGAACTATTGGGTAAAAGAGATCTGGTTAATACAACACTATGATCATGATTCGTAAAACAATGCTAATATAATAAAAAAAAATCAGAGTAAATATGTCATGGCCAATTATTTATAATGTCATTTGAGAATGGCTGTAAGTTGGGATTTTCTTTGTCCATCTAATTCAACACATAACTAGGATGTCTTTATCCTAGAAATGGGACCCATAGTTATCAATCTCACATACTCCAGGGTAAACTTAAATATTTTTTGATGACACAATATCTTTAAAATGAGTCATGGATGACTAGTTTTCCTATGGAATTCTTTTGGTTATATTATTATCATTCAAGTGGTATTTTTAAGAACTGTTATGTTTTTCATGAACATACATATCTGAATCATTTCCATTTACTAATTAGTTTTCTTTGTCATATAAAATAATAAACAACATAATAGAACTCTTTTAATTTTTATTTTTTGGAACAATCAAATCTTCTCTCTTCTATGGCTTGAGGACATGCCATATCTTTGGTTTGGGGAGAAGGATTGGAAATTAGATTGTTTTTACTTTTCATTATTTATGATAGATCTATTTATCTCTAACAAATGATAAGTGTTTTTAGGATAACGTAAGTAGTGGAACTTGGTTATAGCATGAAGCATATTTTTACAACAAAATCAATATGGAGCACTATACAAAGGATTGAATGAAGGTCCAAATGAAATCGATATTATAGCACTTATGATTAAAATTTGCTAACCAAATTTTGTTTTTGGGCAAGTAGTTTTCACCTCCATGTTGCTAAAAAAATTTTAGTCATCATTTCACTGTTGATAATCCTATCCTCTTACCCAATCATGCATGTAAATTATTAAATGATCAATCTTGTTGCTATTCAAAATGTGATTTATGCCTTCATGTTATATGTTCAACCTGTCCAAATTTTTACTTTGGACATGGTTGAATTAATTTTAAACCTTCATACAATGTTTGAAATGAAAGACATGCTATTTTTTTAAGTTACAGGCTAAAAGATTGAAGTTTAAATCACCTCCTTCATCTGTCAAGTAGAAGGCAGTTTCTAGTCCGTCTTCTTCCTAAATTAATCTTCTTTTTGCTAAGTGGACCTGGCATTTCTCTGGTTTGGGGGAATGCTGATCCTAGATTTGTTATCATTTTTTGTAGTTAAATTACTCATTTAAACATATGTTTTATTATCTTTTGCATATTTCATGTCACGTAGATCATTATTCAGCCCTAGGTATGGATGTATTTAAGGTTTATATAAAATCCATTTATTATTATCATTTTATGATTTTATTAATTAAAAAGAACATGGTTTGAAGCACATTTGATTTATTAATTTATATGTACATTTGTTTGCAGGTTATATAATCTTTTTGGATGAATTAACAACAAATACGCATTCAACTAGCCATGTACACAACACGTCCAGCTCACCATCCAGCTCGCTGGATGATATTCATTGGCAAGGTTTCCAGGCATTTAAATGTTGTTATTGCAAACCATAGTTCTTAAGTGCACCAGCAAACAGACATCACATTCATCCTAGATCTGCGCCCAACGTATCCAGCTCACGATCGAGCTCACTGTTCATCCTTTTGTCCAGATCGTTAACCAGACTGTGCACTATTGATAACTGATTCCAGGCATTAAAATGATTGAAACAACCTGTGAAATTTTTACTTTCCACGCATCTCGGTAATGAATCTCGCTTCTAGTTGATCCCCCAGCTTGCAGCCTCCTTTGTTGACACCTCACCAACAGTTCATGTGTTGGGTTGATGCATTTAACCTGTGTTCCAGAAGACTCGCCGTGTACGTTGTCTCTTCTCTCCACCACTCCACCAATCATGCTAACAAAGGAGTCGTACGCCACATATCGCATAGCTAAAGAGAACTATTTGCGATGAGAGGGAGCCTGTGCGTTACACCATCCAATGAAGAGAGCCAATGTGAGTTGAAGAAGGAAGATCCTATGCATTGGAGTTAGATTAGTTAAATTCCTTTATGGATTGACTAAATTTAGAGAGAAGTCGACCACTAAAGGGTCGACTTGCTCATCCCTATAAACACTATA
>LPNX010636809.1:53762-97373 GCA_001517045.1 Pseudotsuga menziesii | reverse complement strand
TTGTCCACGTAAAGAAATTTTTTCTATTTTTTCAAAAATTGAAAAACCAAAGATACCCTTTTGAAGAGGACACGTCGATATGTGATGTGTACATTTTTAAGAAATTTTTGGCTATGTATTTTTAACTCTGCGGATTTTTCTTTGAGCTGCTTCGAAGTTGCAGTGTGGTTTTCTAAGTATAAGTTTTAGAAGTAATTAAAAAATAAATATCATATGAATGCCAAAATGCGTGTATGATACCTCAATGGATAGAAGATTCGTTGGTGAATCTATCGGTATCAACTCTGCTCAGTTATGTGCTAGGAATGGCAGGGTTTACACCTCTGCAAGGCACAGGAAATTTTCCATTTGTTTGAATGGGGGCTAAGTCTGTTTTTTTAAGCCCTCGACCGAGGTATGAACCTCGACCGAGGTATCTAAATACCTTGGTCGAGGTATTTAAATACCTCGACCGAGGGTTTTTAAAGCCCGCATTACCTCGGTCGAGGTATTTAAATACCTCGACTGAGGTATTTAGATACCTCGGTCGATGGCTTGATAAAACCTCGGTCGAGATATTGAGACCTCGGTCGAGGGCTTAACAAGCCCTCGACCGAGGTGCGTTTTTCTATTTTTTCCGAAATGCGCTTGCCAAAAAGTGTTACCCAGGTCTGTGGATTCACCCATAAACACCTCCTTGTGTAGAGTTAGGGAGTTGATCATTTCATTTGTTAGATAGTCATTTTTGAAGAAGAATTCTTTAACTATGTTCCATCGTTTTAATAAAGAGTCATATGCTTTGTTGTTGATGATTGCGTTTGAGTAAGCATTAGCCAGGAAACACCCCTGATTGCTGAGAGGGCCCCTCATCAACCAGAGGTTCATTCTTCTGTCTAATTTTGTAATTTTCCTTATGTTATAGCTAGTTTAGTTTATTTTCATTAGATTACTGTTATTTCCTGTAATGCAATTTTATTTTTGAAATAAGATAGTTAACTTCACGCATAGCTTGTTTTAATTTGTTTTCAGTCATTTCATTTCCAGTTTACTATTCAATTTATTTGCAAGCAGATGGAATAGATTGCTTTAAATAGATTCACTTCTATTTATTTCCTTTCTGTTATACATTATAACTTATGCAATTTGAATTTCAGTTTGTTTATTAATATGCAATGATTTTCTTTTCATGAATTTGTTTAAGTTTATTTCACTATCAAATTTGCTTAATAAGTAGGTTTACTTATTGCCTTCATGCATTAGATTTACATCTGCATGAATTCAGCTGAAGATTAACTCATTTAGGTTAATTTCTATCATTTTAATTATGTAGACTATCATTCGGACAACCTGTTTAAACTGTCATTCAGCCACCCCTTTTAGACCTACAGTTCATCCTGTCATTCAGCCCATCATTTCATTTTTATGTTTTTAATGTGTTTTGAGATTGTTTTCAGTTCAATTTCTTTAATGTTTGAAGTATGCTTTGACTGTAATAGTCAGATGATAGTTCTATTTTACATTAAAGTTAAATTTGGATTGTTTTAGGTTATTTTTTAAAAGTTACCTTACTTCTTTTTACCTTGAATATGTTTTGAGTTATTTTATGTTTTGTTTCTTGAGTTTGAATCTGATTTATTTTTACTGATGTATTATTTTTTGTTCATGCCTTTGGATGGATTTATCCATTTGCATGTAAAATTTAGTGTTATATGTGTTATCCTTAGTGTGTTTTTAGGTTGTTCCTTTTTACATTATGCGATTACTAAAAGAGACTTGTAGGACAGAATTCAAAGATATTCCAATTACATTTTCTACTTGTTTCTTTTTATTAAATTTTCTACTTGCTTAAAAGTTAAGTCTTCCTTGCATCTTAGTTTTCCATTTAAAAATTTGGTTGTTGATAATATATTTTTAGTTTAAAGATTATTTATTTATAAGAAATTATCAATTATCTACTTTATTTTTCCATTCCAATTTAATTCCTTTAATAGTTGAATTCTTAGGATTTTGACTCGGTTTTTCATTTTGAAATATCTTCCGATCTTTGTTTGTTAAAATATTTCCAAGACACCATAGGAACCCGTCTACCTTCGCATATATTTTTTGTCAACTCTAAGCCTACCAACCTCGGTCAATAATTAAATATTATGTGAATTAATCAATACAATATAACACCCAATAGTTATGTGGTCTCAACTATTTATTAATATTCCAAGGAAGTTGAATTGGTAAAGGAGGGTAACTCCCATGGAAGAGGAAGAGACTATAATACAAGGTGTGCCACTTGGAAGGAGATTCTATTGGCTCTATGAAAACAAATGATGGAAGATTCTATGAGAAGTATGACAAATTCAAACCTGGATTCTTACATATGACAAATATGACATGTTAGGGATAAAATTAGCCACTAAGAGATCGAATTGGGGAAAGAATTGGAGCATGAAGAAGAAGACAAGTGTCATGAGAGTTACTAAACCACTAAGATGAGTTGGAGGAAGCTCATGAAGGGAAATTAGACCTTAGGAGGCCTCACAAAGTTAATAAAAGGATTTGATGAGGAATGAGGATATATTTTGATCATTTTTTAATTGCCCTTTGGCATTTTGGAGAGATTTTTCTTGTCCCTTGCATAGTGAGTGTTCACTCTCCCTACTTATGGACCAATTTCGAGGGAGTTGGATTCCTTTCCAATTTGGTTGATCGATAGGCCATCATATCTCTCATTGGATATTAATGAAGGAGTTTTATTTTCAGTTTTAAGGTCCATATAGTCTAATTCTTATCTATCTCCCTATTCTCTCATTCCTTCTTCTCCATTTCCCCACACTCACATTTGATGGCACACCTGTTGGAGTGATTCTTTCCTCTTGCTGAGGATGGTTGATTCTCAATATTTGATTTATGATGTATGGATTTGTAATATCTTCTCCATATTCTCTATAAGTCGAAATATAAAAAATGCATTTATGAAAGGATTGCATTCCCCATGCTCTTGAATAACTAGTTTTCATGGATTTGGCTTCAATATTGAAGTTTATTTATATCTAATATTTATGAGGACATTTATATGAGTTTTATGATAATGGTGAATCAATATATTATGTATGCCCCTGTAATATTATTTCGACATACTTTGTAAGTCTAAATATCAGAGATACATGTATGAAAATCTTGCATACTCATGCCCTTGTATCACTAGTCTTCATGGATTTGGATTCAATATTCAAATAGTATCAATACCATATTTTTATGAGGGATATTGGGTGATTTGGATTATTTTTGGAAAGCCATATGTTTTCTCTATGGTTGTTTCTCATTTTTATCCTAGGGTTTTATATTTTTTCTTTATTTTGAGTTCATATCTTTAGTATTACCTTATTTCTTTTTTATACCTTTGTGTGTCATGATTTCTATATTTTATTGTGATTTATTTTGAAGGCTCTAATCATTTATTATTTAAAGTTATGGAATTGTATTAAGAGCAAGATATTTTATGATAAAATCATGTATAAAGTGGGTTATATAAACTGGCAGCATTTCTTAGAATATTGCATCGCTGCCAGATGGTTTTACTCATAGTATCATTTTAAATTTGATAATGAAACAAAGGTATATGAATATTTTCAAACACATGGTAAAGATTATACATTTGACAGTCTTGGTACTATGGTTTAAAGCATCATCATTATTCCTTGAAGGCATGTCTAAATGATGAATTTGTTGATCGTGTCACTCATTTTCTTTCACAAGTGTTCTTTGTATGAAATCGAGGCATTTGATATGATGGACAATGGTACCAGTGTTGACAGTGATATATTCCATATTTCATTAAACCTATTTTATGCTACTGTTTCGAATTTCCATTAGGTCTATGTAGTTTGTATTTTGAAGAGTTTGCAGAATGCCGAAAGTAGCAATAGAGGAAGATGCATATATTTTGGTGAAAACAAGACCATGAGGGTTGATTTGCAGACTGGAACTCAATAATACACATTTGATATTGCAATTTCCAAGGTCAGCCTAGTTAATGAGAAATGCAGGTTGGTTTTCCTTCTTTGAAAAATTGCAGGGTTATCATAGACACGTGACTAGGGCCTTCATAAAAAATTAAAAAGAGGGAGTGGTTCAGCTCAAGAGTTTGAAGACTATGGTGAATGAAGAATCTATTGTAGAAGAAATAAGGGTTCTCGCACAAGGAGAAAGATGGTTTAAGAAGTAGGATTTTCAGGGAAACTATAGTGGGTTCTTATTTCCAGGGTTTGAGAAGTTGGATTGGAAGAATGGTATTCATGTAAGTAAGATAAAACCCAATTGGAAAATTCCTTTGGAAATGGTTCAAAGTTATATTACATGCGAAGGTCGCTATGATAGAGTCCTCAAATGTCATTTAAGTTTGTTAATGCATCTCAATGGAAGTTTAAAACTTAATATCCCATTTTGAAAAGCCTGCAAAAGATGGTTACATGGGTTCAATCCCATCCATAACACACCGCTCATTCTATATACCACCAGGGTTTGATAAAATTATTGCTGATTTCACAATTGAATAAAAAAGGAAGAACTTGGGAAAGTTTTCTATCAAATTTAGGGTTTGAATAAAATACCAAAGAAAAGAGAAAAAGGGTAACAAAAGACTTGAACCAACAAACAAAAAATCATGAAGAATAGACTGAGCATGTTGCTGCAGAAGGAAAGGGTTTTGTAAAAAAGCCAAACCAAAATAAATTGTTTCCTGAAGCTTTAGTTACAGATGAAAACCCTGAAACATTGAGTATGGTTTTGAAGAATATAACTTCAAAGAATGAAGAATGAGTTCAAGTTTTGAATCCAGAAGGCATTGGTTTGAAGCCTAGGACTAGGCTAAGGAGTAAGATGCAGGCAGAAATGGAATTAGTGCATATTCCAAAGAATAGAAATGAAGATTGTGGAGAGATTGTAATGGTAAATGATTCTTTCAGTGTGGAAACTATACACGCATCCAAGGATCAATACTGTTTAGATAATGAAAATTTCATTTATATTCAGGGTGTTGTAGGATCTATACCTGAAATATTTTATACAAGTAAACAGGCGTATTCGGAAGAATGTTCAGTCTCAAAGTTTCCACAAGAATATGAAGTTCTTATGAAAGAAAAAGCTATTGAAATAGCTCCAGAATTGAAATAGATTAAAAATTCTTTACAGGCATATTAGGAGCAAACCAAGTTTTTACAAATTATCAATGAGAAGTTAATGACTGCAAATAAAAGATTACGAGAGGACTTGGAGGAAAAAGAAGCAGATTACCAAAAGCTACTTTCAATATCTAAAGACATATTGAAATAGAAGAGATCCATCTAAAAGTAGTATGAACACATGAAGACCTAGAGTAAAGAGGCACACAATCAAATGGAGAAAAAGGATGCTGAGTTTGCCAGATTGCAAAAAAGATCCCAGGTTTTAAGTGATATGACTATTTTAGCAAAGGCTTCTAAGAGTCTTTAGACTTAGAATGATAGTTGGCTTTTGAAAGAAATTAGGGTTTGAAAAATTTCTATCTTTATTTCTATTTTTATTACACTTGTATTAGGACAGTTTAAAAAGATCGACTTTGCTATTTTGGAAGAAATTCAATCCATAAAAATAGGATCTGATAATTATCTCAAAAACTCAAAAGTTTTGTATATAAGGGATAGTAGCTAGATATGAAAATGCATAAATCGGAGATGGGAATCCAATTTTGATATGTACTATAAGACATAAAATTGTTTGCATCTTTAATACAGGTTTTACTTTGATATGATTATGGTTATGAGATGGTCTTGTTCTTTTTATGAATTGTATTTTTTATGATTTATCTTATGCATGGTCAATTACAATCCATTACATGATTCTTATGATAAAATACAATTACCATTTACTATTTAGTGACAGTGCCATGTCCACTCCATAAATTCATGCTCGTATTCCTCTTGTTATTGAATTTTGTATTTATTTTATGTAATACAGCTATATGATGGTTATTTGATTTTCCTATATCTTTGATTACATACCAATTCTGTTTTGATTTTGATTTTATAATATTGAATTTTCTTTAAATATTTCTCTGAGCTTGAACTCCAATAGTCTCGGTTCAACTTTAGGGATAACATCTTTTGGCACTGTTGCCGGGGATGGAGAAACGAAAGCACATCTTCGTTGGGTATTTGACATCCTTATGTATTTGATTTTGGAAGGTGAACAAGACCAGTGAGACCTATTATAGACTACATCAGTCACCTATAGAAATTTATAGTGGCTTCAAAAAGGATAGGAACTAGAGGAAATCCCTCATCACCTTTAGATCCAGGAGTCTTAGATCCTGAACAGATATTAAAAGAGGCTAGGAGAAGGTTAAGCTCTACCTCATTAGAAAAATTTAAACATCCTTCATCCTTGGAGATTCTTGAATCTTCATCTTTCCTCATTCCTTCTTTTGATCCACATTCTGAGAAAGGAAAAGAAGAATTAGATCTTCTATTTACCCCTTCTCAAATTGACAATATCCAAGTCTTCAAAAATCCTTTGTTATATAAGGAGGTTAAACTTGAAGCATTGCAGACATGAGCTTCTTCTTTGTTTTCAACCCACATACCTTTTGTTAATACCATCCTAATGAATCATCCAAATCCTAGTAATTTGCCTCCTTCATCACAACATTCAAGCACCAATCAATCTAATTTAAGTTCAAATATTTCCATCCCTAGAATGGGCTAGCCTCAAAATAGGATGGCTGCTATGGTAGCAGCAATATATTCCCCACTAGTTTTTCCCCAGCCTGTCAATGCTCTCCCAGGAGGGGATTACTAGAAATATCTTCTGATATTTAATGGTCAAGGAGACGTCACTGCAGAAGAACATTGGAACACATACTTGAGTTATGCAGATAATCATAATTTTGAAAATGAAGATGTTTGGATGAGGGTCTTTGTTCAAAGTTTAGATGGTGAAGTGAGAAAATGGTTTAGAGAGTTACCACCAAACTCTATAGATGGTATAGATGCTTTAGAAGAAGTGTTCATGAGAAAATGGGGAGATACTAAAGATTATTTATACTACATGATAGAGTTTGGATCATGGAAAATAAAGAAAGATGAAGCTGTGGGGGATTTTTCTAAAAGGTTCAATAAAATGTATAGTAGAATACCAGCTGAAATAAAACCCTCCAAGACATCAGAAAAGTTAACTTATGCAAAATATTTTGATCATGGGTTTTCTTTGTTGTTGAGGGAAAGAAAGTCCCTGTCACTTCAAAATATGCAAGATGCAGCATTGGAAGTAGAGCCTAATATTTTGGCTTCAAACAAACTCAAAGATGAAACAAAATATGAAACTGTAGATAAAAAAGGTAAAAAAGAAATCATTGCATCTAATCCTAGAGGAAGATCTTTAGACAGTAAAATGGATGAAATGAATAAAATCATTAAAAAATTGTCTGTTAATATTGATAGGTTGGAGTTGGGAAATAAAAATAAGAACAAAGCTATACCTGAAGGAGGAAGAAATGAAAATCAGTTCAGAAGACCTTTTTCCCCTAGGCTTTTGCGAAGAGAAAGACGAAATAATGATATTCAGAGGGAGAGGCGAGAAAATGAAGAACAAAGGATTCAACCTCCTTTTCAAAATAATAATTTGAGAGATGATGAGTCATATGAGATAGATGAAGGAGAGTTAGATGATTTGGAAGAACAAGAACACAACATTAGTTAGTTTGATGATGATTCTTATTCTCATTTTTTGACTAAAGCTTATTATCATTATGCCAGGGTACTAGATCATTATGAAGAAAATGATTATCAAATGTCCATGTCTGAAATTTGTCAGGAAATTCCACAAAAATCATATGGTCTTAGATCAGGGGTAAAAAATGCAGCACAAGCTAAAAAGATGGTGAAAGTTCATCCTCTTAAACAAAATATGACTTCAAATCAAAAACAAATTGTAAAAGAGAAAAGAGATGAAGTGGTAAGTCTTGAGGAGGTGAATAAAGCCGTAGGTGGACTCAATTTGGAGCATGAACTTAATAAGGTTAAGATCCCTATTCCTCTAACAAAGTTGATTAAGAACAAAGCTTACAAGGAAGCATCTTTTAAAACTTTTAAAAAATGTAGTGAGTCCTATCCCATCTGATGAAATGAATTTGAAAGATGAAAAACCTACTATCACTATGGAGTCAAAAACTTTTGATCAACCTAATGATAATTCAGAATATCCTCCTCCTTCTTATGTAACTCTTTCAGTGATCAGCTACTACACAATTGTCTTCTAGATTCAGTAGCTTCACATAACCTCATGCCAAAAGCAGCCATGGAAGCTTTAGCGATGAGTGTAACTAGACCATATCATGATTTGTATGCATTTGATTCTAGGGCAGTGAAATGTATTGGGGTTATTAAAGATCTGGTCTTGAATTTAACTAATATACCTATGAAGAGTGTATTGATGGATATATTTGTAGCATATATTTCTCCTAAATTTGGTATGCTATTGTCTAGGTCTTGGGCAAAGAGAGTGGGAGGAACTCTACAAATGGATCTTTCATATGCTACAATTCCAGTATTCGGAGGAGAATTCAGAAGAATCTATAGAGACGTACAAATGGCATATTTGGTAAGTGATAGTAAACAGCCTAATAATCATCCAATTTATTCAATTGATGAGAACCTTGGTTCTTGTATGTTGCAATTAAGTGATGAATTTGAAGGAGTTTTACAAGTACATAAAGATATTCTAGTTCAGATAAAGAAAGAAGAACCCGATGGCTTATGGAAGATGTATTTTGATGGTGCATCAAGTAAGGATGGAGCAGGAGTAGGAGTGTTATTGATTTCAGCTGGAGATGAGGTTATTTCTCTTATGTACAAATTGGAATTTAAAACAACCAATAATACTGCTGAGTATGAGGCTTTAATTCTTGGATTAAGAGCAACAAAATACTTGGGTATAAAAGAGCTTGCTGTGTTTGGCGACTTTGAATTAGTAATTGAGCAAGTAAAGTGTGTTTACCGGGTAAAGAAGTATTTATTGAAAGTTTATAGAAATGAGGCTTGGGATTTAATTGAAAATTTATTTATAGCTTTCAATATAACTTTTGTTCCAAGAGAATATAATGAAACAGCTGATTCCCTAGCCTTAGCAGTAGCCTATTTTAAGGTTCCAAAAGTAACACATTTGAAGTATCCAATTGATGTGAGATACAAACCATTTGGTCTAGATGACATCAAACACTGGAAATTTTTTCATGATGATAAGGAGATAAAATAATTTCTTGAGTTAGTAGATGAATTTTCAAATCACTTAGTTGATCAAGAACAAGATTTTGAATTAATGGAAAATAAACCTTGTAGAAATGATTCGATATCTGATCATAAGATTGTTGAATTAAAAGGAAATTTCATTCCTAAGGGACTTGTTTCACTTGAGAGGTTGTTTTCAAAGGATGATACGTTGTTGAAGCCCACCTTACAGACCACTGAAGAGAATGTTATAGATTATAGCATTGGTTCTGAAGATCAGCCTAAAATGATAAAAATGTCAAAATCACTATTAGAGAAGGAAAAGAAAAAATATATTGGTTTTGTTGAAAGAATTTGTGGACATTTTTGCTTGGTCATATCAAGATTTAAGAACTTATGACACTAGCATAATTCAGCATAAAATTCCTTTGAAACCAAATACTAAGCCTTTTAAACAAAAACTTAGAAGGCTTAACCCAACATTGCTGCCACTAATTGAAAAAGAGGTAAAGAAATTATTAGATGCAAAAATTATTGCACCACTGAGATATTCATCATGGATTGCAAATTTGGTGCCTATACGTAAGAAAAATGGAGAAATAAGGGTTTGTGTTGATTTCTGCAACTTAAACAGGTCTTGTTTGAAAGTTAATTATTCATTACCAAAAAATGATCAAATTTTGCAGAGAGTTGTAGGATCTCATAGAATTTCAATGATTGAAGGTTTTTTTGGTTATAACCAGATTGCAATACAACCTGAAGATAGACAAAAAAAAGCATTGACAACTCCATGGGGGAATTTTATGTATGATAAAATTCCTTTTGGGCTTATGAACACATGTGTCACTTTTCAGAGGGCTATGGATATAGCCTTTGTGGGGGAAAATGAAAAATTTGTAGTAATATACCAAGATGATATTACAATCTTCTCCAAGTCTGATGAAGATCATCTAAAACATTTAAGAAATATTTTTATTAAGTGACGAAAATTTGGTTTATCATTAAACCCAAAAAAGTCTCACTTTGCTATGACCGAAGGTAAGTTGTTAGGGCATATTGTTTATGTTGAAGGAATCAAAATAGATCCAAAGAGAGTAAAAGCCATCTTAAAAATTAGTATTCCTAGAAATAAAAAGGAGATTCAATCTTTCATTGGAAAAATCAAATTTTTAAGATGGTTTATTCCTAATTTCACAGAAATTATTAAACATATCACTAAAATGCTCAAGAAGGATAGGGAAGTTAAATGGTCAGATCAGGATAAACAGTCATTTGAAGCCATAAATCATGCATTAATAGAAGCACCAGTATTGATAGCTCAAGATTATACAAAGGATTTTTCAATTTTTTCATTTGCATCTGAAGATACTATAGCTGTTCTGATATTGCAAAAGAATTCAGATGGCTTGGAACAACCAATTTCTTTTTTTCAGTAAAACATAAAGAGATTTAGATCTTGAATATAATACAATGGAAAAACAAGCATATGCATTAGTTAAATCTCTCAATTTTTTCAGAATATATGTTTTACATTCCAAGATTTTGGCATATGTTCCAAGTTCAGTAGTCAAGGAGATTTTAGCACAAGCTGACAATGAGGAAAAAAGAGGTAGATGGATAGAAAAGGTTATGGAATATGATGTGGGTATTAAACCAACAAAATTGGTAAAAGGATAGGGATTATCTAAGCTTCCAACATAATCAAATTGTCAGGTATTAAATCTTCATTTGATGGCAGAACATTCAGAACAAGATATGGAAACATAATACAGTAAGCACCAGATTTATAGCAGGTATGGTGAGTCTGTTTGGTATAAAGACATTGTCTATTTCCTTTTATACTTACAATTCCCTCTAGAATTGAATAGAAATGAATGCAGATCATTAAAACTCAAAGCAATGGAGTATGTTTTAATAGATCAGATCTTGTATCGAAAGGATCTTAGAGGAATATTGTTGAAGTGTTTGGGAAAATCAGAGGTTGATTCTGTTACTGCTAAATTGCATAGTGGAGTATGTGGGGGGCACAAGTACTAGAAGGAAACTGCATTTAAAATCCTAAGAGCAAGATATTATTGGCCTACTCTTTTCTCAGATGTGTATCATTAGGTCAAATCATGTGTGGAGTGTCAAAATTTTGTAGGTAAGCATAAACTTCAGTCATTACCTTTGAATCCTATAACAATAAACTTTCCATTTCAGCAGTGGGGTTTAGATTTAATTGGTGAAATTCATCCTCCTTCTAGTGGTCAGCACAAATGGATTTTAACTGCCACTAATTTTTTCACTAAGTGGGTGGAGGCAATCCCCACAAGGAGAGAAACTGAACAAGTCATAATTAATTTCCTTCAGGAAAATATTCTTAGCAGATTTGGATGCCCTAGGAAATTAATTACTGATAATGCTCCTACTTTTAAATAAAAAAAGATGATGAAATTTTCTGAAGAAAATAATATTAACTTGAAATAGTCTACACCATATTACCCACATGGTAATGGATTAGCAGAATCCAGTAATAAAAATATTGTGAACAGTATCAAGAAAATGTTATTTGAAAGTAAAAGGAGCTCAGATACCAAATTAAAATTTGCTCTTTGGGCTGATAGAGTAACTATAAGGAAGTAAATTGAGACATCCCCTTTCCAATTGGTATATGGAATTGATGCTTTGTTTCCTATTCAATTAGCTGCTCCAGTAATTAAATTCCTGCAGGAAATAAAGAAAGAACTTGATGATATAAGAAGAAGAATGTTTTAGATAATCCAATTGCAATAGGAGAGAGAAAATATTGAAAATACAACTGAGATGCATAGAAAAAGGATGAAGGAAAGCTTTGATAAGAAAGTTAAAAAAGATTATTTTGTAGTGGGTGACCTTGTTCTCAAGTGGGATGCATGAAAGGATGAAAAAGGTAAGCATGGAAAGTTCGATAATTTATGGATAGGGCCTTTTACAGTGATTAAGATTCTGGGAAATAATAGTTTTGTTTTGCAAAATTTGAATGGTGAAGAGATTGCAAGTCCAGTCAATGGACATTTTCTAAAGTATTTTCACACATATTGAGGGGAAGAGGATCATTGTACATATTCACTGTATATATCATTTTAAGTTTTATGAATAATACTCTAGCCCAGTAAGACAGAAATTATGACTCTAGCAGATTTCTGAAGGCACAGGTCAAGATGTTCTTAAAGCTTCACAGGGAGAGCTTTATCCCCAGCCAGAGCTAGATGTTATCTCTATGGTTGTTTTTCATTTTTATCCTAGGGTTTAATATTTTTTCTTTATTTTGAGTTTATATCTTTATTATTACCTTATTTTTTGTATACCTTTGTGTGTCATGATTTCTATATTTTATTGTGATTTCTATTGAAGGCTCAAATCATTTATTATTTAAAGTTATGGACTTGTACTAAGAGCAAGATATTTTATGATAAAATCAAGTATAAAGTGGGTTATATAAAATGACATCATTTCTTAGAATATTGCATCACTTCCAGATGGTTTTATTCATAATATCATTTTAAATTTGATAATGAAATGAAGGTATATGGATATTTTCAAACACATGGTAAAGATTATACATTTGACAGGCTTGGTACTATGGTTTAAAGCATCATCATTATTCCTTGAAGGCATGTCTAAATGATGAATTTGTTGATCGTGTCACTAATTTTCTTTCACAAGCGTTCTTTGTATGAAGTCGAGGCATTTGATATAATGGAAAATGGTACCAGTATTGACAGTGATATATTCCATATTTCATTAAACCTGTTTTATGATAGTGTTTCGAATTTCCATTAGGTCTGTGTAGTTTGTATTTTGAAGAGTTTGCGGAATGACGAAAGTAGCAATAGAGGAAGATGCATATATTTTGGTGAAAAGAAGACCAACAGGGTTGATTTGCAGACTGGAACCTGATAATACACAATGGATATTGCAATTTCCAAGGTCAGTCCAGTTAATGAGAAATGCGGGTTAGTTTTCCTTCTGTGAAAAATTGCAGGATTATCATACACAGGTGACTAGGGCCTTCATAAAAAATTACAAAGAAGGAGTGGTTCAGCTCAAAAGTTTGAATACTATAGTGAATGAGGAATGTATTGCAAAAGCAACAAGTGTTCCAGCAGAAGGAGAAAGATGGTTTAAACAACAGGATTTTCAAGGAAGCTATGGTGAGTTCTTGTTGCTAGGGTTTTAGAAGTTGGATTGGAATAATGGTATTCATGTAAGTAAGATAAAACCCAATTGGCAAATTCCTTTGGAAATGGTTCAAAATTATATTACATGCGAAGGTCGCTATGATAGAGTCCTCAAATGTCATTTAAGGTTGTTAATGCATCTCAATAGAAGTTTAAAATTTAATCTCCCATTTTATCTGTTGAAAATCCTACAAAAGATGGTTACATGGGTTCAAGCCCATCCATAACATACTGCTTATTCTATATACCACCAGGGCTTGATAAAATTATTGCTTATTTCACAATTGAATAAAGAAGGATGAACTCGGGAAAGTTTTCTATCAGAGTTAGGGTTTGAACAAAAGACCAAAGAAAGGGGAAAAAGGGTAACATAAGACTTGAACCAGAAAATGAAAAATCATGAAGAACATAATGAGCATGTTGTAGTAGAAGGAAAGGGTTTTGTAAAAAATCCAAACCAAAATAACATGTTTCCTGAAGCTTCAGTTACAGATGAAAACCATGAAACATTGAGTATGGTTTTGAAGAATATAACTTGAAATAATGAAGAATGAGTTCAAGTTTTGAATCCAAAAGGCATTGGTTTGAAGCCCAGGACTAGGCTGAGGAGTAAGATACAGGCAGAAATTGAATTAGTGCATATTCAAAAGAATAGAAATGAAGACTGTGGAGAGATTATAATGGTAAATGATTCTTTTAGTGAGGAAAGTATACACACATCTAAGGATCAATTCTGTTTAGATAATTAAAATTTCATTGATAATCAAGGTGTTGCAGGATCTATACCTGAAATATTTTGCACAAGTAAACGAGTGTATTTGGAAGAATGTTTAGTATCAAAGTTTCCACAAGAAGATGAAGTTCTTATGAAATAAAAAGCTATTGAAATAGCTCCAGAATTTAACTAGATTAAAAAGTCTCTACAGACATATAAGGAGCAAACCAAGTTTTTACAGAGTATCAATGAGATGTTAATGACTGCAAATAAAAGGTTACAAGAGGACTTGGAGGAAAAAGAAGCAGATTACCAAAAGCTACTTCAATATCAAAATACATCTTGAAAGAGAAGAGATCCATCTAGAAGAAGTATGAACACATGAAGAACCAGAGTAAAGAGGCGTACAATCAAATGGAGAGCAAGGATGCTGAGTTTGCTAGATTGAAAAAAAGATCCTAGGTTTTAAGTGATCTAACTGTTTTAGCATAGGCTTCTAAGAGTCATTAGACTTAGAATGATAGTTGGCTTTTGAAAGCAATTAGGGTTTGATAGATGTCTATCTTTATTTATATTTTTATTACACTTTTGTTAAGACTGTTTAAAAAGATCGACGTTTCTATTTTTGAAGAAATTCAATCCATAAAAATAGGATCTGATAATTATCTCAAAAACTCAGAAGTTTTGTATATAACTGATAGTAGCTAGATATGAAAATGCGACAATCAGAGATGGGAATCCAATTTTGATATGTACTATAAGACATAAAACTTTTTGCATCTTTAATACAGGTTTTACTTTGATATGATTATGGTTATGAGATGGTCTTTTTCTTTTGATGAATTGTATTTTTTTATGATTTATCCTATGTATGGTCAATTACAATCCATTACATGATTCTTATGATAAAATACAGTTAGCATTTAACATTTAGTGACAGTCCCATGTCCACTCCATAAATTCATGCTCGTATTCTTCCTATTATTGAATTTTGTATTTATTTTATGTCATACAGCTATATGATGGTTATTTGATTTTCCTATATCTTTGATTACATACCAATTCTGTTTTGACTTTGATTTTATAATATTAAATTATCTTTAAAGATTTCTCTAAGCTTGAACTGCAGTAGTCTAGGTTCAAATTTATGGATAACACCATATATGTTTTATTACTCTATAATTTGATTTCCATATCCTCTGTGGATCGAAATCCAAGAAACTCATGTGTGAAAAGCTTGCATTCTGATGCCATTGAATCACTAGTTTCCATGTCTTTGGATTCAATCTTAGAGGAGTATTGTATTAGATTCGTGGGATGGTTTTACTTTTATTTTTATGATTTTTGGGAAGAAATTTGTGTTCCATATATTAACATTTTTCATATTACTCTAAGAAACATATATTATACCTTTCCTATGTCAAGTCTAACTAGTAATGCAAATTTCCCTTGGGCGATTTCTATGAAAGTTACCCTACAAATGTTGCAGATCATAATGCACTTGTAGAACTTGATAAACATGTTTAATGACATCCCATGAGGTATTATATCAGTCCCAATAATATTCTTACAAATTTGTGATGGTCTTACTCGATTTGGAGAGCTAGTTTGGACATCACCCTTTGGGGGATTCAAACACAATTTCCTAGTAATTTTGGTCTTTTTGCCGTTATCCCAAAAAAAAATTTGTAGATGTCTAAAGTCTGATAAAAATTATCCAAAAACCCCCTTTGTATGTTTTAAGACTCATAATATCATTTCCTTTCAAATTCGGGACCATTTCGTGAAAGTTGGAAACCTCTAGAGTCATGACTAGTTAAGCTCGTTTTTAGCCAAATTTGTGCATTTCTCCAAAATTTTGAATAAGAGACATTACAGACCCTGAGAATGCACACTAGAGGAAATTTCACCCATAGCCAAAATATCCAATGAGATTCAGCTTCATGAAAATGTCATCAATCTTTCTATGCATCACAAGGTTCTTATGGTAATGATCCTTCCAAGCTTTGGTAGGTTCTTCATCGCCCAACTACTTGTTTTCCCTATCCATTAAGACATAGGAAACTAGCTCCTTTGTAACCCAATTGGTGGTAACCATCAATTTGTAGCAAGAGATATTCCTTGCGGTGGTGCCATGATTAGTTACCTATTCTTCAACGCCATCTTTAACAGTTTCCATGACCATGACCTGCACCCTATTCAACAAATCTCATTCAACCATATCAATTTCCTCTCAGATAATTGGAGCGATGCCCTCATGGAAGAAATGAGCATATTTCCCTAGTCTTAGAATTTCATGTGAGGGTTTCTTCCTTCCCCCATTTCTACCCTTCCTACCCCCCCTCACTTTCCACTTGGGATCCATTAAGACAGGGGCTTGGCGCTTCAACGGATATCCTACCAACTTTTGTTTTCTCACATAAAACCACCTAAGAAAGAGAATACATTAAATTTAGGGAGGGCATGCATAGGAAGAATATATATCCTCGAATCTCATCCTAATTCGATTATCGTTACTAAATCCTCTATACTTTATAATTATTGACATATTATGCATTAGATCAATCTCCATTCCTCTATAGATAATTGTACTTTACCCACTAAGGATAGACCTAGCAAAAATATTTCCACATTTATGGCACTAGAAGGGAATCCCTGGGAGGTCATATCTCGATGAGGTGAGTATGTACCATTGACGAGCCATGATGAAAGGGGGTGATGCAGATTCCCTGATATGGACGAGGTAGATGTATGTACATCGAGCATATGACCTAGCCCTTGTCTCATATGAACCATCATTTCATGGGATAACTTAAGGTACTGGGATGCCAAGTGTGAGCATTGAGGCTGCAACTTGTTACCATCCTCCTCAGGCAGTTGGATTTCCACTAATTGCTTTTCATTCCTCTCACTAGTGTTTTTCATCAAGTCTGCCACCTTATTCTCATTTCCTTTGACTTGGGAGAATAGCCATGCATGTCATCCTCTAATGAGCTCATCCAAACTTTCCACTCGAAACATCATACACCAGCTATCAACAATTTTGATAATAGATTGACCACCTTGGAGTCTTTTTTCTATCTATATGATGATATGATAGTCACCTTCGATCATCAGACATTCCCATCATTTTTTGAGGGATATCTTGATTCCCTTAAGCATGCTTTACCTCCATAGTATTGTTGGTTTCCTATCCTGAGGTCCCATGGAAGAGCTGAATAACAATTCCTTCACTATTCTGAACCACTCCTATGAAACTAGCTGAACTTGGATTGTCTTTGGAGGCACCATCAAAATTCTAGTTGAAGTGATCGCTTGGAGGAGGGAGTCGGGTGCTTGGACTTGTTGGGATCATTTTTTTAACTCTAATCCTTTTCCAAACCCGAGGGGATAAATCCATACCTCAACCGCTCAATATCCTTTTTTCATTGTCATCCATCTCCCAGTGTTTATCATTCCACTGGGTAATTTTGATGTTCTCCTAAATATATTTGACAGCTTGGTTCCAGACGAATTGAGTCTAGTTTTTCTTTCCATCAAAAAATCATCCATTTATTTCTTTCCAAACTACTCACATCAAGGTTCCATGGAACATGAGCCAAATTTTGCGAATGACCAGGTTTTTGAAAGTTTCCTTGTCCCATTCTTTTATCATTTGGTGAGGTTGTCCTCTCACCCGATTCGTTCTGCGAAAGGTTGTTGTGCCTGAGTCCCATATGGAGGAATCCATAGGGCATGAGTCCAGGAGATGATTCATAGTTTCCTCCTCATGTTCATAGAGGGCACACTAGAATGGGCCATGCATGTCTCTTTTCATTAACTTATCTCCTATCAGGATTCATTTGTCAACAACCATCCATATAAAAGTATCAATTTTGGGCCAAGGGTTAAAGTGTCAAATTTCATTCCAAGTATCCATGTGCAGATTTTCTCCCTAGTTGAAAGTGAGGATATAGGCCTCTCTTGTGTTATAGATTCCTTTATATAGTTATCCCCACCTCAACTTATTGGGTCTTCTTTGGATATGAATTCAACATTCTTGAAGGGCCTCCATAATCTCGTGGGTGTCTTCAGTTGGGAATATTTCATTCCACCACTCCTATGGGTGCCACTCATAGAATTCTTCATTGTTCCGTGCTTCTCTCCAAAATTGATGGAGTTTTGTTAGCTCCATTTCCTTAGCTCTTTCCAACTAGCTTGGACATCAATCTATGAAATTATATTTGGCATCTGTTGCCATGATTCATTCTAGAAGTTGGTATCATGTCCCTCCCTTATCTCCCAAAAGCTACGATATTGTATTTTCCCTATGTTCAAATAAGAATAATCTCGTATATGGGATCCTTGTATACCTTCATTAAGCCTTATAAGATTTGGATTTGGTTTCCTTTCTCATAATTTTTATGCCATAATTTTTCCCAAGGCTCATCCTTATGTGACACCCAGTTCCACCATATTTTCGCTCCTAGAACTTGTCTGTTTTTATCAGGGACTCTTAGTCCCAGACCTCCTTGATCTTTTGGTTTACACATTGTGTCCCAAATTACTAGATCCCAACCATGACTACCATGATTTCCTCCCTGCACTAATTTTCTCTAAAATATCCATAATATTTTTACGAATCAATTTTGGTGTGGAAAATGTAGAGAAGAGGTATATAGGCATGGTTTGAAGAACATATTTTATTAACACAACTGTGCTAGCTAGATTGAGGGGTCTAAAATGCCAATTTTACAATTTCATTTTCATTCAACCCAAAAAATATTCCCAAGAGACTTTCCTGATCACACCTTCAGCAAGCACAGAGCCAAGATATTTAGATGGAAGGGATCTTCCTTGAAATCCCAGGATATGTAGAATGTTCTGCTGGTGGATCCTGGGAGTGATAAAAAATAATGCCTAAGAATTTCAATTATTTACCTCCATCCTGTAAGACTTTGAAAAGGAGCTCAAGAATTTCTTTATCACCCTCTCCTATTCAACCGATGAGTGTCCCATGAACATTCTATTATCCACAAATTGCTAGTGGGATATGGTTTTAGAACTAGTACAGAGTTCATCCCCCTGAGCTCTCTATTTTCAATCTTGCCTTTGATAACTCTTCTCAACCCTTCTTCCATGAGGATAAACAAAAAGGGAGCTAAAGGATATCCTTGCCTAATGACTCTTGAAGGAATGAAAATTTTGGTGGGAGCTCCATTTAGTAAAATAGAAAAGAATGGTGTAGAAGTGATATTCATTATTCACCAGACCCATCCCGGTGGAAACCATAGGCCTCAATCATTTATTTAATAAATTGCAAACATAATTTGTCATATGATTTTGAGATATCAATCTTCAGTAGCATGCCTATGTTTTTTTGAAACTTTTAGTGAGTGGATGACCTCATGGAATAAAATAATTTCGTCTAGAATATTCCTTCTTTCCACAAACCCCAATTGTTATTGGGATACAAAATACCAGAGGATAGGATTTAACATATTAGCTATCACCTTTGTTATTATTTTGTAAATAACATTACATAGAGCTATAGGTCTAAAATTACTAGGAGATTCATCCCCATCCTCCTTGGGGTGAGATTTACAAACATGGATTTGAAAGCTCTTAGAAATCCCTTATCCCTTTTTGAGTCCTCAACTATTTTCCAAACACCGTCTTTGATCAAACCCCAAAAATAGTGAAAGAAGTTTGTAGTGAAACCATTAGTTCACGGGGGTTTACCATCCGACATTTGGATAACGACCTCCTCAACTTCCAAGAGCTCCACTGGTTTCAATAAGACATCATTTGGTTTTCTTAAATCTGCCTTGGGATATGTTCGGTAATATTTTTGATGTCTTCAGAACTGCCCAACCGATATTCCTTCATGATGGTTCCAAAGTAATGAACTAGCTTATTTTTCATGTCTTCCCTAGTTTATACATATTGCACACTATTTTTTTTTAACCTCATTATTTTTTCCCTTTGGCGGTTTTGTACATTAATGAAAGAATTTTGTGTTTCTCTCTCCTTCCCGCAGACATTGGTTCCTAGATTTCTTTCCCTAATAGATTCCATCTTGTCATTCCATGGTATTCAATTGGTATAGGATGGCATGTTCTCTATGTTTTAGTTCGGCAGTGTACCCATTGTCCATGCCAACCCATTGGATCTCCTCTAGTTTTTCCTTGAGAAGCTTCTTTTATTGGAAGATGTCCCCAAATTCCTCCTTATTCCAAGCATAGAGATTTGATTTTAATTTTCTTAGATTTTGCTAGAATTGGTACATCACAGTTCCCCTAATACGTTCCATATATTCCCACTATTTTTCGACTAGTTCCTTCAAATTCTTTTGTTCAAGACAAAAAATTTCAAGTCGGAAAGGGCGACTTATGGGTGTTCCCCCTCCTTCCAGATCAAACTAACAGAACAATGATCAAATCCTACAGAGGGAAGGACTTGGGTGGTCACCTCCTTGTCTCCACCAATCATTGTCTTAGATAGAATGAATCAGTCTAACCGAGAGGCCACATGATGTTCCTGTCTTCTCCTGGTATCCCATGTATACCTTCCATTCCTAGTCTCTATGTAGACCAACCATCTCTTATGTATCAAGTATTTGAAGGAGATATTGGGTGCTTCCAAAGATATTCTTCCTCCATTCTTATCCTCCAGGGAAGTAATCAATTTGAAATCACATCCCACTATCTAGAATTGGTTTTCCATTTCTCGTGCTTCCTTGTCCAAGAGTGATATGAAAGCAGGTTTCTAAGTTATTAGTCTTGGCCCATAGACATTGGTGAGTGTTCCTATTACCTCAGAATTGCATACCTCAAAGTCTACAATGATAGATAATTGAGTTTCCATAAAATTATTTAGTTGAAGGGTCTCAAGTTTCCATAGAATAGCTAGTTCCCCAACTTCTCCTCTTTCATCAGTAGTTATACCTAGACTTCCATGCCATAGTTTACTCCTAATTGCTTACATATTATCTGAGCTGCATTTTTTTTTTCTGCAAAAATAACACATCAAGTTTCTTCTTGTGATATTTTCTTCACAGTAAGATCTAGGAGTTAGAGAAATATTCACAATCAAAGTATTTGACAAAATATGCAAGAGAAGAACAAAAGAAAATGAAATAGCACATATGAATGGTGACAATAAATAATCTTTCTATTATTGTACATATTGTAGATGTGTATACTACATATTTATAATACATTGGGGAAAATTCATGATCCCTTGGTGGCCATGTGAATGCATACAAGTGTAAGGATAGGATTTGACCCCTAAAGCCCCCTAGGTTGACCAATAGGCTCCCAAACCTAACGAAACAGTCACACATACATGTGTGAACTTGTAAGGAGGCATAAATCTAGGAATTCAAGGAATGGGTGCACATGTGTGTGAGTGGGAGAGTCTATAGGAGCCAATAAATGACCAAGAAGACCACAAAACAACCACATTGACACACTAGATCCCCTAGTCAAAGCAAGAGTGGTTTGTAATAAATGCATATTCTTGGGATCAAGGGATGATCAAACTAGAGCACCTCAAATGTCAATATGATAAAATTGGAGCACCTTAACTGTGAATTAATGATCCAGAAACACCTATTTGACAAATATTGATCAGTATAACCTAAGCAGGATCATATAACATAAGCACAAGGAAAATGAAAATTCCTCCTAGTTGTAGAGAACAATACTAAGGTAGATTAATTTCTTTAACACTTCTTTCTTAACTTATTTCGAAGGGTCTTCACTTTCCTAGGATGGTTGACCCCTCGGATATTCCAGGTTATTATCTTCATTGGGCGTTTCTAGTAACTTTTGTAAAGGATTCTTTTATCGTCGAATACTGGCATGACTCTATCATCCTTGTGCTAATCTTTGCTATTCTCTTCATGTTTTTGTTTCTACCACGTTTTTCCCCATCCTTAGGTTGTTTTTCATTTTCTACCCTCCAATGGATCCTTACTAATGCCCGATTGAGGGGAAGCCTTGGTTTTTCAGGATTTCCTACTGCAAGAGTTCTAAGTGCCTCCTGGATAAATACCCTTGTATTTTCTTACTACACTCTTTCTCTATTTCATCTAGATCTATCTCACCTAAGTCCATGTCTTATGTTTATTCTGATAGATATTCCTCCATATTCTCCATTAGATCTTCCATCTGCATCATTTCTGACTTAGAAGGGGATTTAGGAGCCTCCTTAATTTGAGTTTCTAGTTATCCTTATTGATTTCATCCTCCTTGGAATACAATGTGCTAAGGGTCTCAAATTTGTTCCCATAATTCTTCTTTTTCTCCATAGACCACTTTTGTTCAGCTGGGTTGGTGGGATTTTTACCTTGTCTTTTACGGTGCTAGACTTGAGTAAATTGTCCTTGTGATTTTCCTTTTCCTTTTGCTCTAGGTGGGTACATAATAATATTTAAGGGATGGGAAATCCATAGTTAGGTTTCCATGCTCCTAGCATTTCTTGCATTGGAATGGAAGTTGTCCATATCCCAAAGGCTAGACCTAGTCCTCATATTCCCAGGATGAATTGATTAAAGAGGGGAAGGGTATGAGGAAAGGGGACCAAATTTGAAGGAAAATTTATACTGGAGGATACCATAGAGAGGGGGAGCAAGAGGACTCAGGTCTTGGTTTTCATAATATGTTGTTAAGACAAGAGGCTTTGTAAAGTTGGGGAAGTTGGCGAAGTTGCGTACCATTTGTGGGTTTCCTTTGCATACTCATGAATACTTCATGAATTTGTGAGTTTGCAACATGATACTATAGGTTCCCTTGTAACCTTGCAAAAAGGCCCAAATTTGCACCAAAATTTGAAATAAAAGGCATAAAATGCAATCTAAGGAAGAGATGATCTACCTGCAACTCGCGGTTCACAAATCTGTCCATTAGTTGGCTCACACAAAGTGTTTGAAATTGAGGGAGATTTTGCACTATATGTGGTAAAAAAACAAAATGAATTGTTTTTAACAAACGAAATGAATTATTTATAGTAAAAAATTGAAATTTTGACCCACTTTGATATAGTTTGGTCAAATGTTTCACTATTTTGACTAATATTGGTTGTGTTTTATGTATTTTTGCAAGTGATGAGTAAAATAGAAATATATTATCCCATCAGATAGCTTAGGATTCGGTTTCCCTTGCATTTCGCATCGATACCTTATACCTTTGCACACCCTAGTATCTCCTTTGTTACCCACATATTGTGATTTTCAACCTCCCTTTTTCCTCCAGCATCATTTTTCTTCTGTTGATTAGAGCCTTCCCAATAAGGGAAACCCTATCTATAACACTTTTTAATATTGGTTCCCATGCCACACGTTGCTAGGGGGAGGGAGCCTTCATAGTTGTTTTTATGCAAATATTAGCCTCATACTCTCTCTATTGCTAACTACCCTTTTTCATAAGGCTCCCATCATATGGATTTATCTTCAAGCCCTGGTCTGGCTCTTTAAAATTAACTAGATAGACGAGTTACTTGTTATTTCCAACTTGTGAAAGGAAATGAAGGATCATCCATATTAGTATAAGTTTAACCCTTTTCCAGACCATACAGATTACTTACGAAAAAAGAATACTGTATTTCATTGTGACTAGAAGAGTATCTTCAGGTATGAGTTTATCTCTTTTTAGATCCTTGAGAACTAAATTTACGAAAAAGGAACCAGTTTGAGCTCACTTTTTTTTTCATGCTCTAGATTAAACTATGAAAAATATTATTGAGCATTATTTATGTAGTTTCAATTCTCATTGAACTTCAATACAAAGCATTGATTTTATTATTGTTTTCTTGATTCTCGTAAATAAATGGAGCATTTTAAGTGATATTTTCTTCCTTTACACTCGTTAAACTAAGGATATATTCTTGCTTTTGAAGGAGCATCGGTTTGGTGATAATTTACCCCTTTTTGGACCTTGCCGACTAAGTATGAAAAGGTATACCTTAGTTCTTTGGAATCTAGGAGAGTTTTGCTTTGGATTGTTTTAAACATTTTCCGACTCAGGAACTAAGTTTATGAAAAAGCACCCCCCTAGAGTATTCTTTGGAGATTTGAAAATCTCAAAACTATGAAAGCACCGATGAACATCCACGAATTCAAGCTCATAAAATCCATGAATCAATTTTATATCAAGCATTATTCTCTCTTTTTTTCAAGCTCACTCAAAAATGTAGAAAGAACCGAGTTTAATTTCTTAGGATCATTAAAACTTAACAACAAAGGAAGGAAGAAAACACATTATTTTGTACATGGTCTAGAAGCAAGTACCTTGAACAAAGCACTAGTTTCCTATCACTCATGTTTTAGTTTTTCACTTCCCAGTTCAACTCAATCTTTTGATTCATTACTCATCCATTGTTTACTTCTCCTAAGTACATGGGGAATCTGTTAATGTCTCCTATGTTATATATTGGTGTAGCTGTTTCCCTTGAAGTTTAAAGTTTCCTTGGGTCATCTATGTATCATGCTCACTGTTCAAGGATCCCTACCCTCCATCTATCACCTTGATCCCTATCAATTTCATCTTTGAGATTATCCTATGTACACCTTCCCTTATCCAGTCTATCGATTACTCTGATGACTTGTTGAAGGATTCATTACCTTCCTCTTCACATATGGCTTCTGATTTTCACCCTCTACAAGAAGAAGACTTAGAGTTTCAAGTTAGTACCTCAGGATCCACTTCACATCTTGGTGGATTCTTCTGCATTTGTTGTCAATATAATTTCTTAACTGATATTCTGATGGTATCCTTCCATGTTCAACTACACTCAACCTATTCACATTGTAGGATTTGTACTAGTTCATATGGATTTGGATGAAGAACTTGGGCTTACAACCTCTATAACCTAAGCTGCGCAAGATTGTGCCATGCTTGGTGACACTTTTTCTAGCAATTGAAGATATATCATTGTACTCATGTGGTTGACATCCACCTTTGTAAATCATGTGTGGACTTGGATCCCACATCATATGATGTATCTCGTAAAAATTCTAGTATTCCTCTATTGAACATAGCATCCTCAGTGGTGATTTTGTAAATGGCCTCATTCTGTTTGTTTTAGGTACTTCTCTGTAGCCTTAATTGCGAGTCCTCTTAACAAAGAATTGTAATGTATTTCGACCATCCTTACCCTATGACCTCATACATTAGGGGGCATACGTTATATAGTGAAATGGCACTAGTTCATATGAGTAATGACATCCAATATGTCATTGTACAAAAGGACACTATCGATTGAAGTAGCCATAACCCTATAGATGACTTGGATCCTTAATACACCTTGATCATTCTAGCATCAACCATTTTTCTCTTAATATCATCATGTATTCGTGACATTCTTTTGAAAAACTCATGTTCTATTCATGAGACTTCCATGTACAACCCACGTATTATCAATATTCATGAGTTTTTTAGGAAAGGATACCCAAAATTCACTCGTGAGATGATCCATATGAACCCGCAAATTCCATTAAGAATAGTTAAAAAATAAAAATATAATTAAATAAGGGAAGTTGGACTGAATTTGGAAACTTCCCCAACTTCCCCAACCATCCTAAGCCTTGAATTCCTTCCTCGCAAGAAACTATAAAAAGAGGGGAAGGGTATGAGGAAATGGGACCAACTTTGAAGGAAAAGTTATGTTAGAGGATTCCATAGAGAGGAGGAGCAAGATGACTCGGGTCTTGGTTTGCAGAGGATCTTGGTCAGACATCAAGCTTTGTAATGATTCCATATCTCTAATAATAAAGATTGTTTACATTCCATCAATGTCTAGATGTATGTTTCTAATGTTATGAGTAATGATATAGGTTGTAAATTTTTTTTAATGAAATCATTATATGTTCATATGACATTTTATATAATAGTGGAAGATACTTTGAAGAAAGGGAAATATTTGTTATAGGTACTAAATATTGGAAGAAAAGGAGTATTGGAGAAGAAGAAGAAATATAGGATCAACCATCATAAACAAGGTGCATATTCTCTTTCTATTAATATCTAATTTATGCTTGTAAAACCCTAGTTGTCTCCAAGTAGAACATAGTAAGTTGGTGGCCTCTAAACTCCCATCCATAAGGTATATTACCCCTAACAATAGGTCCTTGCTTGTGTGCAAAATCAGATTTACACTACTTTAACTAAACATGTAAAGTAAGAAAAGAACATAATATCTCTTTGAATACTAGTGACAACAATGAGTCCCATTGAAATCCTCAAGGTTGGTTATCGAGGTATATTTCGAGGGAAGACTCCTTTAATTCTTAACTTAGGCTAGGTGATCTTATTACTATAGAACAAATCTTGTTACTATAGAATAATTGATTTGTTGCAAGTTAATTAATTATAATTCATTAGTTAGCTTCCATTGGGGCTGCAATATTGTGAAAACTGATAAAAACAAAGAAATGAGACAACCACATGCATAAAATAGAGGCAGGTGCGCAATAGAGAAGAAAAAACACTCATTAGTGTGCAGTAGTGTGGTTACAATGTGAGAATATCATGGGAATCAGTGACAGATAACATAGAATGGGAAGAAGAATACTAGCATGTGCAGACTGCACGACTATCGAAGAAACCTACACATGAACTACATGGCCACAGGGCCGATATCTATGTGCTTGTTGAAACAACAATTATAGTCAAAAGGGGGGCAATTTTATGAAATTAAGGGTATATACCTATTCACTTTCCAAGCACAATAAAACAAAAATCATTTATTCAACAAATAACAACCTAGTTTGAAAGGAATGAACCAAAATGAAGCGGAGTGGCCATAAATATTGTTATGAAGAAAAATATCACAAGGGTGAGAAATATGTCATAGTATCCTTGCATATTTCTTCCAAGGAAATAGTAGTAGATATTAGTTAGGTATACCAAGAATCCACACACAAAATAAACTTGATCAAGCCTAATATAAGCTAAAGGAGTGAATAAATTTATCCTTCAGGAAGGAGGAAAGATGAGAGAAACACTTTTCCTTTGGAACAAAGAGGAAAGGGATCTTGGAGAATGCTAGGATGTATGGAATAGAAGACCTATAAGGGAGATTAAACTCAAATACAATAGCATGAACTAGCTCTAATTTTTCCTTCCAAGGAACATGCCCATGGATTCTTTTTATAGGCCAAGAGGTGCCCAAGAAACAACTAGATCCAAGTGTGAACAATGTCACCTCATGAACTATATTCAATGTTATGATGTTGGAATTATGATAGAGCTCCATTATACATCACATCTTCCCTCTTGTTAGCATCCTCATAGAACCCTTACCACTTTCTCCAACGAGAAAGTGTTCTTCTAATTTTTTCTTCATTCTACTTGGCATCTAATGTAGACAAACTAAACCTCCCTAAGATGGATTGTTTTCCTCCATTTGGAGCTCACATCTCATAGGTGAAATTATATGTATTTTGTTAACCATTGGGGAATCTAAAGTGGTTCTTGCACTTTTCTCTTGTTATGGTTTGCATCCCATATTTCCCATATTTCCATTTCACATTGTTTTAATTAGTTTTTGTTTTGTTTTTGTTTCAGTACACTAACAAGATGTTGTATGCTTTACTTTGGAGTTATCACATTTTATTTATGTTCTAAATATTGGGCCTAGTAAAAAATATCAAAGGATTTCACCCAATGTGGGATAATTTCCCATAATAGTATTTTCTGAATTGACTTTCCATAAATACTATTGTGGGAAATTATCCCACTTTGTGTGAAATCCTTTAACTTCGTTGACTGGTCTGAGTATTTAGAAACATAAAGAAAATGTGATATATCTAGAGTAAATACTACAAGATTATGGAAAGAAAGAAAAACCAATTAAAATACACTAAAATGCGAAAATGGAAAATAGGGGTTGCAAACCATAACAAGGAACAAGCGCGAGAACCTCTTTATATTGCTCAATGGTCAAGCAAATAAATATTGTTTCACCTAGGAGATGTTAGCTCGAAATGAAGGAAAAAAATCCCTCTTGTGGAGGTATATTTTTCTCACACTAGATTCCAAGTAGCTTGAATAACTGTAACGAGAAGAACACTTGTCCCTTAGAGGAAGGTGGCAAGGGATATTGGAGGATGCTAACAAGAGGGAAGAGGTGCGCTATAAGAGAGATATAAAATTTCTAATAGCATAACCTTGCTCTAATTTATTCTTACAATATGCATGCCCATGGATTTCTTTTATAGGACAAGAGGTGGTTAATAAACAACAAAATCCAAGTGTGAACCCCATCACTACATGAAATAGCTTCAAGATACACAATGGAGGCTATTAAATGAGCCTGTTGAGGCCTAGAAAATAACAGGCAACACCAGCAAGGGATTCTCCCCAGTCAACGTTCCCAACTAGCCCATGACTGTTTGGTGTAGGGAATCCGTCTGGTTTGCGGTCCGGCTACCGTAGGTCAAGTAACAAAACTAAAATGTTTTATCAGTTGCAGCCCGGTCCACCGTATATATTTTTGTACTTTTTGACTTAAGGTGTGATATGCACGTGCCTAATTAACAATGCAGGGTCATAAAGGATGCAAAGAGTAGTCACAAAGTGATGCCCAGGTTCTTACCTCTCGTCTTAGAACTCACAAGCATCTAAATCACATACACATGAATAAAGTAAAACTAACTATCTATCTATCCCCGGGGAGAAAAATTGTAACTTATTTATGAGTAATGTATATTGTACATGCATTATAAAGAGAAACTACAGATAGTTGATATTCCTTCCCACAATGCATGAACTATTAAATATATTTAAACAATCAGATAGCCAACTGCTTATGAACAACATTCATTACTCGTGGTGGTAATTTCACAGAATAAACTAGAAATCATTCAAACAAGAACATAAGCCCTAAGAGTTAGAACAATCTCACAGTTAATGGACCAAAAGCTGGAAAAACCAAATAGTTCATCTTTCACCAATCCACAATATAACATTTGAATGTTCCACCAAGCTTTCTCCGACAAGTAAACAATAAT
This sequence comes from Pseudotsuga menziesii, assembly GCA_001517045.1. NCBI lineage: Eukaryota > Viridiplantae > Streptophyta > Pinopsida > Pinales > Pinaceae > Pseudotsuga > Pseudotsuga menziesii. The sequence goes on along the minus strand of LPNX010636809.1, from coordinate 68,231 downwards.
TCTTTATTGCAAAAAAAAGTAGTTCTTCTTACAATATCTCTTTTCTTGTCTAACTGGGAAAAAGCCCCTGTAATTTCTAACTTTCAAATATTTAAACTAAAACAGTTAACCGCTTGGGATGCCCCCAAACCTATGACCTTTTGGTCCCTCAAACATTTAATATCCCTATTTTTATCTTTTCTATGTGCACTCATGATTCTCTTAGTAACTGACAGATCTTTCAAGTCTGCGCCTTTTTTGCTATTGATTTTTCCTTCTACTTCGCTTGCCCTCCTTGCGATCCTGTCAGTTTTGGTTCAACCTTTGCCAAAAATACCCATATCCCTTCTGCCACATATCTCCCAGCTATAGCTTCATGTCGTGGTCATCTGAACAGTCTCTTGAGTCCACCTGCAATTAAACGACATCTATTATTCGTTGGGACTGTATTTTCAATAAAAACAAACTACTTCTATAAAATGAGTAATCATCAAGAGAGGTCATGCACTGCATTCCAGTTCTAGAAACCTTAACAGGTGATGTCTCCACTTTCTTGTCAACACATGGGCTTGACAAACTTACTAACGGCGGGAAGATGAAATTCATCGATGGTTTGAAACACAAAAACATTGGCCGGGTAGAATTATTTACAACCTCATAAGCGGGTCTTAACAGGCGATGGGCACCGTGAGACCAGTAAGCTTATTGGAGTCGGAAGAGTTATGACCTTAGTTGTGGGTGGGAAATTGGAAAGACATCAACATCGGAAGACAAGTGCTTTGCACAGCCGCAACAGCGGAAGAAAAAGGGCTGCAGACATGTGACTAAAAGACCAACACGCATCGATGGGCAGAGCGCTTGACATTTTGGGTACCTAGCTACTTTGGGAGCCGCAACAGCAGAAGATAAACATACAACAGCCTCCGATCCAAACATACTCCAACGCCCGATCAATAAAAATGCTAAGTGTTTGGAACATTTTTTTTTTAAATTTAACAACGGCCAAAAACGTATTTCACCTCCAAAACAGTGTCTTTACAAAGGACAATTGGTCCGATTCATCTTTGACTAGAAAAATAAAACTCCAAAACCCACAACCCACAGCAACTTCAAACATAAGCAATTTCTGAAAACAGGACAAGAGTTAATCTTTAAAATCACTTGAAATAATCTTTAAAATCACTCGTAATTAAAGCATGAACAACAAGTTCACGGGTCCAAACGATTCAAAGCAACATTAAAATCATGAGGGGGTCCAAAATTTTAAAAAAATTGGGGAAAACAGTTGCGGCTTCAACAATTGGCGATTACCTGGTGAACCTAGATCTATGGACGAATATTCCTTGGGTGATAGACTGTTTAACAACAAACGAACTTATTGAATTCTTCCAGCTATATGGATTTCTCAAATGGAAAATGTATGTACTTTTAATCATTGATGATAGTCCTATTTGGGAGAGTGGAAACCAAAATATTTTAAGTTGAGATAACTCTTTTGAGGCCTAAAGATGAGTTTCATTGTTACCTCTGTCTTTGGGTAGCTACCGGCTTGGACACCACAAGATCATAGCACATGGTAAACAAAAATATTCATTTGTTCCTCATTCCCATGCCACTTTAGCACTTTCCATGCTTTTGGACTTTTGTCCTTTTCATATGAGTCCTCCTGTATGCCTTTCTTTCTGAATTTTAATTCAGGCTCCTCTATCCCAAGTGTCCTTTTGTGTGAGAGGAGTATTCACATTTCAGCTCATGGATGGAGAGGAAATTTTGGCGATTTAGTACTTATATGGTTCAGCATTTGTTTTGATATATAATACTTTCATAGGATTTTTTGACTATTATCTACCTTTTGGCATTCATTTCTTGGCATGGGATCATTTGTATATAATATACTGTTTACCGTACTTCCTTCCATGGGCCCTTTGCTGTCATTCCCTAGGACATTTAAATGTGACATGGGTGAAGCCTCAAAATAGTATTCCAGACCCTTTGATTCTAGTTTATTTCACAAGGGTTAGGCAGGACTTCAATGCGTACACAACTATTTGAGAAAAATGCTAAAATGGAAGAAGTTCTTTTAGATAAATAGAAATACACAGTCTTATAGCCAAGAACTTTAATCATTCCAAAATTCTAATGTTCTCCATGCAACCGCGGGTTTGCCTCCTTTATTGCCATTAGTAGAAAATTAAACTAAAACAAAACTAAAATTCATGACTCAAAAAGATGACTAAGCCAGATTATTTATATACAAGATAGAAGAACACAAACAAAACTTAGGAAAAATAAGGCTTGAGAACTAAGCCATTCACTGGTAAGTTCTCTTCCCACCCTTGTAAATCTTGCAACTTATAAGTTAAAGGGTCAAGCTTTGCCGCAATCTGGAAAGGACCTACCCACAACTGCTAGAATTTTGTGTGTTTTCCTTTTTCATCATGAGGGTGGTCCCACTTGAGAACCAAATATCCCACTTCAAATTCTTTCGTTCCTGCCTTGTGTTTGTTGAACCATCTCTTTATTACCTCTTGTTGTTGCTTAAAGAGCTCTTTGGATTTAGATCGAGCCTCTTCTGCTTTTAGGAGATTATATATCCTCATTTGCAAGACTTAATTATTCGACCCTCTAGACTCTTGAGCTATTATGGAAGAGGGTAGCATGACATTGGGGGGGAATTATTTACCATACACAAGGGTATACAGAGACACTCCTATCGAAGACTTGGGGGTGACTCTATCGGCCCAAAAGGAGTTTGGTAGCACTGAGTGCCAACTCCTCTGGTTTTCTATCACAGTCTTCTTTAAATATCTAATCAGATTCTTGTTAGTAGATTTAGCCAAGCCATTTCCCTGTGGATAGTAATTGGCAGAGTAATGCAACGTTATTCCTTTCTCATGAGAAAAAGCAGTTAATTTAATCGATTAAAAGTACGTATCATTATCAAATACTAAAGAAACTGGAACTCCAAACCTGGTCATAATATGGTCTTGCAAGAAGTTGATGACCACGTCCTCATTTATTTTGCGCAGCGGGATGGATTCAAACCAGCGAGTGAAGTAATCGGTTGCAGTCAGAATATACTTGTGTTGTGTGGAATAGTTCAGCTTTATCTCTCCAATAATATCCATCCCCCATTGCTCGAATGGCTCCGTGATCATCACAGGCTTTAGTGGTGTAGCTGCTTTAGACTGTCTTCCGCTACACCTTTGACAAATGTCACACTTCCTGACATGGGAGTGTGCGTCTTTGAAAATCGTGTGCCAATAGTATCCGGCTCTAAGAATTTTGTGAGCTATAGTATCTCTTGAAAAATGTCCCCCAGCAGGCCCGTCATGCAAATTTGTCATTACCTTGTTCGCATCTTCCTTTTCTAAGCATCTAAGAAGAACTCCGTCGTAATTTTTTCTGAATAATATTCCTTCAATAATTTGATAGGAGGCTGACTTAAGACGCAACGCTCTTCTTTGCTTATAATTCCAATGTTCTAGCAATAATCCTGTGTGAAGGTAATGCACCAGATCTTGATACCAAGATTCAGGGGCTGTGAATAGAGGACATACATCCATCAAATGTAACTCAGCTTCATCTTCCCAAGCATGTTCTTCATTGTTTCCATTTTCAGTCATTAATTTGCACAACCCTTTCCCTTTAACTATAGAATCTAGCTTGAACTCGAGGTCATACTCTTGAAGAGTTGTTACCCAATTACCCCTTCTTTCTCCTAACTCCTTCTATACAAAAAGAGATATTACAGCTGGGTATGGGATGATTACCTTGGTTCGGTTTTTTAATATGTAGGGCTTGAATTGTTTCATTTCTTTAAACACTTCATAAGCTTGTTTATCAATAGCCGGCTAGTTTAATTTGGCCCCTTGTAGACCAGTGCTCATGAGAGATATGGGGAATTCATTCCCCCCATATTCCTTCTGAGTAAGCACAGTTGCTAGTGAATCATCAGATGCAAAAGTGTACAGAATAAAATATTTATCGAAATCTGGGATTTTTAGGGAGGGTGCGTGTGCAACAGCAGTTTTAGTCTTGCTAAATGCGTTCTTCTCAATCTCATTCCATTTGAATTGTGCACTTTGCTTCACCATTTGCTGCAGAGGTTTGACAATCTGAGCAAAGGCTGGCACAAATCTTTGCACGAAGTTTATTGTTCCCATAAATGATTGCATCCCATTTTTATTATGGGACAAGGGGATCTGTTCAATGGCGTTGATCCTTTCCGGATCTATAGAGATTCATTTCTTGGAAACTATGTGACCCAACAACTTTCCCTCCGTAACAGCAAACACACACTTCTTGGGATTGAGTGAGATACCATATTTCCAACAGAGTTCAAAAATCTGCCTTAGATGAAATGCGTGTTCTTCCCTCCTCTTTGAGAATATCGTAATATCATTGAGATACACTACAGTAGTACGGCCAATCAAACCACGGAAAGCTATGTCCATAGCCCTCTGGAACGTAGCTCTAGCATTTATAAGCCCAAAGGGAATTCTTCGGTAAGCGAAGGTTCCCCATCTGGTCCTGAATGTTGTCTTCAATCTATCTTCTTCAGCTACTAATACTTGATTGTAGCCTGAGAATCCATCTAATAAAGAAAATAACTCAGAACCTGATACCATTTGTAGTACTTTCTCCATGGGTGGGACAGGATAATTGTCTTTATCCGAAGCACACTTTAAATTCCTGAAATCCACACATAGCCTGATTTCTCCATACTTTTTCGTCACTGGTACCATATTTGAGACCCACTCAGAGTGTCTAACCTTAAAAATGATTCTAGCATCCAATAATTTCTTAACTTCACTCTAGATCAGAGGCTCCAATTTTGGGTGCATTTTCCTTAAAGGTTGCTGATAAGGCTTGACTCTGAATTTGACGGGAATAACATGCTGGATGATGCTGGTGTCATATGTCTTCAAATACTCATATGTCCAGGAGAAAACATCTTTATATTGATTAAAAAGACCGATGAACTTATCTCTTTCTGCTACTGAGCAGCATTTGCCAAGATTCACATATTTAGGATTTGTCTCGGTTCCTATATTTATCAATTCGAACTATAGAGATGAGCTGTGAGTCTTCACGTTTGCTGGTCTTCTAAATTTTTCATTTAAGTCGAACATTCTTTCTAAGGTTCTGACTCCTTTAGGGATGCAATTACCATATTTCAGCTCGGCCTGATGTTCTTCATCATCTATAATCGCTCCTTTAAATACCTCATCATTTTTAAGCATTCTATAATCTGTTGATTGTCATCAAACACTAATAGGTTGGTAATCATATCTAGAACCGAGGGCCTGAAAAGCAATTCAACGGAGCACCGATTATCAGTAGGCACAAGCCTAGCAGCTAATGTGGCCAACAAGTCAGCAGCTACATTCTTAATTCTTGGAATTGATATAATATTAAATGCTTTAAGACATTTGAGTAAATCCCATACCTCATTTTGATAATATTTTAAGTGAGGAGAAATACAATGTATTTGATTCCGAATATATTTTACAATTATTTCAGAATCTCCAAAAACTTTCAGATTACTTACCTTTAATTCGATTGCTTTCCTTAAACGTTGCACCAACGCTTCATACTCAGCTGTGTTATTTGTACATTCAAACTCTAATCTACATGAAAGAAAATGTGTTTTCTTATTGGGGTCGATCAGAACACAGCCGGCCCCTGACCCTTCTAACGTCTTAGAACCATCAAAAAACAATGTCCAGAAATCAGTAACTACTGTACGGGAATTTATTCCTACTGCTAAGTTTACTATTTGACAGTCGATTTCATCAGCCTACGAAAATTGAAGGAGATCAGGATAAGCATCTGACATCTCACTACAGTACTACGGCCAATCAAACCGTGGAAAGCTATGTCCATAGCCCTCTGGAGCTACTCTGGAACGTAGCTCCAGCATTTATAAGCCCAAAGGGCATTCTTCAGTAAGCGAAGGTTCCCCATATGGTCCTGAATGTTGTCTTCAATCTATCTTCTTCAGCTACTAATACTTAATTGTAGCTTGAGAATCCGTCTAATAAAGAAAATAACTCAGATCTTGAGACCATTTGTAGTAGTTGCTCCATGGGTGGGACAGGATAATTGTCTTTATCCGAAGCGCGGTTTAAATTCCTGAAATCCACACATAGCCTGATTTCTCCATACTTTTTCCTCACTGGTACCAGATTTGACACCCATTCAAAGTGTCTAACCTTAAAAATGATTCTAGCATCCAATAATTTCTTAACTTCACTCTGGATCAGAGGCTCCAATTTTGGGTGCATTTTCCTTAAAGGTTGCTGATAAGGATTGACTCCGGATTTGACGGGAATAACATGCTGGATGATGCTAGTGTCATATGTCTTCAAATCCTCATATTAAATTCTTTAAGAGATTTGAGTAAATCCCATACCTCATTTTTATAAGCTTTTAAGTGAGGAGAAATACAATGTATTTGATTCCGAATCTATTTTACAATTACTTCAGAATCTCCAAAAACTTTCAAATTAGTTACCTTTAATTCGATTGCTTTCCTTAAACCTTGCACCAACGCTTCATACTCAGCTGTGTTATTTGTACATTCAAACTCTAATCTACATGAAATAAAATGTTTTTCTTCTTGGGGTCGATCATAACACAGCCGGCCCCTGACCCTTCTAATGTCTTAGAACCATCAAAAAACAATGTCCAGAAATCGCTAACTACTGTATGGGAATTTATTCCTACCGCTAAGTTTACTATTTTATAGTCGATTTCATCAGCCTGTGAAAATAAAAGGAGATCAGGCTAAGCATCTGACGTGTCACTGTCTTCTTCTGCTTGGTAATTTCCTGGTTCCAATTCAATAAAGTAATTTCCCAACACAGAATCCACTGGTTCGTTCTTTTCCTCAAGTTGAGTAACATTGTATTTCATGTGAGGCTCCCTCAAAATTTTAATTTGATTTTGGATTCCTTTATACGGCAGCCACAAATCCGACCAATCTGAGGTGAAATATCCATTTAGTTTTGCCGACCAGTCTCTGCTCAGAACAAGCCCATAAGCATCTGGTATGTCGGCCACCACGATATCAATAACTTGGCATACTTTATCATTTGAAGACGGGTGGACTAGGACATCCTCCATTTCCCCAATTACTTTCACATTCATCCTATCCAACTGAACAACCCTCCAAGTCAATGGCTTAGGCTGCCCATTTATCATTTTACAGACTGATATTGGGATGATGTTAACCGATGCCCCTAAGTCGACCAGGCAATTATGTACGTTGTGATTAAAAATTTCAAAAGTGAGGAGGAAAGGTGGATTCTTGTTCTTAGGCTTACCGTCAATGCTTGCTTCTCCGATTTCTTCTTCTTCTTTGGGTTGATTGTTAGTGGGAAGCCTTTCCCCAGGTGCTTCAAGCACTTTTAAAAGTTTTTCTTTTTATTGTGGCACTTTACATATTTCAAATAATGAAATATTCGCCTTTATCTTCTTTATATATTCCACGATGTCATAATCCATCTGCGGTTTGGTGGGATACATCTTATCGACATTCATTTCCTCTTCACTGGGCTTGGGAAACATATCATTCTGCCTAGGATCTTGACTGGTGATGGTGAATTTGGGAATTTTATCAGCTGAGGAATTATTCTGAAATTTCTTAACATTTTTCTGAAGCCTTTTGATCTTGGGGAGCATGAGACTATTTTCCTTAGCCAATCCTTGGATCCTTGTCGTTACATTCATTTCCATGAAGTCCTTATATCCCCAATTCCTTTCTTCCTTAGCATCGAATAATGAAACAGAGTCCCACAAAACCATGGTCTCATCCTCTTGTTCTTTCATTGACGTTTGACTATCTTTTCTTTCTTCGTCTCCATCTTCTGTTAATTTAGAATCCAACTATAGTGTCCCCAGTTTTGACCCTGTTTGCATGATGTATATATTGTCACTAATCGTGGTGAGGAGCTCAAGGCAAAATCCCCACCATTGATTTGGTTGTGTGTGTGTTTCGGCAATGGGGATAGTTGCCAATGGTTATCGTGCCATTTGGCACATTATAATTCGGCATCATGTAAACATGCACATCAAATAAACTAAAACCACAACCATCTACGGCTGTGCAACGTTGAAATGAAAAGGTCATGGTTCCAAAGGATAAGGGGTGGGGGATGTCAAACCTTGGTCTATGGGGGAAAAACCCATGTTTTACCACCTTTGTTTGTTTGCCACCTTTTCTTGTTTCACCAACCTCTTCAATGTCTTGATTTTGTTTGTTGGGGGTAGTTATTGCAGGAGGAAACTTGGGCATGGGGAAGCGTCAGTTTTGGCAGGCTACTGTCATTTCGAATGGTACGCATGCCCAGCGGAGAACCTTCGTTTTTCTCTCATGCCTGGTCTCCATTCTCCTCCATTTTTTTCCCCATTCTGGTTGTCGGTTCATCTTCCTGACGCGCAAAGACGTTGCTGTTTCTCCTCACGCACAGGAACTCTGCATTGATTTCCTCATGCAGGGAGCGAATGTAATTGCCGCTGTCACCCATGATTTTTAGGTGTAGGAGCCATTCACGCTCAGGGATGTGTGTGCGGCTTGCTGTTGACTTCACCCACGTTTTGGGCTATTGCTATTCTTCCCAAAATTTTCGGATGTGGCTGTGAGTCTGATTTCTTCCTCAATTGGGGACTGCGTGTGTTTTTCCCATGTTTGCATGAGCTGTGTCATTCTCCAGTGTTTGTGTGGAGGAGTTGTGTGCTGTGGAATTCCAAATCCATTGGCTGAGTCTCCCATGTCTATGCTGGGAGTTCTGTTTCCTTTTCCATGATCTGTGGGCTACGTAATGTTGTCATCATTCATTGTGAGTTTGGGATGCTATTATACTCTGGTTTGGGTTGCAGCTGAGTTGTTTTGGCCACGATAGGGCCAAGAACAAATCCGTGCTATCTTGTGGGCTTGAGTTGTGCTCATATTTTGTTTGGGGATATCCCTGGTGGTCTTTGCCTTCATCACAGAGCTGTGAATGAAATTGTTTTGCTGCGAGTATGCAGTGGTTGTTCCATTGGAATGTGCTGGCTTGGACAATCTATTGAAGGCCTATTAAACCCAGCTTCCTTGGTTTGCTTATTGTGTCCCTTGGCTATGTGTAAGCCTGCGTTGTTCCCTTATTCCTTGAGGAATCATGCCCAGCTCGGGGGTGGCAGCATTGCTGAGAGATTGATGAGCACACTGGCCTATGGTTGGGTGGAACGTTGCAGTGATGTAGCTGGTTGCGGGATTCTTCATCAAAAGATAAGTGCTGCTGGTTACTTCATCTCTACAAATTATGTTGATGACAAATGAATTATAATGAACATGATTAATGCTGGAATGTATGTTTGTTTCCGCTGTATAATTAAAGGATTATGCATCGGTGCATTCTTGTATATTTGGCAATCCTATTATGATGCCTATTTAAGCTTCCAATTTCAGCATTGATCTCTTTTGCTAAGTACATGGGGTTGTTTGCCCGGTTGTATGTGGTGTTCGTCGCGTCCTCTTCACCAGTCTGAAGGATGGGGACCTGACACCAATAGTTGATTCATCACTAACGTCATTGAGTTTATCCATTGCAGACAATTCTTTTCAGAGTGAGGTTGTTGGTGGAAAGTGAAAAAATTGTCCATCCCTACCTCTGTCAAATTCATAGATGCTGAATTGTGCGGGGGAGCTTGGGATTGATTGTTACCCTCCCATTTCTTGTAATAGGACTTGTAGAACTTTTGAGCTTCCTTTTCTTTTTCCAAGTCTATGATTCTGTTAGAAAGTTTCTGCATCATTTTTTCCATGCTTTCAAAATCTGGTGATTTCTCTTCCTTAGGATTGGTAAACAACAAGGCTTTTCTTCCCACACTTTTCTCTCCTGATCGTTATGGATAATATTCAATACTTTCCATTTCAGCCTCTACTTTCTTCGCCTCCTCATAGGTCTCTGCTAAAGTGGGATTGGCCTTCATTTTGGAAAACATGGCCAACTCAGGTCCCAAAGCTGAGGTATAATATTCAATCAGGACTTTATCCAAAGGTCTGTCAGCTTCAGAAAAATTCTTGAGGTATGCTGCAAATCTTTGGGTGAAGCTATGCACCTTCTCCTTTCTCTCCTTCTTTAAGGCACATAGTCCTTTCATGAGCGCTGCATGAGTCTTTTGGGTCGCATACTTACTTCTAAAAATTCTCTCGAACATATCCCAATCAAGGATAGAGTTTACAGGAAAACCAAAGTACCACGATGCTGCAGCTCCTTTAAGGGTGTGCGGGAAGAGTCTGCAAACTACATCCTCATACTCCCCAGACCTTAACCATTCTATCGCCAAATAGAAACTTTGCAAGTGGTCGTCTACTAATATCTTCTCACTTGGGTCGAATTTGGGCAGCATCTTATCAAAGGATTGAGGTAAATCATGTAATGGAGGTGTTAGGTTTAAAGGTGATCTGGCTCTCCAGGCAGGTGGTGGATTCTGTGGGTTGGATGGTTGATTTGCGTTTAAGCCTGCCATGAGTCTAGGTGGAGAGTGAGAAGGTGAGAAAACAGGAGTATGAATAGGAGAACTGTGAGAGGTATTGGGAACTTCTTGATTCAAAGGCAGTACAACTTCTTGTAAGGCTGTTTCTACAAGTTCTTCCCAATCCCCAACCAACACTGAGTCTTCCAGTATAGGATGATATTTCCTTTTATATTCTCTTCTGGGAAATTCAGGGATGATCGGCAATCCTCCAATCTTCTTCACATATGCCCTAGTGTGTCTTCTCAAATTATTAACAATTTCATTGTCGACAGAATACAAATGTTCTCTACCCCTTTCTTCTGGAATTGAATTATGAAACACACTACTTTCTGAACTCTTACCAGTGGAAAAGTCTCGGTAAAATGGGTTTCCTCGGCCAGCCATGCACTGGAATCCCTCCTTCTAGCTCCAGAAACTATTGAGGCCTAGAAAATCGCAGGAAACAATAGCAAGGAATTCTCCCCAGTCAACGTTCCCAACTAGCCCGTGACTATTTGGTGTAGGGAATCCGTTCGGTTTGCGGTCCGACTACCGTAGGTCAAGTAACAAAACTAAAAGTTTTTACCGGTTGCGGCCCAGTCCACCGTATATATTTTTGTATTTTTTGACTTAAGGTGTGATATGCACGTGCCTAATTAACAATGTCAGGTGATAAATGATGCAAAGAGTAGTCACAAAGTGATGCACAGGTTCTTACCTCTCGTCTTAGAACTCACAAGCATCTAAATCACATACACAGGAATAAACTAAAACTAACTATCTATCTATCCCCGGGGAGCCAAATTGTAACTTATTTATGAGTAATGTATATTGTACATGCATTATAAAGAGAAACTACAGATAGCTGATATTCCTTCCCACAACACATGAACTATTAAAGATATTTAAACAATCAGATAGCCAACTGCTTATGAATAGCATTCATTACTTGTGGTGGTAATTTCATAGAATAAACTAGAAATCATTCAAACAAGAACATAAGCCCTAAGAGTTAGAACGATCTCGCAGTTAATGGACCAAAAGCTGGAAAAACGAAATAGTTCATCTTTGACCAATCCACAGCATAACATTTGAATGTTCCACCAAAATTTCTCCGACAAGCAAACAATAATTCTTTATTGCAAAAAAAAGTAGTTCTTCTTACAATATCTCTTTTCTTGTCTAACTGGGAAAAAGCCCCTGTAAGTTCTAACTTTCGAATATTTAAACTAAAATAGTTAACTGCTTGGGCTGCCCCCAAAGCTGTGACCTTTCGGTCCCTCAAACGTTTAATATCCCTATTTTTATCTTTTTTGTGTGCACTCATGATTCGCTTAGTAACTGACAGATCTTTCAGGTCTGCACCTTTGTCACTATTGATTTTGCATTCTACTTCACTTGCCCTCCTTGCGATCTTGTCGGTTTCGGATCGAACTTTTCCAAAACTGCCCAGCTCCCTTTTGCCACATATCTCCTAGCTATACCTTTGCGCCGTGGTCGTCTAAACAGTCTCTTGAGTCCACCTGCAATTAAACGACATCTATCATTCGTTGGGACTATATTTTCAATAAATAAAAAACTACGTCTATAAAATGAGTAATCATCAAGAGAGTCCGTGCATTGCATTCCAGTTCTGGAAACCTTAACAGGTGCCATCGCCATTTTCTTGTCAACACATGGTCTTGACAAACTTACTAACGGTGGGAAGACGAAATTCATCGATGGTTTGAAACACAAAAACATCGACCGGGTAGACTTATTTACATCCTCATAAGTGGGTCTTAACAGGAAATGGGCACCACGAGACCAGTAAGCCTATCAGATCCAGAAGAATTATGACCTAAGTTGTGGGCAGGAAAGCTCCCAGTCGGAAATCGGAAAGACATCAACATCGGAAGACAGGTGCTTTGCACAGCCGCAACGGCGGAAGAAAAAAGGCCGCAGACATGCAACTAAAAGACTGACATGCATCGGTGGGCAGAGCACTTGACATGTCAGGTACCCAGTTGCTTTGGGATCCACAATGGCGGAATATAAACATACAACAGCCTCCGATCGAAACATACTCCGACACCCGATCAATAAAAATGCTAAGTGTTTGGAACAACTTTTTTTTTTAAAGTTAGCAACGGCCAAAAACCTGTTTCACCTCCGGAACAACGAATTTACAAAGGAAAATTGGTCCGATTCATCTTTGGCTAGAAAAATAAAACTCCAAAACCCACGACCCACAGCAACTTCAAACATAAGCAATTTCTGAAAACAGGACGAGACTGTCACATACCCCAATTTTGTAAAATAATGTTAATTGTTTTAATTTGATTTCCTAAGACATTATGTTAAATTTAATGCTAAGTAGGAACTGATGACTCAGCAGAGTCAAAAGAAGTGGAATGTAATTCTGAATATTTTATTATTAATAAATAAAAAGTGGAGACAATAGCTTGGGAGAGCTGTTAATAAGAGTGTTACTAGTCAAATTGGTGGAAGGAACTAGGTGGAGAACAAAAGACAAGTGGCAGCATCCTCAAACACTTCCTATGTTGTACGTGGCAACTTCCCTACATTTGGGGTCATGATCCCCCAAGAAAGTGGGATTAGAGCAGGTGGCTCAATAAATGACAACTAACCCAAAAATACCTAGGAAATCTTTTAAAAGTACCCAATGAATAGAGCTGAGGTTGCTCAGATATTTTCCAGGAGAAGAATCATTCAAGAGGAATGCTCTTCAAGGAAGTCATTGGGGAAAAGGGAAAACTGTAAGGAAGGTGTTTTTGAGAGATAATCTACAGTGACTTGGTCTGATACAGCTTGTTAGCTGAGAGAACTTACTGGTAAGTTCAGGGTTTGTATTGAGTCTGAAGACTGGTACTTTCTTATTTCTGCACCTAGTTCCAGCCAGGGAGACCAGAGCAATCTTGGGGGTCCCGAGGAGTCACTGTTTGAGCGCTCTCCAGGAATTGGTAGGGAGGAACGGCCTCCCATTGCTGTTGTCGTCCAAGCTCAAGAACAGGTTCTGCCATCTAATAATCTTTGTTTTAATATCTGTGTATGATTGAATGTTATGTTTGTAGCTTATGATGTAAATATTTAGATGCTTTAGTAATGAAGTTGTTCTTAGTTTGTTTAGTAACATAATATTTTTGATGAGAAATAAAACCCCACCTGTGTTTTTCCTCATCTGGAGTGATCCAGACCGTACTCCAGCAAAGGGGTGAAATTATAAATAAAGATAGTATGATAAAAATAGAGAATACAATGTTAATTTAATTATACATTATTTTCTTTTATTTGGCTAATTAGAAGAAATATATTTGTACCAGGAGCAGTGTTAAACCTGGAATGAGACTGTCAGTTTATTAGAAGCAGAGAAAGAAGTTATATTATTTACTGAGAGTAGTATGTGTGGGTAGATAAAATAGTTCTGGAAACAGTAATTACCTTAAGTAATTCTATGGTTTATTGGAATTCAAGAAAAGAGAACACTGGTTAAAATTAGAGTAGAGTTAAGCTAGATAAAGATGCTTTACAACTTTACAGTCTACTTCTTTCCATTTTTTAACTACTATTTGTATAATAATCAAATTGAAAGAAAGATTAGCTAGAATCTTGATTTTTACTTCTACAGATAATCTAGTTGATTTCAGAATTTAATTATGGATAGTAATGTAAGTTATTCATTATTTTCTGTTCTATCTAGCTAATCATAAACAAAAATATACAATTGCCATCCTATACTTATCAAGATGTTAACAGTGCAGGACATAGTTAGTTCTTTAATTTTTATTTTATAAATATTAACTTGTAATATAAACAGATAATATAGAATACAAAGCGTATTTATATACCTTATTCAGTGCAGAAAGTATAGTAACACATTAGTAAAATTATTAATAAACAAAGAATAAGACTAATAATGATATAATTATCAGAACAGTAATAATATATAGATGAAGTAATGTTTTACCCCATTATAGTAAA
>LPNX010636809.1:30524-48617 GCA_001517045.1 Pseudotsuga menziesii | reverse complement strand
ATATATATATATATATATATACATTTATAATATTATTATAAATTCTTTTATAATACAGTAATCTAATATAAAGACATTGTATAAAAACTCTAGTATTAAATAATTTACAGAGTGTAATTCAGATATTAAATTACAGAAACCTAAGTAACAGAACTTAGATATGCTCTTTATGCTGAGATTAAATAATATATTTTTTAACACAAGTAAAAACAAATTAAGTTCATGACTGTACTGTAAATAAAAGATATTTATTTAAAGAGATAACTGTAAATACTCATATATATTTCCGAGTTAGGGTCGAACCCTATTAACATCAAGATATACAGCAAGGATAAACAACAGGTCTGAAGACTTCTCAAAACCCTCGGTTTCTACAAGTAATTAAGAGTATGGCATAACAGCCTTCTGTTCTTTATACATTATACATGTTAATCAGAAACGAAACCAAAAAGAAAAATTACTGTCACGGCAAAAGACGGAGAACCCTGCATAATGCAAGTGTTTCAACAACCATTTAAAACAGCGAACCCAATAACCAGATAAACCAAAAATGCAAGGGTTATTTAGGACATGGCGACCAACCCATAAATATCCCATAAGGGATTGGACAAGGAAGAACGGCCATGGACAGTCCAAGGCTTACTCGTGATTAAGTCGTCGCCATAGTTTTGCACCAGCCACGCAGAGAGAGACAGGTCATCACCTGTGAGCAGTAAAGAATGATAACATTAATATCGTATATTAAAATTTAACAACTATATAAACAAAACAATATATAAAGATAACAAAGAAAATAAAGATGCCCTTACCTTAAAGCTTAACTGAAATGTAACCACCGATAACCAGCAACGTAGCTACCAACGAGAGGAGAAGACAGACCTTCATCTGCCACAGGGAAGTCAGAGGTTACTATTACAGTATTCACCCATAGTGGCCGTGAGTTGAAACATTTGGCTAAGAAAATGTAACGGTTTTTCCATAACCAAACACTACAAACCCTATGCACCAGTTACCTATAAAAACAAGACCGCGACTGTCACTGCTGAGCCCAAGGGAGGATGATTTGCAGACTCACAGACGCCAATGGAGGAAGTGGTGGAAGATAAAACCCTAGAGACGTAGTGTATTTTAACCCTTAACAAAACACCGTGCACTACAAAAACTTATGCTACTGCATGCAGAAAGGATGAACCACACTCTTAGTGCAAAGCCAAAGAAGAATGGGACTGTTTACAGTCGAAAGGTTTAGATTCAAAATAGCAACGACAATGAAAACCTGAAGGAAAAATCGATGGCATATGTCCAAACAGTAACACGTTGGTACAACACTCCTATTATGCAATTGGGACGAACTCATGAAGAACAAACACAAGCAGGAAGACTACAAGCAGCAAACATATGTAACTGTGCAGATGAAAACATCCTAGCAGAGCGACAGGAGGCCGAAGACGATGGAGCTAATGACCAACTAGGGTTCGGAGCAGTGCTTTTATCTATGCATCACTTGGCCGAAACGATGCCACATACATCATCTAATTTTTGCATGCAGTGGGTTTTGGGTCTATAGTTGTATCGTGCCCTCTCAAGAGATTTCTTTTGCTAATCATTTGTTTGCTGTGACGAAGGTTCTAGTATAGTCTTAGCCTGAAGTCAACCTATCATACGTTGATGTATCAAAGGATTAATTAATAATTAAAATATAAACACTTTTCATTTTCCATAATCGAGGTCGCGGGGATATTACGACCCATGTACTTCATAAAGTATGGTGTTCATAAGCATAAGTCGAGTTTATCCTTGTAAACATTTGGCGTGGACCTTGCATAACCTTTTTCTCTATGTTATGCAAATAGTTTTCCATCAAACAACTATACCATAGTAGTGACAAATTCTAGTGAGTAGGTGATATAAAGAAATTAATAACGTTTATTTCTTGGTGGGAACTTTACTCACAAGTAAGTATTAATTTCATCAAGTAATTATAACATACGTAAAGGTAGAACCATTATCTAACTTAATATGTTATGCACAGGAAAGAGATAAAGAAGGCATTATAGTAAAAGATTGTAGAACTTAGATTCTATGGTAAACCTTAGACTCTTCATGGGTGAGGTCTATCCTATGAGCACTTTGGTTCAATAAACATGGCATTTATTTACTAAACCAACATTTACCTTATTCAAGGATAGGCTAATGGTTATGTTATAATTCATGAAATCAGTTTATAGTAAATATCTTCTTGCTAATGTGAGTCTCATTATCTTTATATAATTTATTATTAAACTAGTAAGATATGTTTTTAGGCATGATAAGGCTCAAAATACTTATGATTTAATCTTGAAATTTTAATGATATTTATTTTAGTCATAACTGAAGGATACTTTCCAAGCAACTGTAGTACAGAGGAATTTAACCCTCCACCACTAGTATAATTTGAATGATTGTAGTTTACAATGAGGTTATAACCCCTTCAAATTTCAAAAGTAATGAAAGTAGAATTGTGGTATATAAACTAATTACCATTATACACTACATTCATATCAAGCAGTAGCCCAGTCAATCATGGTGTAAAATAGTATTTACACACAGTTTAAAATTAATCATTGACTTTATAACTTTGCCAATTCTTATTCTGCTTATAAAGAAATATTTAAGGCGTTTTACACTTGACGACTGATAGACATCAAATAGTTCAGTAAACATTAAGAACTATAAATTTACATCTGTTAAAAGGAACGCAGCTGTCGCCATTATTCATAGAACTAAATATCTTTTTCTTGGCATTCTGAAAAGAAGGACATATTAATGAATTTACGTTGATAAGCTCTAGGAAATTATTAGCATTTATATTATTTTATTGATATTTTATCGTGCAACGAACTTATAATTGAATGCTTTAGAATTAACAACAAGAAGCACCCGAACTCCTTACCTGTAAGTCTGTAAGCACAGGAAAACTTTTGCGTTAGGTCGAAAGCTAAGTAAGCCTAGAATTTTCATGACAGTTCCACCTTGTGGTCACAAAGAGAAAACAAATCAGTAAACTGAAAAAAGAACTGTTCTTTAAAGATAAAAATAATCAAATAGATAACTCAGATAATGAATTCAATAACATATAACTAATTAATAATTAGTGACTGCATTTATGAAATTTATCTGTATTTTGAAAATTTTGAATTTTTCAGAAAATTTGGGGTTTTGACATGTGGTATCAGAGCCAGGTTCAAACACTAGGCCTTGATGCAGCCCAACTAGCTTCCATAGAATAGTAAAATAAAATAATATACTAACATATATTCTATTTTATGAAAAGAACAGAAAATTTCTTTTTCTGAAATTTAACAGGTAGGTATGGAAAAGCTGGGAGAATATGCTCAGGAGGAGTCTCCAGACACAGAAACAAGACAATCGCCTAGAGAACCTATGTTAGAGGAGGTGACTGCCCACTCCTCAGAGTTGTTGCAGACTGTAAAAGATTTGAAGACTGAAATGGAATCAGTCAAGAAGGATAATGAGAGGATTTTGAAGGCTCAGGAAGAGTTGAACCAAATTTTAATGGAAAAGTTCCAAACTGATGGAAGGAGCAGAAAATCAGAATCTGACGATGTTAGTCATCAAAGAAGATCTAAAAATATGAAGCTGGTGAAAACTGAAAGTAGTTCATCATCTGAAGGGTTCGGTGAACGACAAAGTTACCATACTGCTAGTGACAATAGTGAGACTGATTTCTATGACAGAAATAAGAAATACAGACCATATGAGAAAATTTCAGGGGAGTTTAAAAAGATAAAGCCCCCAACTTTTAATGGAGAGACCAAAAAAGGGGACTCAAGCAGAGTCTTGGTTATCTGGGATGAGGAAGTATTTTCATATATCCAATTATTCTAATCAGCTAAAGGCAAGAATGGCAATATATAATCTCTTCAGAAAAGCAGACATATGGTGTTAAGATCTGAAGAGAGTCAAGGGTATCAGGGAAAAAGAAGTTAATTGGAGTACCTTTAAAAGGTACTTCAAGAAGAAATTTTTGTCTGAGCAATATTATGAAGAAAGAGATAAAGAATTTGACGAATTGAAGTTAGGTTCAATGACTATGAAGGACTTAACAGTAAATTCTTAAGCTTTCTTAGGTATGTACCTTACCTAGTAGACGAGAAACCTAAAATGTAGTGATTTCTTAACTGTCTACCATATCACATTAAGGATAGAATTGAGTATGATAACCCGAAGACTTTGGAGGAAGCCACGAGGAAGACTAATTTCTGTTTTGAGCAGAAATAGAAGAAAGAAGGCTTAGCCAACTAGAAGGCTAAGAAAAATAACAATCATCCTGAGTTTAAGAAGAAGGAATTTGTACCCCAGAGAAATTTCAAGAATAATGAGAATAAAAAATATTCTAACAATAAGAATTTCTAGGGAAATAGAAATGGTACTTCCAATAATTCAAATAATTTTAAGGGCAAGGAAGTTGCAAATAACCATGGGAATTTTACCAAGAGTTTTGAATGTAAGGAGCCTGTTAAGTGCTGGGAATGTAATGGCCTGCACTATGCCTCGGTCTGTCCAAACCGGAAAAAGTCAGTCAGCAATATTCATACTGTGCAGGAGGAAATGACCGTTGGAGAACTAGTGAGGACTATGCCCAGAATAAATGCAGCTTTGGAGAACCGCCAAGCTGACTATCAGACTTCCATGGTGGAAGTGGAAGGAATGATTAATCGAACCCCTGTAACCATTTTAATCGATCCAGGAGCTAGTCTTAGTTACGTTGCACCTCAGATAGTGGAAAAATGTAATTTGTATGTCGATAAGTTTGATAATTCCGGGTTAGTTCAATTAGCCACCGAGGCAAAAAGAAAAGTAACCTGTTTTGTGAAAGAATGTGCTTTAATTATGGATGAATTTAAAAATACAGTTAAGCTTCATGTTTTGCCACTTGGCTCATATGATTTACTGATTGGCATGGATTGGCTAGAGCAGCATAAGGTAGTTTTAAATTGTTACGATAAAAATTTCACGTGCGTAAATAGTAATGAACAACCAGTAACGGTTAAGGGTATTCCTAGAAAAACTATAATCAGACTGATTTCTGCCTTACAACTTAAAAGAGCTGTTAGAAAAGGATGTAAAGCCTATGCTGTAACTGTTACAGATGAGGAAAGTAAAACTGAACCAGATAAGTTAAAAATAGAATATATTCCTATTTTAAAATAATTTACTGATGTATTCCTAGAAGAAATTCCAGGATTACCTCCAAGGAGGGAACTGGATTTCACTATTGAGCTGGTACCAGGTGCGGTACCTAGCTCAAAAGCTCTGTATCGAATGAACATTTTAGAACTTAATGAGTTAAAGTCACAACTAAAAGAATTAATAGATAAGAAGTATATTCGACCAAGTGTGTCTCCTCGGGGAGCACCGGTCATCTTCGTTAAAAAGAAAGACGGAACTATGCGACTATGCATAGACTACCGTCAGCTAAACAAGATAACTATTAAAAATAGATATCTGTTGCCCCACATAGATGATTTCTTTGATCAGCTATGTGGAGCCACGGTGTTCTCAAAGATAGACTTGAGGTCAAGGTATCATCAGGTAAGAATTAAGGATAAAGATATCTTCAAGACAACCTTTAGAACAAGGTATGGACACTACGAGTTTGTCGTAATGCCATTTGGGCTTACCAATGCCTCAGCTGTCTTTATGTGCTTAATGAATAATATAATGGATAATTACTTAGATAAATTTGTTGTCATGTTTATCGATGATATCTTAATTTACTCTAAAATAGAAAAAGAACATAAAGAACACCTAAAGATAGTTTTACAAGAGTTTTGATAACAACAACTCTTCGCGAAGTTTAGCAAGTGTGACTTTTTTAAGGATGAAATCCAGTACTTAGGTCATGTAGTGACTAAGGAAGGGATTTCAGTCGATCCTAAAAAGATTCAGGCAATCGAAGATTGGCCGGTTCCTAAAGATGTAACGGATGTGAGGTCGTTCATGGGAATTACCGGTTATTACCGGAGATTCATTGAAGGCTTTTAAAAAATAGCGAATCCGATTACTTCCTTGCAAAATAAAGGCAAGAAATTTGATTGGAACTCAAAGTGTGAAGAAAGTTTTAAGAAATTAGAAACCTTATTGACAAGTGCACCTATTCTAAGAATAGAAGATCCTAATAAGGATTTTGTAGTATGCACTGATACCTGTAATGATGGCTTAGGCGGCGTTCTAACTCAAGACGGGCATGTCATTTCCTATGAGTCTAGGAAGTTAAAAATTCACGAAAAGAATTATGTAACTTATGAATTAGAACTTGCGGCTGTTATACACGCCTTAAAAATGTGGCGACATCATTTAATAGGCAGGAAATTTATCTTAATGACTGATAATAAAGGACTGAAATATCTTTTAGATCATCCTAACTTAAACGCTAAACAAGCAAGGTGGTTAGCCTTCTTGAGTGAATACGATTTTGAAATCCATCACATAAAGGGTAAGGAAAATAAGGTAGCTGATGCATTGAGTAGAAACACAAAGCTGAACTTTATAGCAGCAATCAGCACTTATGCTTCTGGTTTAAATGAATAGCTTAAAGAAGGGGTAAGACAAGATGATGTTTATCAGAAATTGCAAATTACAGCTAAAGAAGAACCTACAGAAAGCTTAATAAAAGGTTATAGTCTAAATGAAGATGGATTTTTATTATTTAAAGATAAACTGTAGGTGCCCAATGTGTCCAAGGTGAAGTTGCTAATTCTGGATGAAGTCCATAAAACGCCATATTCGGGACACCCAGGTTACCAAAAGACTGTAACCATGCTAAGGAAAGAATATTTTTGGCCTAATATGAAATTTGAGGTAGCTGAATACATTGCTAGATGTTTGGATTGTCAACAAGTGAAAACCAAACACCAACATCCAGCTGGTTTGCTACAACCTTTACCTATTCCTAGCTAAAAATGGGAAGTGATCAGTTTATATTTTATTACTGGACTCCCTAGAAATCAAAATCAAAATGACTCAATTATGGTAATGGTAGATAAATTAAGCAAAGCAGCACATTTCATTCCTGTTAAAACTACTTACAAGGCTACCAACATAGCTGACATATTCTTAAAGAAGATTTTTCGGTTACATGGAGTACCGAAGGTTATAATTTCAGACAGGGATCCTAAATTCACAGAAAATTTCTGGAAGTCCTTGTTTAAGGGATTAAATATAGCACTGAATTTCCGCACGTCTTTCTATCCTAAAACAGATGGGCAGACTGAAAGAGTGAATAAGGTTCATGAGGATTTATTGAGGATGTATGTTAAAGATCAGCCAGGTAAGTGGGAAGACTATTTGCATCTAACAGAGTTCGCATATAATAATAACTATCAGTCATCAGCTAAATTCATTACATTTGAAATTTTATATGAACGTAAACGAAACACACCTATCTCTTGGAATAATCTAGTAGATAGATTAGTGTTAGGACTAGAATTGTTGAAAGAAATGGAAGAGATTGTGAAGCAAGTGTAGGAAAATTTGAAGGTGGCACATGATCGGCAAAAGAGCCAAGAAGATTTGAAAAAAACTCCCAAGGAGTTCCAGGTAGGTGAGCATGTATTTATAAAGGTAAGGAAAAAGAAAATCTCTCTAAGACTAGGGAGTTGTGCAAAGTTAGCACCACATTACTGTTTTCCATCTGAAATTTTATCTAGAATTGGTCAAGTTGCATACCAGCTAGCATTACCACCTAACTTGAAAGTACATAATGTTTTTCATATCTCTGTTTTGAAGAAGTATGTTCATGATGCTACTCATGTGGTTGATTGGAATGTTGTACAAGTGGAACCAGAAGGATAAATTCTGGTGGAACCGGACTGTATCATCGGGAGGAGGGAAATTACTCTGCGGAACCGCATCATTGGATAGGTGAAGGTGCATTGGAAACACCTTAGTCCTGAAGAGGCTACCTCGAAACTAGAAAGTAAGATGCGAGAGGCATACCAGAATCTATTCCAGGAGACTGCATAGGATGAAGAATAAGTAACATCGAGGACGATGTTACATTTTAAGGGGGTGTGTATGTCACATACCCCAATTTTGTAAAATAATGTCAATTGTTTTAATTTGATTTCCTAAGACATTATGTTAAATTTAATGCTAAGTAGGAACTGATGACTCAGCAGAGTCAAAAGAAGTGGAATGTAATTCTGAATATTTTATTATTAATAAATAAAAAGTGGAGACAACAGCTTGGGAAAGTTGTTAATAAGAGTGTTACTAGTCAAACAGGTGGAAGGAACTAGGTGGAGAGAAAAAGACAAGTGGCAGCATCCTTAAACACTTCCTATGTTGCAGGTGGAAAATTCCCTACATTTGGGTTCATGATCCCCCAAGAAAGTGGGATCAGAGAAGGTGGCTCAATAAATGACAACTAACCCAAAAAGACCTAGGAAATCTTTTAAAAGTACCCAATGAATAGAGCTGAGGTTGCTCATATATTTTCCATGAGAAGAATCATTCAGGAGGAATTCTCTTCAAGGAAGTCATTGGGGAGAAGGGAAAACTGTAAGGAAGGTGTTTTTGAGAGATAATCTGCAATGACTTGGTCTGATACAGCTTTCTAGCTGAGAGAACTTACTGATAAGTTCAGGGTTTGTATTGAGTCTGAAGACTGGTACTTGATTATTGCTGCACCTAGTTCTAGCCAAAGGAAACAGAGCAAGCTTGGGGGTCTTGAGGAGTCGTTGTTTGAGTGCTCTCTAGGAGTTGGTAGGGAGGAACGGCCTCCCATTCCTGTTGTCGTCCAAGCTCAAGAACAGGTTCTGCCATTTAATAATCTTTGTTTTAATATCTGTGTGTGATTGAATGTTATGTTTGTAGCTTATGATGTAAAGATTTAGATGGTTTAGTAATGAAGTTGTTCTTAGTTTTTTTAGTAACAGAATATTTTTTATGAGAAATAAAACCCCACCTGTGTTTTTCCTCATCTGGAGTGATCTAGACCATACTCCAGCATATGGGTGAAATTATAAATAAAGATAGTATGATTAAAATACATAATAGAATGTTAATGGAATTATAGATTATTTTCTTTTATTTGGTTAATTAGAAGAAATATCTTTGTACCAGGAGCAGTGTTAAACCTCGAATGAGACTGTCAGTTTATTAGAAGGAGAGAAAGAAGTTATATTATTTACTCATAGTAGTATGTGTGGGTAGATAAAATAGTTTTGGAAACAGTAATTACCTTTAGTAATTCTATGGTTTATTGGAATTCAATTAAAGAGTACAATAGTTAAAATTAGAGTAGAGTTCAGCTAGATAAAGATGCTTTACAACTTTACAGTCTACTTCTTTCCAGTTTTTAACTACTGTTTGTATAATAATCAAATTGAAAGAAAGATTAGCTAGAATCTTGATTTTTACTATTACAGATAGTCTAGTTGATTTCAGAATTTAATTATGGATAGTAATGTAAGTTATTCATTCTTTTATGTTCTATCTAGCTAAGAATAAACAAAAATATACAATTGCCATCCTATACTTATCAAGATGTTAACAGTGCAGGACATAGCTAGTTCTTCAATTTTTATTTTATAAATATTAACTTGTAATATTAACAAATAATATAGAATACATAGCATATTTATATACCTTATTCAGTGCAGAAAATATAGTAACACATTAGTAAAATACTACCTTATTCAACGATTATAAATAAACAAAGAATAAGAATAATAATGATATAATTATCAGAACAATAATAATATATAGATGAAGTAATGTTTTATCCCATTATAGTAAACAGTAAACATAATATAATTTCTTAATTCAAAAGCTGAATCGAACAGATACAAGGTACTTCAGTAAACAAAACATGGAGATCATATATTCCAAAGGTTATATATATATATATATATATATATATATATATATATATATATATAGACAAACATTTATAATATTATTATAAATTCTTTTATAATACAGTAATCTAATATAAAGACATTGTATAAAAACCCTAGTATTAAATAATTTACAGAGTGTAATTCAGATATTAAATTACAGAAACCTAAGTAACAGAACTTAGATCTGCTCTTTATGCTGAGCTTAAATAATATATTTTTTAACACAAGTAAAAACAAATTAAGTTCAACACTTTACTGTAAATAAAAGATATTTATTTAAAGAGATAACTGTAAATACTCATATATATTTCCAAGTTAGGGTCGAACCCTATTAACATCAAGATATACAGCAAGGATAAACAACAAGTCTGAAGACTTCTTAAAACCCTCGGTTTCTACAAGTAATTAAGAGTATGGCATAACAGCCTTTTCTTCTTTATACATTATACACAGTAATCAGAAACGAAACTAAAAAGGAAAATTACAGTCACGACCGAAGCTGAAGAACCCTGTATAATGCAAGGGTTTCAACAACCATTTAAAACAGTGAACCCAATAACTAGATAAACCAAAACCGGAAGGGTTATTCAGGCCATGGCGACCAACCCATAAATATCCCATAAGGGATTGGACAAGGTAGAACGACCATGGAGAGTCCAAGGCTTACCCGTGATTAAGCCGTCGCCATACTTTTGCACCAGCCATGCAGAGAGAGATAGGTCATCACCTGTGAGCAGTAAAGAATGATAACGTTAATATCGTATATTAAAATTTAACAACTATATAAAGAAAAAAAAGTATAAAGATAACAAAGAAAATAAAGATGCCCTTACCTTAAAGCTTAACTGAAATGTAACCACCGATAACCAGCATTGCAGCTACCAACATGAGGAGAAGACAGACCTTCATCTGCCACAAGGAAGTCGAAGGTTACTATTACAGTATTCATCCACAGCAGCCATGAGTTGAAACATTTGGCTAAGAAAATGTAACGCTTTGGCCGTAACCAAACACTACAAACCCTATGCACCAGTTACTTAGAAGAACAAGACCGCGACTGTTATCGCTAAGCCCAAGGGAGGATGATTTGCAGACTGATAGACGCCAATGGAGCAAGTGGTGGAAGATAAAACCCTACATCCGTAATGTATTTTAACCCTTAACAAAACACCGTGCACTGCAAAAACTTATTCTACTGCGTGCAGAAAGGATGAACCACACTCTTAGTTCCAAGCCAAAGAAGAAGGTGACTGTTTACAGTCGAAAGGTTCAGATTCGAAATAGCAACGACAACGAAACCCTGAAGGAAAAACTGATGGCATATGTCCAAAAAGTAACACATTGGTATAGCACTCCTATTATGCAATTGGGACGAGCTCACGAAGAACAAACACAAGCAAGAAGACTACAAACAACAAACATATGTAACTATGCAGATGAAAACATCATAGCAGAGTGGCAAGAGGCCGAAGGCGATGGAGCTAATGACCAACTAGGGTTCGGAGCAGTGATTTTATCTGTGCATCACTTGGCCGAAATGATGCCAAGTGATGCACATCATCTAATTTTTGCATGCAGTGGGTTTTGGGTATATAGTTGTATCGTGCCCTCTCAAGATATTTTATTTGCCAATCATTTGTTTGCTATGATGAAGGTTCTAGTATAGTCTTAGCCCGAAGTCAACCTATCATACGTTGCATGGAGCAAAGGATTTATTAATAATTAAAATATAAACACTTTGCATTTGCCATCATCGAGGTCATGGGGATCTTACGACCCATGTACTTCATAAAGTATGGTGTTCATAAGCATAAGTCGAGTTTAGCCTTGTAAACATTTGGCATTGACCTTGCATAACCTTTTTCTCTATGTTATGCAAATAGTTTTCCATCAAACAACTATACCATAGTAGTGACAATTACTAGTGAGTAGGTGATATAAAGAAATTAATAACGTTTATTTCTTGGTGGGAACTTTACTCACAAGTAAGTATTAATTTCATCAAGTAATTATAACATACGTAAAGGTAGAATCATGATCTAACTTAATATGTTATGCACATGAATGAGATAAAGAAGGCATTATAGTAAAATATTGTAGAACTTATATTCTATGGTAAACCTTAGACTCTTCATGGGTGACGTCTATCCTATGACCCCTTTGGTTGAATAAACATGGAATTTATTTACTAAACCAACATTTACCTTATTCAAGGATAGGCTAATGGTTATGTTATAATTCATGAAATTAGTTTATGGTAAATATCTTCTTGCTAATGTGAGTCTCATTATCTTTGTATAATTTAGGCATGATAAGGCTCAAAATACTTATGATTTAATCTTGAAATTTTAATGATATTCATTTTAGTCATAACTAAATGATACTTTCCAAGCAACTGTAGTACAGAGGAATTTAACCCTCCACCACTAGTATAATTTGAATGATTGTAGTTTACAATGAGGTTATAACCCCTTCAAATTTCAAAAGTAATGAAAGTAGAATTGTGGTATATAAAATAATTACCATTATACACTACATTCATATCAAGCAGTAGCCCAGTCAATCATGGTGTAAAATAGTATTTACACACAGTTTAAAATTAATCATTGACTTTATAACTCTGCCAATTCTTATTCTGCTTATAAAGAAATATTTAAGGCGTTTTACACTTGACGACTGATAGACATCAAATAGTTCAGTAAACATTAAGAACTATAAATTTACATCTGTTAAAAGGAAAGCAGTTGTCACCATTATTCATAGAACTAAATCTCTTTTTCTCGGCATTCTGAAAAGAAGGACAGATTAATGAATTTACCTTGATATGCTCTAGGAAATTATTAGCATTTATATTATTTTATTGAGCTTTTATTATGCAATCAACTTATAATTGAATGCTTTAGAATTAACAAAAAGAAGCACCCGAACTCCTTACCTGTAAGTCTATAAGTACAGGAAAACTTCTGCGTTAGGTCGAAAGCTAAGTAAGCCCAGAATTTTCATGACAGTTTCACCTTGTGGTCACAAAGAGAAAACAAATCAGTAAACTGAAAAAGGAACTGTTCTTTAAAGATAAACATAATCAAATAGATAACTCAGATAATGAATTCAGTAACATATAACTAATTAATAATTAGTGACTGCATTTATGAAATTTATCAGTATTTTGAAAATTTTGAATTTTTCAGAAAATTTGGGGTTTTGACATGTGGTATCAGAGCCAGGTTCAAGCACTAGGCCTTGATGCAGCCCAACTAGCTTCCATAAGATAGTAAAGTAAAATAATATACTAACATATATTCTGTTTTATGAAAAGAACAGAAAATTTCTTTTCCTGAAATTTAACAGGAAGGTATGGAAACGGTAGGAGAATATGCTCAGGTGGACTCTCCAGACACAGAAACAAGACAATTGCCTAGAGAACCTATGTTAGAGGGGGTGACTGCCCACTCCTCAGAGCTGTTGCAGACTGTAAAAGATTTGAAGACTGAAATGGAATCAGTCAAGAAGGATAATGAGAGGATTTTGAAGGCTCAGGAAGAGTTGAACCAAATTTTAATGGAAAAGTTCCAAACTAATGGAAGGAGCAGAAAATCAGAATCTGACGATGTTAGTCATCGAAGAAGATCTAAAAAGATGAAGCTGGCGAAAACTGAAAGTAGTTCATCATCTGAAGGGTTCGGTGAATGACAAATTTACCATACTTCTAGTGACAGTAGTGAGGCTGATTTGTATGACAGAAAGAAGAAATACAGACCATATGAGGAAATTTTAGGGGAGTTTAAAAAGATAAAGCCCCCAACTTTTAATGGAGAGAACAAAAAAGAGGCCTCAAGCAGAGTCCTGGTTATCCGAGATGAGGAAGTATTTTCATATATACAATTATTCTAATCAGCTAAAGGCAAGAATGGAAATATATAATCTCTCTGGAAAAGCAGACAT
This sequence comes from Pseudotsuga menziesii, assembly GCA_001517045.1. Classification (NCBI taxonomy): domain Eukaryota; kingdom Viridiplantae; phylum Streptophyta; class Pinopsida; order Pinales; family Pinaceae; genus Pseudotsuga; species Pseudotsuga menziesii. The sequence goes on along the minus strand of LPNX010636809.1, from coordinate 34,767 downwards.
ATGGTGGCAAGATCTGAAGAGAGTCAAGGGTATTAGGGAAAAAGAAGTTAATTGGAGTACCTTTAAAAGGTACTTCAAGAAGAATTTTTTTTTCTGAGCAATATTATGAAGAAAGAGCTAAAGAATTTGACGAATTGAAGTTAGGTTCAATGACTATGAAGGACTTGAACAGTAAATTCTTAAGCTTGCTTAGGTATGTACCTTACCTAGTAGATGAGAAACCTAAAGTGCAGTGATTTCTTAGCTGTCTACCATATCACATTAAGGACATAATTGAGTATGATAACCCGAAGACTTTGGAGGAAGCCATGAGGAAGGATAATTTATGTTTTGAGTAGAACCAGAAGAAAGAAGGCTTAGCCAACTGGAAGGCTAAGAAAAATAACAATCAGCCTGAGTTTAAGAAGAATGAATTTGTACCCCAGAGGAATTTCAAGAATAATAAGAATAAAAATTATTCTAACAATAAGAATTTCTAGGGAAATAGAAATGGTACTTCCAATAATTCAAATAATTTTAAGGGCAAGGAAGCTCCAAATAACCATGGGAATTTTACCAAGAGTTTTGAACGTAAGGAGCCTGTTAAGTGCTGGGAATGTAATGGCCCGCACTGTGCGTCGGACTGCCCAAACCGAAAAAAGTCAGTCAGCAATATTCATACTATGCAGGAGGAAATGACCGTTGGAGAACTCGTGAGGACTATGCCCAGAATAAATCCAGCTTTGGAGAACCGCCAAGCTGACTATCAGACTTCCATGGTGGAAGTGGAAGGAATGATTAATCAAACCCCTGTAACCATTTTAATCGATCCAGGAGCTAGTCTTAGTTACATTGCACCTCAGATAGTGGAAAAATGTAATTTGTCTGTCGATAAGTTTGATAATTCTTGGTTAGTTCAATTAGCCACCGAGGCAAAAAGAAAAGTAACCTGTTTTGTGAAAGAATGTGCTTTAATTATGGATGAATTTAAAACTACAGTTAAGCTTAATGTTTTGCCACTTGGCTCATATGATTTACTGATTGGCATGGATTGGTTAGAGCAGCATAAGGTAGTTTTAAATTGTTACGATAAAACTTTCACGTGCATAAATAGTAATGAACAACCAGTAACGATTAAGGGTATTCCTAGAAAAATTGTAATCAGACAGATTTTTGTCTTACAACTTAAAAGAGCTGTTAGAAAAGGATGTAAAGCCTATGCTGTAACTGTTACAGATGAGGAAAGTAAAACTGAACCATATAAGTTAAAAATAGAAGATATTCCTATTTTAAAATAATTTACTGATGTATTCCCAGAAGAAATTCTAGGATTACCTCAAAGGAGGGAACTGGATTCCACTATTGAGCTGGTGCCAGGCGCGGTACCTAGCTCAAAATATCTGTATCGAATGAACATTTTAGGACTTAATGAGTTAAAGTCGCAACTAAAAGAGTTAATAGATAAGAAGTATATATGACCAAGTGTGTCTCCTTGGGGAGCACAGGTCATATTCGTTAAAAGGAAAGACTGAACTATGCGACTATGCATAGACTACCATCAGCTAAACAAGATGACTGTTAAAAACAGATATCTGTTGCCCCACATAGATGATCTGTTTGATCAACTATGTGGATCAATGGTGTTCTCAAAGATAGACTTGACGTCAGGGTATCATCAGGTAAGAATTAAGGATGAAGATATCTTCAAGACAACCTTTAGAACAAGGTATGGACACTACGAGTTTGTTGTAATGCCATTTGGGCTTACCAATGCCCCAGCTGTCTTTATGTGCTTAATGAATAATATAATGCATAAATACTTAGATAAATTTGTTGTCGTGTTTATCAACGACATCTTAATTTACTCTAAAACGGAAAAAGAACATAAAGAACACCTAAAGATAGTTTTACAAGAGTTGTGAGAACAACAGCTCTGCGCGAAGTTTAGCAAGTGTGACTTCTTTAAGGAAGAAATCTAGTACTTAGGTCATGTAGTGACTAAGGAAGGGATTTCAGTCGATCCTGAAAAGATTCGGGCAATCGAAGATTGGCCGGTTCCTAAAGATGTAACGGATGTGAGGTCATTCATGGGAATTACCGGTTATTACCGGAGATTCATTGAAGGCTTTTTAAAAATAGCGAATCCAATTACTTCCTTGCAAAAGAAAGGCAAGAAATTTGATTGGAACTCAAAGTGTGAAGAAAATTTTAAGAAATTAAAAACCTTATTGACAAGTGCACCTATTCTAAGAATAGCAGATCCTAATAAGGATTTTGTAGTATGCACTGATGCCTGTAATGATGGCTTAGGTGGCATTCTAACTCAAGACGGGCATGTCATTTCCTATGAATCTAGGAAGTTAAAATTCATGAAAAGAATTACGCAACTTATGAATTAGAACTTGCGGCTATTATACACACCTTAAAAATGTGGCGACATCATTTAATAGGCAGGAAATTTATCTTAATGACTGATAATAAAGGACTGAAATATATTTTAGATCAGCCTAACTTAAACGCTAGACAAGCAAGGTGGTTAGCCTTCTTGAGTGAATACGATTTTGAAATCCAGCACATAAAGGGTAAGGAAAATAAGGTAGCTGATGCATTGAGTAGAAACACAAAGATGAACTTTACAGCAACAATCAGCACTTATGCTTCTGATTTAAATGAACAGCTTGAAGAAGGGGTAAGACAAGATGAAGTTTATCAGAAATTGCAAATTACAGCTAAAGAAGAACCTACAGAAATCTTAATAAAAGGTTATAGTCTAAATGAAGATGGATTTTTATTATTTAAAGATAAACTGTATGTGCCTAATGTGTCCAAGGTTAAGTTGTTAATTCTGGATGAAGTCCATAAAACGCCATATTCGGGACACCCAGGTTACCAAAATACTGTAACCATGCCAAGGAAAGAATATTTTTGGCCTAATATGAAACCTGAGGTAGCTGAATACATTGCTAGAGGTTTGGATTGTCAACAAGTGAAAACCGAACACCAACATCGAGCTATTTTGCTACAACCTTTACCTATTCCTAGATAGAAATGGGAAGTGATCAGTTTAGATTTTATTACTGGACTTCCTAGAAATCAAAATCAAAATGACTCAATTATGTTAGTGGTAGATAAATTAAGCAAAGCAGCACATTTCATTCCTGTTAAAACTACTTACAAGGATGCCAACATAGTTGACATATTCTTAAAGCAGATTTTTCAGTTACATGGAGTACCGAAGGTTATAATTTCAGACAGGGATCCTAAATTCACAAGAAATTTCTGGAAGTCCTTGTTTAAGGGATTAGATACAACACTGAATTTCAGCACCTCTTTCTATCCTCAAACAGATGGGTAGACAAAAAGAGTGAATCAGGTTCTGGAGGATTTATTGAGGATGTATGTTAAAGATCAGCCAGGTAAGTGGGAAGACTATTTGCATCTAGAAGAGTTTGCATATAACAATAACTATCAGTCATCAGCTAAATTCAGTCCATTTGAAATTTTATATGGACATAAATGCAACACACCTATCTCTTGGAATAATCCAGTAGATAGATTAGTGTTAAGACCGGAATTGTTGAAAGAAATGGAAGAGATTGTGAAGCAAGTGCAGGAAAATTTGAAGGTGGCACAGGATCAACAAAAGAGCCAAGCATATTTGAAAAGAACTCCCAAGGAGTTCCAGGTAGGTGAGCATGTATTTATAAAGGTAAGGCCAAAGAAAATCTCTCTAAGACTGGGGAGTTGTGCAAAGTTAGCACCACATTACTGTGGTCCATCTGAAATTTTATCTAGAATTGGTCAAGTTGCATACCAGCTAGGATTACCACCTAACTTGAAAGTACATAATGTTTTTCATATCTCTGTTTTGAAGAAGTATGTTCATGATGCTACTCATGTGGTTGATTGGAATGTTGTACAGGTGGAACCAGAAGGAGAAATTTTGGTGGAACCAGACTGTATCCTCGGGAGGAGGGAAATTACTCTGCGGAACCGCATCATTGGATAGGTGAAGGTGCATTGGAAACACCTTAGTCCTGAAGAGGCTACCTGGGAACTGGAAAGTAAGATGTGTGAGGCATACCCGAATCTATTCCAGGAGACTGTAGAGGATGAAGAATAAGTAACATCGAGGATGATGTTACATTTTAAGGGGGTGTGTATGTCACATACCCCAATTTTGTAAAATAATGTTAATTGTTCTAATTTGATTTCCTAAGACATTATGTTAAATTTAATTCTAAGTAGGAACTGATGATTAAGT
>LPNX010636809.1:11568-21645 GCA_001517045.1 Pseudotsuga menziesii | reverse complement strand
CATAAAGCAAATTACCATACATATCAAGGTGTGGGTCTTCAAGGTCCCTCAAGCACTTTGCAATAGATGTAATGGTAAATTGTGATCCCATGTGTACAAATCATAGGGCGAAATGACCAAAACCTCCAGTGCTATGCCCATGTGTTAGCATACCTATCAACGACAAACCCAAGTTTGTTCCTGCAACAAATTTTGATTTGACACGTAATATTGGCATTGAAGTCTTTGTTTTGTCCATTTTATCATGGATAATGCTCAAGTATTCCTTTGGATACCGCTCTAACATAATTATGTGGGCATAGCAGCAATATCTTCCACACATAACATTCTTGTTATGTTTCTTCAGTCTGGCTCGTGCCTTTTCTTCCAGCTCTTTTGTAGTCGATGTCTTCATCTGTGCTTTCAACACAATACATTCACTACATTTATTGAAGTTAGTGTTCTTTGAGAATGCCACATATGGAAAATGAGTATTCCAAATCTTGCTCATTGTTGGTTGTGATATTGATGAAAAATTGAGCTCTTGAAGAGCCTCATTGATCTCTTTTAACAAAGAACTTTTGGTGTATGTTGATGGCACAATCTTAAAGGAGCAGACATTCCATCTTCTTCAACTTGTCATGTTTGGTTCGTTGAAAAATATGAATTATCCATTACAATTTTGTGGAATATTTCTATGGCTGCCACAATATGTGCACGTGCTTTGCATTTGTTGGTGTTACCATGAATTCCTTTAACATGTCCTTGTTGAAAATTATGTTGGTAAGTATAGAAGGTGCTTTGAGGAATATTATGTATCTTGTACCATGCTTTCTTACAAATAATATATCCATTAAACCTCATACTTTCCTAGCAGTAGGAGGTAGGCCATGGCCATGGCTCTTTGACATGATTGTGTCGGAAAGGAGTGAATTCAATACAAATTCCCTAATGCCATTTTTATTTAATATTTTCATACCCCTTATAGTAGTTGCAATGTCTTTCCTATCCACATGTTGAATACAATCTTGTTTGCGGTATTCATCCGCTTCCAAAAGTCGTATTTATTTCTCTTCATCTCTTTGTATTTGAAAGTTTCCAACTTTTTTGTAGCCACAACTTGTTTAATCCTTATATATGGCCTCATTGTGTGCATATCAATTGAGTTTGGATCTTTGTCATTATAAAGATCACCATCCCATGGGTTTAAGGGACTTATTTCCTCTATAAGATCCCAAACTGCCATTTCCTTGGGTGCCTCCTTGAAATTTTCATTCACCCTTAAAATCTCACCTTCATTGTCCACCAACTTATTTATTAGTCATCTAACCCAACAATGTATAGACTTATCCCCAATCCTACATCTTTCACAATTTCTATCTATGTCTTCCACAAAAACACTCAATTCCTTTTCACCTAACATTTCACCCTGAACCATTTCATCCTCACGGACATTAAATATGATCATTTGGCAATGCACATGATTGTTCCCGTGCATTCATGTGTAAGAGAAACATTTCTACATGTGAATGTAAGCCTATCTTGGGGATTATTTACTGAATGATCATGACAATGAATTTCCAAATCTGATTCTTGCCAAATCTCATAAGATCCCAATGCACCCCTTAGTGTATTCTCAAATCCTATTGGATGTGGCAAAAGAGCATCATGTTTTAATACCTTCTCAATGTTAACCACTATGGACCATTTATTTTCCATCCTTCCATGCACTTTATGACCAATATTTGTATTGAATATGGAGCCTTCACCCACCTTCACTCCACATTGCAAAAGATCTACCTTGGTCTCCAATAGAAAATGCAAAAGAGACATTTGCACCTATACAACAAATTAAACAAACTTAGTATTTGCTCAAAAAAACAAGCAATGTACTATAAAAAACACTTAAGATGTGCTTCAAGATTTTGATTTACCTTTGTTATGCCTCAAATCTATGATCTTCCATGGATGTAAGTCCCCTTCATCAACATCTTCCACAATCAAATGTGGTTCAATGACATCAATTATCAAAACCATAACATATCCTACATTAAGCCTTTCTCCACCATAAGTAGTTTTCCATCTAATGAAACCACATCATCATCGATCACATTGCACTGTGATGGAAATCTAATTGAAGTTAGCTTTCATCCTTAAATGATTACATGGTGAGTGAAATCTAATGTGTGTTACCTTTCATAATGTAGTTTTTCATCTAGCACAACCACATTGTCATCAATCACAATGCACCAGATGGAAAACTAGCTAGAGTTAGCTTTCGTTCTTAAAACATTGCACAGTGAGTAAAGCTAATATATGTTAGTTTTCATAAGGTAGTTTTCCATCTAACACAACCACATTGTTATCAAATACGTTACACTGTGATGGAAATGTGGTTGGAGTTATATTTCCTTCTAATAACATGTCACTATAAGGGAAAGCTTATGTGTGTTAGCTCATTACACCATGATGGAAAACTAGATGGAGTTAGCTTTCCTTTTAACAACATGGCACGATGAGTGAAAGCTAATGTGTGTTAGCTTTAATAAGGTAGTTTTCCATGTAACTCAAGAACATTGTCATCAAGCATATTGCACCGTGTTGGAAATCTAGCGGGAGTTAGCTTTCATCCTTAAATCATTGCACAGTAAGTGAAATCTAATGTGTGTAAGCTTTCATAGTGTATATTTCCATCTAGCACAACCACATTGTCATCAATCACAATGCACCATAATGGAAATCTAGCTAGAGTTAGCTTTCCTTCTAACAACATTGCACTATAAGGGAAAGCTTATGTGTGTTAGCTCATTACACCATGATAGAAATCTAGTTGGAGTTAGCTTTCTTTTTAATAACATGGCACCATGAGTGAAAACTAATGTGTGTTAGATTTCATAAGGTAGTTTTCCATGTAACATAACCACATTGCCATCAAGCATGTTGCACCGTGTTGGAAATCTAGCTGGAGTTAGCTTTCATCCTTAAATCATTGCATAGAGAGTGAAATCTAATGTGTGTAAGATTTCATAGTATATTTTTCCATCTAGCACAACCACATTGTCATCAATTGTAATGCACCATGATGGAAATCTAGCTGAAGTTAGATTTCATTCTTAAAACATTGCACAATGAGTAAAAGCTAATGTGTGTTAGCTTTCATAAGGTAGTTTTTCATCTAACACTGCCACATTTTCATCAATTACATTACACCATGATGAAAATCTGTCTAGAGTTAGCTTTCCTTCTAACATGGTACTATGAGTGAAAGCTTATGTGTGTTAGCTCATTACACCATTATGAAAATCTAGCTGGAGTTACATTTCTTTTTAACATGGCAGGATATGTGAAAGCTAATGTGTGTTAGCTTTGATAAGGTATTTTTCTATCTAACAAAACCAGATTGTCACATTACACCGTGATGGAAATATAGCTGGAGTTAGCTTTCAACCTTAAATCGTTGCACGGTGAATGAAATTTAATGTGTGTTAATTTTGATAATGTAGTTTTCCATTTATCACAACCATGTTGTCATCGATCAAAATGCACCATTTTGGAAATATAGCTAGAGTTAGCTTTCATTCTTAAAAAGTTGCACAGTGAGTAATAACTAATCTGTGTTAGCTTTTGTAAGGTATTTTTCCATCTAACGAAGCCATATTGTCATCAAATACATTACACCATGATGCAAATCTAGCTAGAGTTAGATTTTCTTCTAACAACATGGAACGATGAGTAAAAACTAACGTGTGCTAGCTTTCATAAGGTAGTTTTCCATCTAACACAACCATATCGTCATCGATCACATTGCACTATGACGGAAATCTAGCTGGAGTTAGCTTTCGTCCTTAAATCATAGCACGGTGAGTGAAATCTAATGTGTGTTAGCTTTCATACTGTAGTTTTCCATCTAGCACAACCACATTGTCATCAATCACAATGCACCATGATGAAAATCTAGCTAGAGTTAACTTTCATTCTTAAAACATTGCATGGTCAGTAAAGCTAATGTCTATTAGCTTTCATAAGGTAGTTTTTCATCTAACACAACCACATTGTTATCAAATACATTACACCATGATGGAAATCTAGTTGGAGTTAGCTTTCCTTCTAAAAAAATGGCACTATAAGAAAAAGCTTATGTGTGTTAGCTCATTACACCATGATGGAAATCTAGCTGGAGTTAGCTTTCATTTTAACAACATGGCACGATGAGTGACATCTAATGTGTGTTAGCTTTTATAAGGTATATTTCCATGTAACATAATCACATTTCCTTCAAGCATGTTGCACCGTGTTGGAAATCTAGCTAGAGTTAATTTTCATCCTTAAATCGTTGCACGAAGAGTGAAATCTAATGTGTGTAAGCTTTCATAGTGTATTTTTCCATCTAGCACAACCACATTGTCATCAATCACAATGCACCATGATGGAAATCTATCTAGAGTTAGCTTTTGTTCTTAAAACATTGCATGGTGAGTAAAGCTAATGTCTGTTAGCCTTTATAAGGTATTTTTCCATCTAACACAACGACATTATAATTAAATACATTACACCATGATGGAAATCTAGTTGGAGTTAGCTTTCCTTCTAACAACATGGCACTAAAAGGGAAAGCTTATGTGTGTTAGTTCATTACACCATGATGGAAATATAGCTGGAGTTAGCGTTCATTTTAACAACAGGGCACGATGAGTGAAAGATAATGTGTGTTAGCTTTCATAAGGTAGTTTTCCATGTAAAACAACCACATTGTCATCAATCACATTGTGTTGTGTTGGAAATCTAGCTAAAGTTAGATTTCATCCTTAAATCATTGCACGGTGAGTGAAATATAATGTGTGTAAGCTTTTATAGTGTAGTTTTCCATATAGCACAGTCACATTGTCATCAATCACAATGAACCATGATGGAAATCTAGCTAGAGTTAGCTTTTGTTCTTAAAACATTGCATGTTGAGTAAAAGATAATGTATGTTAGCTTTCATAAGGTAGTTTTCCATTTAACACTGCCAAATTGTCATCAAATACATTACACCATGATGGAAATCTAGCTGGAGTTAGCTTTCCTTCTAACATGGCACTATGAGTGAAAGCTTATGTGTGTTAGCTCATTACACCATTATGAAAATCTAGCTAGATTTAGTTTTATTTTTAACAACATGGAACGATGAGTGAAATTATCATTACCAAGTGGTTAGTTTTATTTTTAACAACATGGAACGATGAGTGAACTTATCATTACCAAGTGGTTTTGTCATTATGTCAATCGTTTTCTCTATTGTAGGAAAATAATTAAGGCAAATGTCTTGATTATCAACCAAATATCTGATGTAATTGTGATGAACTTCAATATGCTTAGTTATGGCATGATAGACTGAATTTTTTGCCATTTTGAGAGCACTCTGATTGTCGCAAAAAAGTGAGGTTAGCACTGCTTGGTCAAGTTGAAAAATGATCAATATTCTTTGTAACCACATTTCCTCACAACCTGTACTGAAGTATTCCTGATATTTTATGTCAATGGAGGATAAGGAAACTGTAGGTTGTAGGTTACTTTGCCATGAAATTGCTTACCAAAATCAAGAGTGAACACATAACCTATTTCTGACTTCCTTGTATCAACTAATCCATCCCAATTGAAATCAATATCCTCTGCTATCATGGATTCAACAGATCTCTGATATAGAATTCCAAAGTCAAGGGTCCCTTTGAATATTGACGGACTCATTTTGTAACTTGCCAATGTAACTCTTCAATATTAGACATGAATTGAGAAAGAGACAAAGCACTGCAAAACATAGATCCGATTGGGTGGTAGTCAGACAAATCAAACTACCAACCAATTTCCAATACAATGACTCGTTGACTAGTGGTGACTCCATGTAAGTTGAGAGTTTTATGCCAACTTCCATAGGTGTAGATGTAGAATTACATTCAGTCATTCTGAATTTTTTGAAGAGTGCTTTGGCATACTTGACTTGTGATAAAAAGATAGTGTGCTTAGATTGCAAAAAATCTACACCTAAACAATAATGAAGCAGGCTTTAATCAGTAATTTAAAAATTAGATCAAATATCAAATTTCACCTGTTGAATCTTGTTGGCACCGATTTTGGTGATGGAAATACCATCAACATAGATAAAATAATATCAATATATCATCGTCATTGTTTTTGAACAAAAAAAACATAAGTTAGACAAAAATTTACCTGCTCACTGCCTTGCACAATTTGTTGCGTCAATCATGTAGTATGTCCTTCTAGTGCCTTTGGAAACTCATCTTCTCAATATCCCTCCATCATGGTATAATACCACTTCCATTTCCTTTGTTGGCCCTCCTGATCTTGCTATGAAAATCAAGAATCCCTCTCTATTGTGAAGCTTGAGAATCCCCCTCTTCTTCACCAAACCCCTCCTTGGAACTTGACTCCTCTAATGTTTCCGACTCTGAAACCTGTATGATTTCAACACAAGAACTTGTTCTTGAATGAGAAAAAATTTCCCATACACTACTTAGTAATATCCATGGATTTATTGTTATCATAGAAGAATGATATTTTCTCATCTACAACATCTCTGTTGATCACAATTTTGTTCGTAGAGACATCTAGTTATTCATTAGGAACGTTTTTCCTTGGGAATATTTGGAAAAGAAATACAACGAAAATACCAAAATCTCTTACAAAAGGTTTTCTTCCTTACCATGAATCCTTGGGAGTGATATCCTACAAAGATTTACAAGGAGTTTTGTTAAGGATGTAAATCACACCATTCACTGCTTTTTCCCAGTATGGCTATGGTACATCCTGGTTGTGCACCATGCACATCGCCATCTCCACAACTATCCTATTCCTCCTTTCCATGACTCCATTTTTTTGTGGAGTGTAGTGGTATACCACCTATGTATACCTTCCCTTTTGCAAAATTCTTTGAACTAAGTTGAAACAAACTCGCCTCCATTATCAGATCCTAAAGATTTGAGTTGTTTACTTGTTTGTTTCTCTACCAAAGATTTTCATGTTACAAACTTTGAAAAACAAGACTTGTTATTCATAAAAAAACACCCTCATTTTCCTTGAATAGTCATCAACCAGTAGTAGGAAATACTTAGCTCCAGATATTGTAGGTGTTTTCATTGGACCATGCAAATCAAGATGTACTAGGTCCAAAACTCCTTTGGCTTTCCATGTTTTATTGTTAGAATCAAATGAAAGTAAATGTTGTTTTCATAACTAACAACCTGCACATATCTCTAACAATCCTGCACATACCTCTAACAATTCTGAATGGATGGAAGACCATCCACCATATTAGTCTTATTAAGTATAGATAAATATTGATAACTTAGTTGTCCATAACTTTCATGCCAGAGTACATTTGTATTCTCTACCAAAACCGGTGCATGTTCCTTTGTTGTTTTTAGATCAACCGTTCTATACAACCCTTTTTCACCAATACAAACTACAGTCACCTTGTTATCACGAGAGTAGTGACCATATATTTGCTTCCTTGAAAATTTACAAAAATATTAGGGTTCCTAGTTATCTCACTAATAGATGAGAGTTTTGCTCATGTTAGGAACATATCGAACGTTTTTGAACAACCTCACTTAAACTATTGTTCAATATGACATGAACAACCTCACATCCTCTAACATAGTGAGTCCATCCATCACCTAAAGTAATAGATTCATTATTACTCTTATCTTCAATGAAATTACATACCCATTTCTGTGACACTTATAGTGGTGAGATGCACCTGATTCGAATACCAGGCTATAGACTTAGTTGATTGATTATGTAATGCCACAAATGCAAAATCACCCACTTCTTCTTTTTCACCTCTTTCGGAAACATTTGCATGCATTGATTTCATTTGACCACGTGCGAAGTCATTTTTTTTTTTTGGCAATATCTCTTTAAGTGTCCAGGATTATTGCAGTAATAACATCTAAATTTGTTATCTTTGATACATTGCTAGCATTTTTTTGTTTGTATTTTCCTTTGAACTGTGCAGTAAATGCACTCATTATAGTGGATGGAGTCGATGCTTCTATCTTATCTAGCCTCATTTCCTTCTATACAAAAAAGTGTTAGTAACTTCTCAAATGTCAGTTGTTGGTTCTCTCCAAGTAGATGTAAGGACTTAACAAATTAATCGAAAAATGGTGGCAAACTTCACATCAACAAAGAAACCATATCCTCATCATCCATCGGCTTCTTAATAGAAAACATTTGATCATTAAGATCCTTCAAGTGCAGTAAATATTTAGAGACTGATCCTGCTTCCTGGAACTTGGTGGAAAATTTAAAACAAAAGATTTATAAAATACAATGACCACCCAACTTCTGATGCTTGATACTTATTTTGGAGATTTGTCCACAATACAGGTGCTACAATGGAATTGCTTACTTGTAGAACTAATGTGTCTGTCACTGACATTTTGAGAAGCATAAGTGCCTCTTTATGTATTTTATCATAGTTTTCGGGATAATTTACTGGTCTGTATTCTTTACCTAAGATGGTTTGTTCAAGATCTCTAAATTCAATAATGGTTAGTATCTTATGGCTCCACAAACTGTAATTCTTTCCAATCAATTTTTCACACTTCGGAGAGAGTAAATGATGCTAACTATCCATTACTAATACAAATCGAAGAGTGAAGACTACAATTTAGCACAGGCTTACTACCACTAAGAGTACACCATCCAATCATTTTAGCAAACCTCCTTCGTGTTGATAGTAGCTTTGAATTTCCATGCAGTGGCTGGGAAATACTTCCACTCTCCAATTTGCAGTAGGTCATCAATCCTTCACACAGTAGTTTCATGGTCAAGACCAAGGTGGTGGTTGATCCTTGATGAGCTTACTTTTATCATGCAGCTACACCACAATATCACATCTGTTGGCCCAATGAAAACTCCTCGATTTAGCAGCATATCAATTTGCATCAGCTCTAAATATCTACTTGCCTATATCGATATTACAGTAAGAATATTTTGCAAAGTTCAAAGTCTACCATCAATAGTAGAAATTCCAGAAAATGAAAAACATGGTCAAGATTTACCCATGCATCCATATCTTTTAATATGCACCATGAGAGTCATACACCAGCTACATACATGCAATAATATTTAACCACGATTCCAGTCACTACAGGTGCAATTATCTCTTGGCAGATCATGTAAATTGCATCACAGAGATGTAATCCCATATAGAGACCATAAAAAAGGAGATAAAATTAATTTGATCTAAGAATGACTTTCGCAAGGTAGGAAGGTCTCATTACAATACTAAGGGAATTTTGAGAAAATAGATCTCACCGTAGCCTGGCTTCTCATGTTTATTTCTACATTGTCACCGTAGACAGACATAAAAGAAAGAAAGAGAAGAAATAGTATAGGTTCAACATCAAATTTTGTATAAATTACAAGGTTATGTGAGGGAAAGATGACATTGTGAAAGGAAGGAAAACTAGATGGCATTGAATCTGCTAGGTGGCATTGTACAACAAGTTTAACATTTCAAACGAACCCTAGCTCTGTAATTTTGGATATCATTTTTTCCTAAATCATTTTCCTCTTCTTCAATGGCTTATACTATACTCTATCATTCATAATCGTGTTATTAGTCTATTATTTTTACTTTGTATATTTTTCTGGTAGGGTTGTCAGGCAAATATTAAGGCAAGCCAACCAATGACAAATGATAATAAGCTAGGAAATAGGACATGTCCTCATAGCACTACATGTTGTATGTTCACATGTCAAACATGATGCTAGAGTGTCAAACATGCAAGGGACAGATGTCCTGGCAGAGATTAGGGCAAGCCAACCAATGATCAATGATAATAAGCTAGTAAACATGACACACCCTCTAGAATTAAATGGTCTTTTTGGGACAAATGATAATAAGCTAGGAAACATGTACGCCCTCTAGAAAGTTTTGGTTTCTTTGTGACATGTACCCACGATTTTGAAGTTAGCGTTTTTTGTTAGAGATGATCCTCTAGGAACAAAATGATTTTTAAAACAGAAGTATTCACTGAAACTTGATTAGAAAGTGATTATGTGTGCGACATAAGTTATTTTTGCTCTGTG
>LPNX010636799.1:523334-546221 GCA_001517045.1 Pseudotsuga menziesii | reverse complement strand
TTAGCGCTGCAAGAGCAGAGCAGCAAACTGTGCCAACTTCCCTCAAAAGATATAATAGAAGCACAGTTTGGTGGACGTAGCTCCCAGCCCGGGGGTGAACCATGTTAAACCTGCGTGTTATGTGTTGAATGGATGTGATTGTATTTTCTTATTGATGCTAGTATTATGCGTGTAACGATAGTAGCAGTAGACGAATGTATGTGTTGTGCCGTTCATAATATTGCAAGAGATTAAGGATAGATCGAAGTATTGCAGTAGGTTGTTTAAGGATTATTTCACGTCTGTCACTAATCACTAGTTATTCATAATAGACTCCTGAAAAGCAGAGTGTCGCACCTTGGCGCAATCAACGTTAAGAGCGTAAAGTCGCAGCGGTAAGATATCGCGGGGAGGCGATATCGCATCGGCAGAGGAGCTGCGATGCGAGGTGCTGCGAGCTGGGGGCTTAGCGTTGAGGAAAGGATAGGTGTTCCGCGGTGCGCAGAGAAGTGGTAAGGAGTGGGAAGCTGCGAGTAAGTGGAAGTTGTGCGACGCGAGAGGAATCCGAGCAGCCGGTGCGAGGCTGAGCATCGCTTGGGTGAAAGTGCCGCGAGTAGAAGGGGACGTGCGATGCGCAGAGCTAGTTTCCTCAGTGGCGCATAGGAGATAAGGGGAAAGAAGTAGGATGAACAGAACCTGGTCCAAGACACTTGAGTCTTGGCCAACCCATTAGATTCACTTCGGGTGAGACTTCAGATCGCTTTGCGGTCTGTTGCCGAAAGGGCCAGTGAGTTTGGGGTATTGTTGATTAATTATAGTAAACCCGGGTCTGCCCATGCAATCAACATGTATTGAGTTTGTTTTTAGCATTTTCTTGGTTTGATCTAGGTTTCCATTTCTCATTACCAACTCATGGTCCACTTGGACCCATGCTCCCTCCTTGTCACCTAGGAAAATTACAACTCATCTCCACATTGATTAATTTTCATAATAATTAATTGCATACAAAAATAAAAATTTGAATTTTTACCTATTACATTCCTCCATAGTATTAATTAATTACAAATTCCCAAGGAATAATTTAATTAATTCAATTTTTAACCCCTAGGTACTTGACACGGTCAACACTTTCAATTTACTTCATGGAAGGGACATTACAGTTCTCCCCTCCCAAGTCTGCTTGTCCTCAAGCATAAGTAATTCAGGTTGGTGCAAAATTTGTTCACCCAAAGAAGTATTCCCCCATGTAGGAAAACTAGAACATGATACCACATAGATGAACTCATGTGAAGAAAGGTTAACTTTCTCCATCAAGCCACAATGTAAATATTTTCTCCAAAGAAAAGTAATGCTAGGGTCCCATTGCTTGCATTACATCCCCATTAGTGAGAATGCCATCCAACATAACTCCTCAAATAAAGTATTCTTGGATCCCATTTCCTCATCTGCAAGTATCCATGTAGTAGTATCAAGGGTGGAAACTTGACATCCCAAGGAATTCCAGGATCCCACTATCTGGTGTGCATCCTCCTAAGCATCATCAACATCATGCAGAAACCACCATCATTAAATGTACTATGAAGGATAGCAATAACATCATGAAGGATGTTTAAATCATGCAAGTGAGAAGGTTGAAAATCCCATGTAAAACCCCAATAAATATAGGCATCATCCAACAAGCAAGGATTCTCAATCTGCTCATAATGAAATGATGCATCAAAATCATCTCTGAGAAGGAAAAAAAATACAAACATGTGCATCCTCATCCAACAAGGGAATGGAATGACACTCAAACCAAAAGATCCATGTGAACACATACAGTATATCAACACTCTTCCACTAGTCAAAGGGTGCATTCATGCATCCAAATGTGTGTATTTCCTCCACAGAGGCCACCTTGTGCAAGATATATGTCTCAAAGAATTCTCTTGGTAGTTTTCTTGATTAGCTACCTTCCATTGATCATGAGCAGAATATTTTCTACAAGAAGACTCCATGTGTGACATTTAATATTCAACCCAATCCATATCTATATGAATGGCATCAAATGGCAACAATATGTTCCTATACTTCTCCATCCATGAGTCTTTCTCACCTAGAAAAATCTTATGATCTCCCAAACATGAAACTAGTGTACAAATACAATGGCTCAACTCTCTGCCACGAGGTTCACTCAATGGGTGCAAGTGAATAAAGGATGCATCAAAGAATGAAATTGGATGCATATGTTTTTGTTGGGAAGGTAATGGTGCATTCATCAATTCAAAATGAACACCTATGGGAGACTCATTCTCCTCGTGTGGAACCAACAAGGAAAATCCCTTAACCCAATTTTAATCCCCACCTGATGTGACTGAAATAGAAGTGTGGGGTGAAGAACTATGAAACAAATCTCTACAATAATCATACACCAAAATTATGGTTGCATCTTCTTCATCATTGGCTGACCCAACTAGGGTGAACTGATCTGACTCTTCCATGGAGAAGAGACTCTCTCCAGAAAACAACTCAAGTTTTCTTTGGGAAAGATCAAGTGATTGGTTCTCATCAAGCTTGTCTACACATCCCTCAAGCACATGCAAAACTGAATTCATCTCATGATCCACCATCTCATGAGGTTCCTCAGTATGATCAATAATGCAATAAACCTTATGAGGATGGTTGAATGGTGTGTATGAGGAAATGTGTGATCTCTGCAACTTCTCATGAAGTTTCTCTATCTCCATCTTGGACTCTTGGAGTGCACATTGAGTGCTCTTCAAGGAATCTTGGGTGGTCATCAAATATTTTGTGAGCTTGCAAATCTCTTCTTCATCCTTCATGAATGATCCATGCAACACCTCAACAAGATAAAACAAATCATCTCTATCAAAAATCAATTGTAAGAAGTCGCCTTGGATTGTAGACAATGGCTTCTGAATATCCTCCTTGGCTTCAAGAGAAGATTGATTTTCCAATGAAGTAGCTATCCAACACTGATGTGACACTGAAGGATAAGGTGTAAGGCCCCTTGAATATTATTTTCATCCACCTTCAAAGGATATGAAAATGAATGGAGTTCTTGAGGAAAATCATCCCCTTCTTCTTTACTACAATTACCTTGCAGTGACTTACACTTCTCTTCATGCATCTTTGTTTATGCTTTCCCACCCGCAAGACTAGATGGTTCATAGAAATACACAATGGTGATAGTGGTATTTGGATGCTTACTCATGTCAAACCTCTCCTCATTATAACATAAGGAAATACAAATATTTGAATTGTGTACACCCCTTTACATGATTTCTTCCTTCAAATTCTCTAGTTCACACCCGACTGGTGGGGGATTGTCTTCCACTTCATTAGGAAGTTCAAATGATGATTCCAAATCTGATTTATGTTCTTATTTTGGATTTGATCCAAAATATTCCTTATCGTTGTTGACAACATCATCCTCCTTTGCAATGATTTTGTGATCTTATACAAAGGAACTAGAAGTGAATTCATTTCCATCACAGTTGTCTTTCATTTTGCAGCCCTCATATGCAAGTGAAGTATTTTCATCCTCCAAAGGATCATGTGGCTGTAAGTAGACATGGCTACTACAAAAATCAGAACTCTTATCATACTTATGCTTAATATTATCCTCTTCATGTAGGGATAATATGGTGGCCTTCTCTTCCACCAAATTCTCTAGTTCACACCCAAGTGGTGTGGCATTGTATTCTTCTTCATTATGAGGCTCAAGAGGTGACCACCAATCTGAATTATAATATTCTTTTGGATCTGATACAAAATATGTCTCACCATCCTCACATGAACCAACATCCTTAGCAGTGATCCGGAGATCACCCACAAAGAAGTTGGAAGTACATTCATATTCCCTTTCTTCTCCCATACAGTCACCTTGCAGTGACTTTCACTCCACCTTAGGAATCTCTACCTCTACTTCATTTCTATTATTCTCTATGAAAATTGAGACTTCTCTATCTTGAATGATACTCATGTCACAACTTTTAGAAGATCTGTTTGAAGAAGAAAAAAAACTCATAAAGCTTGAACATGCAGATGGCTTTGATGACCTTTGGTTCCTTCTTATTCTTCTTTTCTCAGAGAGGTGAAACAAACTGGTTCCTCTATGGATGGTTTGGTACTCTTAAAATAGTTCTCATCAACATTATTGGGCCAAGATCCATACTTGAAATAAATATATTCTTTGAAATATATGTCTGTGCAAATATTCTTACCCAAAGCTAGATACTCATGATAACAACGAGACATGTTTTCACATTCTTCTATCATCTTCTCTAATTATTTCTTAACCATTGAACAATCATATCTGATCTCTTCTCTATCTAATGGCCACTAGGATTCATCACCTTCATCTCTTAGTAGGCCTCAATAACATAGAGGATTTCTTCTTCTTCATAATGTTCATCATAGTCATCATCAAAGTTATAAGACATGGCTGCAAATTATTCAACTTGAGAGATTACTTTCCATAGGGGTGTCGGAAATTTCTCTAATACAACTTTAGTATCCCATATCTAAATAATATCTAAATATTAACTCCGATTGTTGATATTTATCAATATTGAATAAGACTTTTACAAATTATTGAGAACTTTCTTCAACAAGGTACAACACAAACAGTAAGTACATAAAATTAGAGTGCAATAGGGTGAGTGGATTAAACCAAAGGACAAGTTTGGAGACTAAAATTTTAGATCCATAAGCACCTAGATGCTAGGCCCTTTTAGGTTTTGAGCATCAGTTATGAAGTCTACTCCTAGGATTCTGGGTGTCCCAACTGGTGCAAACTAAGATTGAACAATCAATTTCAAGAAACCAAGGTCAATGGAAGGTTGAGGTGAGTTATCAGTCACTATTTAGGGAACAATTATCTATTAAAATAGGTTCAAAACAATTATGGACAGTTTGAAGGTGTTTGGGAAAAAACTAGTAATTTGGCCTAGAGAAATCCTACACGGAGGAGGCCACTCAAATGATGTACGACCCCAAGAAATTATTAATCAATGAGTTAGGTTTATTCTTGGGGTGAATTTATAACCTACATCAACTTACATAATGTGAATTGAATTTATAGATCATACATAGTTGTTGGACCAATAATCTTCCTTAGTACCTTAATGATCTACCAAGGAGACATAAACATTGGCCTTGTGTTATGTTCTATCATCTAACTTAGGTTATACTGGTCAACACTAGTCAAATATATGATTCTGGCTCATTAAATGTAGTTGAGGTGCTCTATTTTGAAGATCGTGACATTTCAAACTATGCATTAATTGCAAACCAATTCCAGCTTTGACTAGGAGTGCTAGTGTGTGTGAAAGTGGTTTTTTGTGGTCTCCTTGGAATTTATTTTCCTCCTAGAGATTCCTCCACTCACCCATGCACTCTACCATTCTTTCATTCCCTCATTAATGACCCAGACATGCTTCCTACATGTTCACACATGGATTTGTGACTATTTGGTTAGGTTTGGTAGCCTATTGGTCAACCTAGGGGGGTTTATTGATCAATTCCCAGTCTGACACTTGGATGCATTCACATGGCCACCGGGGGTTCATGAATTGTCTTAAATGTACTAAAAATATATATCATACATACCTACAAGTTTTGTTGTAATATAATGGTTAGATATTAGCACCTTTCACATGTGTTATTCCATCTATTTTAGTCTCTTTGTTTTTCTCTTTCATATTTTGTCAAACACTTTGATGGTGAAATTGTTCTAGCTCCTAGATATACTTGAGAAGCAATTCTCACATGGCATCAGATCTATTTGGAGATGCAAACAAATCTAGTGAGGTTTGAGTTGCTATTTAGGGCATATTTCCAATTTATCTAGGTGTTTTTCATTGTAGGTTCCTGCAACAAATTCATGGATTCGAAAGTTGTTCCTCTCCTTTCTCCATTAAACTATTCTGAATGGAAGTTGAATATGTGTGCGTATCTCAAGAGGCAATGTCTATATGATGTCTCCATTGGTGTTGTGAGAGAGGCAGATTCCTTTCAAGAGAAGTGTAATTGGCGTAATGACAATGATAGAGACTATGGAACTATGTCTCTCGCTATACCTCCTACCATGTGCTATCTCCTTGATTCTGTTGAGTACCCATTTGAGCTTTGGATAAATCTATATGAAGCTCTTGGCATGTAGTAAGAAGATGTGAGCTATATGGAGAGTAAGAAAATGGGCACCTCCTTATGTGTTCTCCTTCCTATGATCTCGACCTCATGCATTTCTCAAGAAGTTGTTCAAAATAAAGAAGAAGAAGTAGCCAAAGATTCAACAAATTATCCAACTCAAGTTTCTTCCTCTATGGATTCCTCTCCTTGTCAAGAAGCTATTTTTCATGAAGATAGCATACGAGTTGCTACCATCACTACTACTGAAGAGTTATCTATCAAGTCTACACCCTTATCCTCTATCTCTTCTGTTACGAATGGTGAAGGTGTATTGCTTGTTAATGTTCATAGTAGGCCTTCTCTAGAAGATGGGTTTTCTTCACATGAGAATATTGGTTTGAAATATGGAGAGGTTTGGATGTCAAGTGAATATCTCTCATTGCTTCGCACTATTTTTCCCATGTATTCCTCCACCATCACTAGTAAAGTTCCTTCAAGTTCATATGAAGATGGAGAAGCCTTTGCCATCATGATGGCACATTCAAGACTCTTCTTCCACCTTATTGGAGCTGATTACAAACTTCATCCAAAGTTAATACTTCAATATACTTATGACTCACTTAGGGTCACCTACTCTCAAGCACTTCAAGTCTCTTTTTGGCATGGCATCCTATTTGGTTCAAGGTTCAAGTCCGAGGAGCACCATTCGCTCTCCTATCAATGCATTTCAGTTGTTCTACATGGTCTAAGGATTCATCATGCAGCTACTCCTGAGTTGGTTGAGCACATTCCACTTCTTACCAAGAAGAATATTCCTCCATACATACTCATCTAGTTTGAAGTGTATATAGATTTTGGTTTCTATGTCATTTCCATTTTTGAGGGGAGGTTTTGTCCCATGAGGATTTCCTCCTTACCTTGGTTACATGAATCAATATATTTTTTTGTAAAAGGTGACTTGTACCTTAGTTTCCAAGGCCTCAATAAATCATGTGATGTACTAAGTCAGGATTAAGGGGCGGTGTTGGAGAAATAATCTTCCTTAGTACCTAAATGATCTACCTAGCAGACATAAACATTAGCCTTATGCTATGTTCTATGGTCTAACTTAGGTTATACTGATCAATACTAGTCAAATAGGTGATTCTGGCTCATTAGAAGCAGTTGAGGCACTCTAGTTTGAACATCCTGACATTTTTTACTATGCATTAATTGCAAACCAGTTCCATCTTTGACTAGGAGTGCTAGTGTGTGTGAAAGTGGCTTTTTGTGGTCTCCTTGGCATTTATTTGCATCCTAGAGATTCTTCCACTCACCCATGCACTCTTCCATGCTTTCCTTCCCTCATTAATGACCCAGGAATGCTTCCTACATGTTCACACATGGATTCGTGACTGTTTGGTTAGATTTGGTAGCCTATTAGTCAACCTAGGGGGGTTAAGGGTCAAATCCTAGTTTGACACTTGGATGCATTCACATGGTCACCAGGGGCTCATGAATTGTCTCTAATGTACTATAAATATGTATCATACATACCTACAATGTGTGTTGTAATATAATGGTTAGATATTAGCACCTTTCACATGTGCTATTCCAGCTATTTCAGTCTCTTTGTTTTTCTCTTGCATATTGTGTCAAACACTTTGATGGTAAAATTATTCTAGCTCCTAGATCTACTTGAGAAGCAATTCTCGGAATAACATAAAAAACTGTAAAACTAGTGAATGAGCAAGGGTAAGAAAATAACAATGAATTTCGAATATGCCTTTTATCATACCTGCAACTAATTATTAAAATAGGTTTATTAGTATATCCTAAACATAAACAATCTCATATACCAATATCATGGCAATTACATCAATACCAGTGCATTAATCTTACAAAAATGCTAATTTAAGGAGCATTGGAAGGAATCTTTCATGAAAATTTGGCATTATAGCTTTCTTGGACATAACTCTAACTGTATAACATAGGGAAAAATATTAAGAAGGAGATCATAAAGGACTTGGAGGAATTTATCTCCCTCAATGGTGCCCAAGACTAAGAAATGGAGACTTGAAGCTAACACCTGGCACCGATCTAAGAGCATAAGTGAAGTCTCGTTCACTGGAGCTCAAATTCCATGGTTGGATTGTTTTTATCAAAGATCAAACTTGGTCTTCAATGGCTTCTCCTTATCTCTCTATGGTATTCACTGAAGAATGGAAGTGAAGAGAAGAGAATGGAGGCTTAGGGCGCATCACCCAAGGTGACTGAGGCACATCACTCAGACTAGAAGATTAGCTTCACTCAACACCAAAACATTAATGATCAAACAATGTGAAATGGAGTTGGAAATAGTCCTTTATAGACTTGAGTGACTTCTTGAGAAATTCATCCACATGTTGAGCAAGTTACCCACTTTCAAACCCTAACCCTAATCCATGAATATGCCCTCCTTGAGGAAAATAGCAAGTCTAGCCTTAATATGTTGTTTCAATGCTTGCATCACTCAAGACAAAGTGGAAATTCTCCCTCCTTAAACAAACGTTTCCTTGTTTATGACTGATGATCTTTCCTTACTTGCATCATTTCACCAAAATGGAAATTGCGCCCTCCTTGACCAAAAATTTCCTTCTTTGTGACCAATTGTTTTTCCTATATTTTCCTTCTTTTAAAAATACCTTTTTTTTACAGTTTCCATCTTTTTTTATGACACATTTATTTTGTTGCAGTTTCTATCTTTTTGGCTTGAGTTCTTTTTAGCATTTTCTTAGTTTTCTCTAGGTTGTCATTTATGAATTTCAACTCATGGTCCACTTGGACCAACGCGCTCTCCTTGTCACCTAGGACAATTACAACTCATTTCCACATTAATTATTTTTCATAATAATTAATTGCATAGGAAAATCAAAATTAAAATTTAACCTATGACATGCCTCCATAGTATTCATTAATTAAAATTCCCTAGGCATAATTTAATTAATTAATTTTTTTAACCCCTAGGCACTTGACAAGGTCAACAATTTCAATGTGCTTCTAAGAAGGGACATTACATTTTTTTGTGGAGAGAAATAAATACTTTATACTTTAATAAATCGTTAGCCATTGAATCCGTCGTGAGATGTAGAACAGTTGGTGGCGGGGTATGGTTAAGACACCCCCTAAGTGGAAAGGTCACCGGTTCAAATCCCACAGATTCCAAAAATCCAATCATGTTAAGGGTTGGTGCAGTCCAAGAAGGGTGCGATCCCCCTTGGTTCGTGGCAACTTAGCCAATGGAAAACTTGCTAGTCGAGGGGCTCTTCTCATTAGCCACTGAAATAAAATTTTATGTATCTCAATCAATTACATAATTAATTATTAGAGGCCATGGGACTCTTGGAAGTATTTATCTCCAGCTTGAATTTGAATTTAAAAAGAATTTTTGAAGTCTAAGGATGATTTCATATTCATAAGAAATCTTGCCAAATTTTATTTGAAGGCATTATGGTTTCCCCTTCCTATTTATAAGAAATCTTACCAAATTTTATTTGAAGGCATTATGGTTTCCCCTTCCTTGGTCATGAATTTTTTCTCATTAAGCTTTAGGATTTTTTTCCATCACTGAAATATAATATTTTAATAGTATTTATAAGATATCTTTTACATTTATCTTCATATTTTTAACCTACTTTTACTATCTTAAATCTCTTACTCTTCTTCTGTTACATAAAATAATAAATAAATACGTTAAATAATAATTAAATCTAAATTAATAATAATAATAATAATAAATGAATATTAATTATAATGATAAGTTGTAACTACTCAAAGCTTAAAGCTTAAGCCCAAGCTAAATTTAAGCGGTCCAATTCTTTGCAATTTTACCTTCATCCTTTATCTTATGAATTATCAAAATGTGGGTTTATTCAAAATTATTTTGAAATTCTACGATACAGTATTTTTTGCAACACCAAATATGGTGTTACATTGGCATTAGAGTGGTCTAGCTCCTCGGGTGGGCTTGGATTCAACTCCTCATTCCACTCATTTTCCATCTTCCATCTCTCCTCTTTCGTTGCTCCATTCTTCCCCCTCTCACGATGCACTCTCCTGCAATCCATCCACCCTACACTCCTCATCCCTTCTCCCTCCTTTCTACCTCCATGCTGCTCTTCCTGGCATGCTTACTCCCACATTCCTCCCTGCTCCCCTGGCCCCCATTTTCTCCTGCGCTGCAACCCCCTTACCCATGCCCAAGCACTTCTGATGGCAAGGGGTACTCACCTTACCCCTACCAAGCTCATGGATCTTTCAACTCTCTTAACCTATCAATCTATTTAAAAAAGAAACATGCATAAAACATATTCTATATGCCTTCCACTAAATTTAGATAACCTTCGCTATCATGTCACAACCATGAAAAACACCTAGTTTCTTCATCGGCCTCTCGTCAAACAATTAACCTACTTACACTTTGCTCAATGAAATACAATTTGGATCCTAGATCTCGAGATCCTTCCTCAGCACTTGATCTTGAGTTGGTCTCCTCTGTCCACCTTCGACTACTTCTTACCTCCTTCAATCTTTGACTCCTCTGGCTCGTTGTCAATCAGTTTAACACATTAAATCATGGCAACCCTCCAATCGCATCTTGGCTCTTTAGCTACCAAACGATCTCGGGCACAAATCACTTGAAAGAATTCCTGTGGTCACCTCTGTGCTTTTCCCGATTAACAAAGGACAAACACAAATCTGCCCTCAGTTTTGTACACAACAACCGTTTATTTTTCAGTCACGGCCTTCCCCCAAGTCTTATATTTTCTTTGAAATATGATCTTTGTTGTATATTCTTGAACTTCGACAACCCCTAAATAATAAAATCTAAGACTCAATAAATCTTAACTCTTATCAAGCAACCCTGCTCGATCTAGAAGAGGATTAATGCATACTATCTATCAACAGAAATTACCCATGCATACAAAAGATATTATTGACACAAATTTTTGGGTCTTTCGTCGCACATAGATATACCCAATAGAATCTTTGCATCAAATAAAAGAAATCACACAGTAATACTCAGAAATCTCTTAATTTTGTATTCAAATCTTCACATAGTCTTTTTGAACAGTCGAATTTCTCCTCTATCTTCTAGAATTTTACACACGGTCTCCAACTAGAGTTCTTCGACGGTCGACCATGATTGAAACTTCAACCATAATTTCTACCTAATTACACAATTTCCATTCACACGAAACACTTCATATGTCTGAGTCACGCACAAAAATATCTAATCACACAGATATACTATTCATTCACCGGCTCAATGCATTTTTAGAAAACCACAAAAAAATACAAAGAGGCATACACACAATGTAATGGTGAATCTGCATTTCATTAAAATGAAAATTGTACATGTTTCCTAACTCTAATCTACTCTACCAATGGCCTAATATCCTTCACTTTGGCCATCTCTGTATTTCTCCTCTGCCTGTAGACTTACAAATACGTTCAAAAACTGAGCTTACAACTCCTTAACAAATTCCTACAATTACTGGATTGTTTACTAAACTTAAAAAACTGATTCTAAATTTATAAATTCACATCTATCTTCATTGAAGACTCCCTAAACTAACTACTATATACATGCATCATGTTCTCAAATATCCTCTCGATTCATCCCACTAATTCAGGGATTAGTTCATGACTCCTACTTACATTTACACCTATCAATAATTAGAGTATTCTAAGACTATACTTGCTAATCATGGAAAAACTCAGATAATTTACAAAATAAATTACATTCAACCCCATATGGGCTAGTATCATGGAATTAGGACCCAACCAGACCTTGTAGTTTCAATTGAGAGTTGAATTCCCCTGCATCAACTTCTCTGTTGTATCCTCTCCCCCAATCTTGCACACTCCATCCTCCACTTCAGTCCTATGCCTCCACTTCAGCTCATCAGTCCCTCACCTCCCTCTCTAGCCTCACCTCAAACCAATTCTCCCCTCTCTGCAGCCTATTTCCCCAACTCCCTCCCCTCCACACGTGCATGTACCTCTGGTCCACACCTCTCCCTTCACTCTATTCCATCCACCCATGTTTCTCCCTCCTTCCCTCCCTCCTTCCTTCCCTCCACTTCCAGCTCCTCCTCCACGCACTGTGCCAATGCCATCCCCCCTTTTTTTAGCTCCTCCTCATGCTCCTACGATCCACCATCCCTCTTCCACTCTCCCTGCGCCCACACCACCGCTCCTCGCTCAACCTCCACACCTTCCTTGTTGCACCTTCCTTCGGGTTGTTAGTCGTCTTCATGACTCCACTTACTGCTCCAATCACCCACTCCACCTTCCACCACCTCCATGTCCACTTCAAACACTAAATCCATTCCAAAAACAATTATATGTTATTAATAATAATAATATTAATAAAACATTATTATTATTGTTATTATTACTACTTATTATTATTATTATTATTATAGTTTCAAACTTTACAATAAAAATAAATTTTTATATAATATAATAATTTAATTTAATAAATATTATTATAAATATATATATATATATTTCTTCGCCGCCCTACAAAGCCAAAACTGGGTCTAAATATTCATCCCATATGGATCGAATTGGTGGCTAATTATATGAATCCACATACTAGAACATTGATGACTGAATTTAAAAACCAATTCTGTAAATTGGAGACAAGGTTGAACATCAAGATAGACTCTATTATAAAAAGGTTGGAAAAGTATAATTCTAGCAATCCCCCTTAACAACAAAGTACTTCAAGCAAACCGATTTCCCCGTCCACAACTACATCCTTAGGGACATCACCTATGTAAAGCATATCCAAGTCCACCAACTTCCGACAATTATTGTAATGAAGAGGAAGCTGAAAAGAAGACATAATTGATAAAGGTTATGAAAAATAGGAAGATACGAAAAAACATTATGTTAATCAAGATGAGATTAATGATATCGATAAAGATAAAAGGCAAATTATGGTAGACAAACAATATCTATGTTGCTCAAAGGTTGAAATTTTGGACACAATCATGAGGAAATCAGGGACAATATGGTTTAAATGTCTTTCATTTTTGTAACGACCACCAAACAACTTTGGAATGGTCAAAATTAAAGTGCACACTCCCTAAAGTTGTAAGACGGAAACCATCTACAATAATATGACTATGGCTTGAGGAAACTAAGAAGGCTCACATTGATGTCTTAAAACTTCAAGCACTTAAGGATGACTATCATTTCAATTTCCAAGGTTGAAGAGCATTTCTTAAAAATGTTTCTGTTATTATTATATGTGGCGTAGGATCCACAACTAGTGCAAAAAGTGGAAATAAAGAAGATCCATAATTGCTCATAAATGGAATCCAAAAGATGACATGGAAAACAAATAATTACAAGTTGTATTGTATAAAAAACTCACCATTTAAATACAAATGATTACAATACAAGTTCTAAAATCATATCCATAGAACGAAAACGATCCAGATTGCAGTGTTCAAGTCGACACTTCAAACACAACTCTTAATAAGAGAACATCAACACTCTTAGCTTTGAAGACAAAGCTACCCTCCATGGAAAGGCAATGTTAGATAAAATAATAAATAAATACGTTAAATAATAATTAATAATAAGTTAGTAATAATAATAGTTGCCCTACCCTTAATGGGAGGGCAATGTTAAATAAATATGTTAAATAATAATTAATAATAATAATAGAATAACAATGTTACATAAAATAATAAATAAATACTTTAAATAATAATTAAAAATAAATTAATAATAATAATAATTAAAAATTAATGTTAATTATAATAACAATAATAATTATAAATGAATATTAATTATAATAATTATATAAATGAATGTTAATTATAATAATTATAAATGTAATACGTGGCTTGCTTCCCCATCTATCCGTGTGGGGGCAGAAGCACAGCAATAGCAATAGTAGGAGTTGGCCCCCCTTAGCGTGCTCACTCACAATGATACGTAAGTGGGCGTGGGACACAGCAAGCAAAGTGGCGAACAGGTGCGTAACGCGTGGGAATCCGCCGAACAGTTCACTCAAATCCTGAATAATTCATAAAGCAAGCTAATTCGCGTTGTTCGATGAGCCCGCGTAGTATCAGGTAGTTGGTTAGGTAAAGGCTCACCAAGCCAATGATGCTTAGCTGGTCTTTTCGGATGATCAGCCACACTGGGACTGAGACACGGCCCAGACTCCCAAGGGGGGCAGCAGTGGGGAATATTGGACAATGGGCTCACGCCCGATCCAGCAATATCGCGTGGGTTCAGAAGGGCACTGTCGCTTGTCAAGCGCTTTCGTCGAGTTGAGATCATGACAAGACTCGAAGAAGAAGCCCCGGCTAACTCCGTACCAGCAGCCGCGGTAAGACGGGGGGGGCAAGTGTTATTCGGAATGACTGGGCGTAAAGGGCACGTAGGCGGTGAAAAAGGTGGAAAGTGAAAGTCGCCAAAAGACTGGCGGAGTGCTTTCTTGACCATTTCACTTGAGTGAGATAGGGGAGAGTGGAATTGAGTGTGGAGGGATCAAATCCTAAGATATATGAAGGAACGCCAACCGCGAAGGCAGCTCTTTAGGTCCCCACTAACGCTGGGGTGCGAAAGCATGGGGAGCAAACAGGATCAGATACCCTGGTAGTCCATGCCGTAAGCGATGAGTGTTCGTCCTTGGTCTGCCAACTAGGTAGGATTAGGATCAGGGGCCTAGCTAACGCGTTAAACACTCCGCCTGGGGAGTACGGTCGCAAGACTGAAACTCAAAGGAATTGACGGGGGCCTGCACAAGCGGTGGAGCATGTGGTTTAATTCGATACAACGCGCAGAACCTTACGAGCCCTTGACATATGAACAAGTGTGCCTGTTTCTCACGGGATGGTGCGAAAATTCATACAGGTGCTGCATGGCTGTCGTCAGCTCGTGTCGTGAGATGTTTGGTTAAGTCCTATAACGAGCGAAACCTTCGTCTTGTGTTGCAGAGACATGCGCCAACGGATCAATTTCATCGCCCCGGGTACTTTAAATAATAATTAAAAATAAATTAATAATAATAATAATTAAAAATTAATGTTAATTATAATAACAATAATAATTATAAATGAATATTAATTATAATAATTATATAAATGAATGTTAATTATAATAATTATAAATGAATATTAATTACATAATAATTATATAAATGAATGTTAATTATAATAATAACAATAATTATTATAAATGAATGTTAATTATAATAGAGAAGTTGTGACTCCTCAAAGTGCAAGGAAAAATCATTTATGCGATCAATTATCAAAATATAGATTTATTTGAAATTATTTTGAAATTCCTTTTTTGCAACACCATCTTTTATATCTACCAATTATATCTAAACGACATATTCATATTCGTTCAACAAAATAACGATATCTAATGATTCATTACCACCTATATTTATTTTCTTAATGAAATATAAAATAGCTATCAATTTCATAAACATTAATCACATAATACAGTAAACTCCATATATCAGCAATCTTAAACAGTATAATTCAATGAGTATCTAACAATGGGGTATACTCATAATATATACCGTCAGATATGTTATTCAAAGCTGGTCAGGCCAGAGGAAGGCCCCCATGGCGTAACTCCGCTTGAACGCCACATCTCCTCGGATCGGCAAACCGTATTGTTGCAGAAGATTGTCCAACTTCCACTCGGCCATCGATTCGTAATCGGCCTTTGAATACCTCGGATAATGCACGGGCATCCGAAAGTCGCAGAGGCCGGCTTCCCCTCCATTTGCATCGCCATTTACGGACCTAATTGAAAACGTTTTTTCCGATTGAAGGATTTTGGCCTCGGCCTCGAAGGTCGTTTGGCTCCTTTCCCATCGCAGTTTCTTCCATATATCTTCCAACGAACAGACACGCCAGAGGCCGCCGCCGTTGTGCTTTTCATTTTGAGCAGACAGTGGCTCCCTGGTTGGCATTTTTGCAGATTCGACGATCGCTAGATATGGAACTTTGCAATCGCAGAGAGCACCGATGAATATATATATTTAAATACACGCAGCAGGTGACAGAGGAGAGGATGGTTGCGTGGAAGCAAGCGAAAACGGAGAATGGCAGAAAAAGAATATTTTATGGAGGGGGCAGAGTGTGGGGGAAGCCATACTCGTGCCACACGCCATTCGCCGCTGTTTCGATAAAATAAGTTGTCTACTGCCAGCCGTCAGCTTGTTCCACCACGTGGCAAAACATGAAAAATCCACGTTGTGTTTCGACTGGAACGTAAGGCTCTCCGTGACCCTCGTGTCGCCATCTCAAGTGTCATTGCTTTTTCTTGACAAGCTGGCCAAACGTTCCTGAAGCTTCTTCATGCACTACATAACTTTTGCAGTTATATATATAATGTACTGTGTATATATTTTTTGGACTCCTCCCCCATTTTGTGGCAAGGACATATTTTGTTCACACAAGGCTTGGAAGTTGGGTTAGGTAAGGACATGGACGGAGGGACAAGAAAGAAGGCCGTCTTGATAATCCCGATTCACCATGTCTTTCGATGTTTCAAAGGTATTCCTTTTATTGCGATTATTGAATTATAATTTTTCTTTTTCGTATTGGAAAATTTGTTAATTATTTTTATTTTTAATAAGAGGGTTAGCTTGTTTGTTAACTAATGGATGGGTGTGTTTTGTTTTTCTCAAGGAAGAAGACGTTCCAAAAGTTTTTAATAGGATTTTTATTGAGAGATGGCATACTTTTTTCGACCCAGCGAGAGAGAGGGGATGGTAAAAAGATATTTATGGGTTTTTGTTATCGGGCTTCTTAATTGAGCTGTGAACAAAAGATGTTTTCTTTATGGGCATTGCAAATTTTGTCATAATAGACAAGAACAGATTTTAGGGGGTTGATAAAAGATATCATCGGTTATGTTTGAATTAGACATTTCAAAAGGATTACTGGAAAAAATTGTGTTTGTCTTGAAAAGTTGGATTACCATAATATATTATTTTAGAATTAGTATTGTAGAAATACTAGGCATTTAAAGGATAAGTGTTTATGACTATTATATGGAGAGGAAGGTTTAAGCATCAATGAAGATTCTAATCTTGAAGATGTTGCCGCCTTTTCACACACCTGTATCACATGGCAGAAATCTTCAAGCCACTCGGTGTGTCCTTGGGGGCAAGTCTCGAGTCAAGGCTGTCACCTTGTTCTTGACTCCTCCATTTAGGCTCAACTCCTAACGGAGCCAAGGGGGGTAGACCCTATTAAGTTACTAAGGATGATTTCTTAGTATGGTGATGTTAAACTGAATCAGTTACTTAGGAGTTCGAATATTTTAACTATAAACAATTGAAGATGACAAGATACGAAAATAACACACGAAAGCACAAAGCTGATAAACAATATATATATGAAGCAAAAATGACCAGTTCCTTAATAATGGAGTCAAATCAAAGAGATCAATGTGCTTGCATGTGCTTGGAGTGAATGTTTTGCGATTGCATCTTGGTATGTTTTAAGTTAAAATTGAAGTATGGATTGATTAAATTAGGCTAAAAGGGGGACTCCAGATATACCCGAGAGTACTTGGAATATGTCCAAAACAAAACCTATACGGCTACCTACAAGGAATATGTGGGTTGAAATGGAGTCTCTGGGGCTATGTTCGTAACGCACCCGTTAGGGTGTGACAGAGATCGGCGCCCCGAGGTCACTTTTTAGTAGGTTCCCGCTTCCTTTGGGTATTTTGCCACCGTAAAGGTTTGATCGAGGTGTTGGATTTTCACCTGATGGTTTGTTAATTGGGGAGGGTGAGTCCTAATTATGCTAGTCACCCAAGTGCTTTTGATACAGCTTGACTGATCGGACGAACCGCAGCCAAGTGCAAAGCATACACACTGGAGTCTTGTAAATTTTAATAAGTTATTAAGAGATGTGTTCTTGTTTAAAAGAAAAGCCTCCAAGAACCTCTTTCGATCCAAGTGGATCTCAATCGAGGAATCGAGGAGGGGTTAATTTTAAAGCTGCTGATAAACAAATGATAAAAAAAATAAAACAAGTACACAAATCTAGTTTTCTGATTAATCCTACCACGAATCTCTTTCCCCTTTCGGGTCACTCGGGAAATCGTGGGGTAAGTATTATGATTAATTTTGAAAGTAAGATATGGAATATGGAATTGACAACAAGATCAAATATACTACCCTGCAAATCAGATCAGTTCTAGTAAAAGGAAATAAGCAGAAAACGACGAAAATGGCACCGACGTGAATCCCCCCAAGGGGGATGGGGAATGGGCTCGAAAGAGCCTATTCAAAGGATGATTTTATTACAGAGGTTACAACATCAAAGAACTGATAAAACAGAGCTTTCTTGGTCTTTATACAGGATGAAACCAAGATATTACAGTTTATGCAAAAAAATTACAAATTATGTGACAAAAGAGAGACCCCTGGGGGGATTTGAGCGCTCCAAAATCCACTTTGGAAAGCAGCTTCCTTTCTTCTCTATCAGACCTGCTAAATGACAGCGAGCGAATTAGAATAACAAATGCCCCAAAGCACTTTAAGAGTGCCTTTGGGTCATCCTACTTTATCTCAAAAATTTAATGAAATTAAACTAGCTAAACTGACGAAAAAGGAACCAAGGAAAGCAAGCTTTCCTTGGGATCTTGGCTTGCTGTTTGTGCAGCCAATTAAAAGCACTAATTGCAGAATATTGAAATTATTGAACAACAGATGAAACTACCTTAACAGCAAGCTATGAATTTTTCAATAAACTACTTGCGAAACTAAGGCAATTTAGCTAGATCTCTTGAATTTGAACTTTATGTGCACAATGAAACTAAGATCTAGAAATTTGAGGGGATCTTGCTAATTAGATCTATGTATGCTTTTCTTTATGAGATAGATCAGATTTAAAAAACAAACCTTAAAGTAACAGTTTGAGAAAAGTTTAATAATTTTTAAAGGAGGAAGAGAGAGAAAGAGTGTTTGAAGCCTGGGAATGTTGGGCTTTGGATTCTGCTTTGGTGGAACACCGAGGAACCATGTCATTCATAAGATATTGAAGATTAGGAGGATTCAAACCAACTCAACCTCTTCTACCAGCGAGATCACCTGCAACTTGAAAACCCTTGCACAAACAGATGGTTAAAACATAGGTGACGCCGAAAGAGATGATTGGAAAGCATGTAATTAAACTTAAAATACATACAAATCCAATAGATCTAGAACAAGCAGCAGTAAGAGCATAAATCAAACTAGAATAAACTCTTACCCTAACAGGAGGGAGCTCTCTCCTTCAAGGCCAACAATTAACCAGCAAAGCAATGATAAACAAAAGCAGATTATACCTCATAAGCATTTGACAATCAACATCCACACATGAAGAGCATTACACCATAGATCTTGCCTCCAAAGCTTCTTTATTCCAGAATGAAAAAACAATACAGTACAAGAGCAACAACACCTCAATCCCAGTTCTAACTAGCTTGGAAGAGGAGGGTGTGCCTGGATATATACAATTTACAGGCCATCCAGCCCACGGGGGGCGCAATTACTCATGGAATCAAGTGAAATCAACTGATGGAGAGTCCATCAATGCCTGATCTCTGTCTAGCTGAGCCAGATCTAAGTCTCACTAAGTGCAACTGTCAATCGGGGGGCTGATCTGACTGACACCTCAACCTGTTGACTGAAGAATCCACCAAAAATCATCCAGTTGAGCCAAAAACGTGTTGAGGAGAGAGAGAGGATGAAATTTCCCATAAAGGATGCTCAAGATCAACTCTGGATCTGATTTGATCACCTCCTTCAGTCAAGGATTTGTCAGATCCAGTCAATCTGCTTCAGATATGACTGATTTCAATCAAATCAGCTGAGAATCCATTGATTTATTGATTTTGGATTTGCTCCATTATTGATCAATTTATTAATTAAAATAATCAATAATTGATTTTTGGGGCTTTCTGACCTGAGTGAAGGAAAATCACTCAAAACTAGGAAATAGTGGGTCCATGGGTTTACATGGTGCTCTTAGCTTGAAAATGAGCACCTACATGACTGAAACCGATTATTTGGCCCACTTTTATTATAAAATCAATTTTTCCAATTAAACTATTAAAAAATAGCCTAAGTTTTGGAAAAATTAAAATTTAATAAAAAACACTGAAAAATTGAAAAATTGAAAAACACCTAGGGGGACTTAGACATGTTCATATGATTCAAAAATGATGTCTAGCATGCTTATACATTGACACATAGACTCTAATAACCTCAATAGGCCTAAATGCCAAGCCGACCACCCCAACTTTGGAGGTATGGAGTGAAAAACTCAGAAATTATCAGTCGTTTATTCAACAACCAATAATAACCAAGGGAAAAAACACCCTGGGCTGATCGGATTGACAAATGAAGTCTAAGAGACCAAGTCTTTTACAGACACTATCATGCTAGAACATTTATTACAATTCCCCCATGGGGTATGAACATGTAATATGATACAACAAAGCTTCCCGGAAGCAAGACTGAAAGTTCTCTGAAGTCCGAACAAGTTATCCCTGTCCGGTTCACCAGGCTCACTTGATAGAACACCACTAAGTACAACTTATGTGGTAACATTCTGGCTCCAACTGTGGGACGTGTGCTTGATCTAGTCTTTTGAGGCAAGGAGAGGATACGAGAACATCAGAATCTTTGGTTGATATACCCTGTAAAAACATCTCAACTTGACAAGAAAAACCTCAGTAGCACAAGTTTTATGAAAAACCAAATAAACCATTAAGCTGATTTATTTAAACAAAATAGATGTAACTAACTAAAAGAAGCAAAGTTTTATTATAGCTAAAAATAGAAATGTAGAAAGTAAATGCTCTCTTTCAAAGAGCTTATTTTCCTACTCTAAGCATGATATAAAAAGGGTTAAGTGTAATCAGAAATCCAATGTAACCACCTAAGCATTTTATTGACATAAAAAAAAAATTCCTTGTCTTTGGTTACCAGCCAAAGTAAGGATACTTTATTCAGAAAATGCAAATCTGCGTGATGATCCAGAAGGGGCGGGATGGATGGGAAATCATAGGCATGAATAATGTAGTCAAACTTCCTCCCAAACTGGTAAGTGCTTGCGCAAGCTGCTTCTATCCAAGACTAGATAGGGTTGATGTACAAATTGGAATTATGAGACAGATTGACTACAACATCATACTGATCATCAAGGCTTACCGAATGATAATTCACTGTATAAGCCCCAAGCAACTCCAAGTCATGAGAAAACTCTATATGTGAAGATGATAGTTGAGATTGATATTCTAATAACTCCATCACATCCATCTTTTCACAAAACTGCTTCTCCATATCTTCATTACTGATACCCTTGTGCGGCTCTGCATGATATGACTCTGAATGATCATATAAGAGTTTTGAATGCTGCTTTTCCATACTAGGATTTTCCAAGGTCTCCAGATTCATGCTTCCTTCTATGGAATTATAGTAGATTGGACTTCCATAAATCTCTAAATAGACACTCCCCTCGCTGGGTATAGCATAGATAGGATTCTTAAAAAGATATCCACAAAAATCCCAATAGTCATCACCATCATCTATGTTAAATGTGATGGATTCCCCATTGCTGATATCAGGTTCCGATATTGAGTTCTCTTTGTCTTCATTATCGATATTGATATATGTATCAGACTGATAATGTGCATAAACTGCATGCTCCTTTTTCATATCAAAGTTTCCCAAGGCCACATGGTCCATGCTCTCTTCTTTAGATATGTCATAGACAGAAAAATCAACAAAACCATCAAAATTTTTTGGTTCATTATTTTCCTCTTTATTCATGTCATAGACTGGATTTTCCATGAATGTCCAGGACTCCTCTTCAACATCTTTGTCGGGGATAAGGGAGTCTTCGTCACTTGTATCATGCTCCAAGCTATACTTGTCCTCATTTTCATACTCATCTTCTTCAGAGAAAAGGTCACAAGGTAGTAGACCCTCCAGACTGTCATCATTATAAGGAGAGCACATAGGAGTCCCATCATGTATATTACAGTTTTCATCATAAGTTTCACTATAAGATTCTGCAATGGTTTCATCCTCAGGCTTGTACTGTTTGGATGGTGACAAAGGGTAGGCCTAACCTACCATGTATATATGATCAGGCTCGCTAGAATTTGTTTCCTGATTACTAACCTCGGGAAGTCCATGTTCCATGACATGATTCACAACATAACAAGTGCTTTCTGGGTGGAATTGATGACAAGGTCTACACCATGGAATTACTTCATCTACCAGGTTAGTTGAGTCTAACTGCTTTGGAATCCTAGGCTCTTGCTGAGGAAACTTCTTTTGATACACTTGATTCTGTTTTGGCTGAAAATTCCTAGGTCCATTATTTCTTTCCAGTGTGGTTATTCTGTTCTGGATTTTATTCATTTGCACAGATTGGTTTGTCATGAATTGGTCCTGACTAGTCATCACTTTTTCAAACATGCTAGCTATATTTTCCATGGGGTCTTTAGAGGTTCCCTTTTCTTCTGATTCAAAGGCTTTTCCCTTTTCTTCGTTGTATGAAGTGTTTCCCCTAGTGTAACCCGAAATGTTGGACTTGCCTGAAGATTGCATATTCCTTTCTATTTTCTCGACCAGATCTTGAGCAGTTTTTAGATCGACCGGATCTTTATCCCTTAATTGGTATCTCAAATCACCAGTGAAAGCTTCGATGTAATATATCAAGATGGGGGCATCACTTGGCTTGATGTCTT
>LPNX010636799.1:395603-520253 GCA_001517045.1 Pseudotsuga menziesii | reverse complement strand
AGGCCTAAATGCCAAGCCGACCACCCCAACTTTGGAGGTATGGAGTGAAAAACTCAAAAATTATCAGTCGTTTATTCAACAACCAATAATAACCAAGGGTCAAAACACCCTGGGCTGATCGGATTGACAAATGAAGTCTAAGAGACCGAGTCTTTTACAGACACTATCATGCTAGAACATTTATTACAATTCCCCCATGGGGTATGAACATGTAATACGATACAACAAAGCTTCCTGGAAGCAAGACTGAAAGTTCTCTGAAGTCCGAACAAGTTATCCCTATCCGGTTCACCAGGCTCACTTGATAGAACACCACTAAGTACAACTTAGGTGGTAACAGAAGACAAAAACCTTGGCCCAAGTCGTAATGCAGTGATTTTTGCTAATCGTTAGAGGATGACCTTTGCAAATACCGAGGATTTAGGCAATTTGCAAGGTACGTATACATGTGATTCTCCCACTGCTTATGAAGGTGTATCAAAAACTTTTTAATTTTTTTTATGTACCTAAAACCAAAACATGACCCAAAGTCTAATTATATTCCTCTTTCTAGAAGATTAGACTAGGCTTTAATACCAAATTCTGATATTCTCTCTCCAAACAATACTTGGACACTTACAACTCGTATGCCCAGCTCGAGGGGTACTTAATGTTAATCATGTCCTTTAATGTTAGATGGGTTCAAGGGGCTATTAAGGCTAGGGCCCTTCGTAGACTCTTTAAAGCTACTAATCTTGATTTGATATCGATATAAGAAACAATGTGCAATGGTGATCATGTTATTGAAGTTTTTTCTAATCTACTTCCAGGTTGGGAAATGGTTTCCTTAGACTCAAATGTCTTTCTAGGGGGGATTTTGGCCACCTGGAACCCATTAATCACTGAATTCAAGCCTTATGATACATGTGTAGGTATTTTGTTGGAGAGTAGGTTTACAAGACATGACCAAAATTTCTCCATTGTTAATTGTTATGGCCCCTATAAGGAGAGAGAGAGAGAGAGAGAGAGAGAGAGAGAGAGAGAGAGAGAGAGATTCTAGAATACTATGGAGTCAAGTAGAATATTGAGGGATTCTAATATCATCTTGGAAGGAAATTTGATTTTTTCTTTATCTAACTGAATGCAAGTTCCCTCTTGTCCCGTCGACAGAGCATAGCGCCTCGATCTGCGAATTGGTTGCATGGCCATGCATGTCAGGGCCTTTAACTCCTCTCCTTGGCCCCAGCGCTTCAATGCAAGCATGTGAGGACGTCCCCTCCAAAGTTGGATGAGAGTCGAACTTGTTCCATCACCATTAATTCTGGTTTTAATGGTGGTTGATTTGGATCGTGTGGGCATCGAGATTGTACAACTGAATTGGTTAAGGTGGCGATAGATGGGCGCAGGAGGGAGCATTCTGTGGCTCTCTGTCATGCTTGGTGGTATTTGTCTTTGGTTTTCCTCCTTAACTCCTTTCAGTTGGTTCTCCCTGCATCACAGAGGTTTGAGTTTGCTTTCGGTTTTGCAGCAGTATTGCTCCCCTCTGCTGCATAATCATGCTTTGATTTCTATTATGTCGAGGCAAAGAGGAACCCCGAGAAGAGGAAATAGTGGTTGGGAAAAACTTAGTGTGGCTTAAGTTTGATGTTCAAGGAAGGATACGAAACCAAAATCTCCATGCTTGTTCGGGTCTTGATTGATGACTGGGAGGCTCGACTAGTTAACAAACATCTAGCCACTGGTAAGGGTGGAAGGAAAATTAAACACTAATGGCTCATACAAAATATGATGGGAAATCTTATGGAGGATATGTTGGGAAACTAGAGCTCGACACGTAGCACGATGCTCTCAGCCAAATTCAAGCAGACAGACCTAGAAAACCAGCTCAATGGCCTCGATGCCACCTTCGCTTGGAAGCGCCTGACCAACGGGAAAAGACGAGCTAGCAATACAAAGGTGGTATGTGACATCACAACGAGTGGAAAGTTGATGGAAAAGGGCTCTTCTTCAGTCCAAATGACGGATACCAGCATTCCTTTTCCCATTCCCACTACCATCAAACCTTTGTTCCAACGCGTTCGCGAGATTGAGGAATCGAGCGACAAGTCTTCTCCCCTTCTGGTAAAAAATATGAGTACCAACTCTGATGATGGGGGATGGGACTACCCCATCCTGGAGGAGGTTCCCCCTCCATAATTTGTGGTTATGTCTCCTTTGAAGGCTCTACCTCCCTTAGGATTGGATTTCCATTTGAAGTCTTTATGTTACAGTCTATTTTTTAGTATGTTAAAAAATTTGATAAACTGCAGAACGAGTGAGATACAACCTTGTTTTTGGAATCCTATGCTAGTAAGTTTTTTTGGTTACGATCATACCAGAAGGGTCTGTAATTTTGACTAGTTAGGGTGGTGGTTTCACTATCTACGACCACCCCATAATCATCATGGACATGTAATTTTTTATTCTTTTGTTTAATAGAATTTGCAGCATTACAAAAAAAAACTATTTATCTTCTTTTGAGATCTGGGGCAATAGTGCTAGAATTGGTCCACTTTTGGATTTTTTTCTGCAATTAATTCAGAACTCCAACTTGATGGATGTTATTCCTACTAAAATCAGGCCCACTTGAAAAATGGGAGAGGTGGTAGTAGTGGAATCAACAAAAGACTGGATAGATTTTTAATGGAATATTCCCTCTCATTATCCTTGAACAAATATAGATCATGGGTTATTAATTCAAATATATCTGACCACTCTCCTATTTTCTTACAACTCGATGGTATTAAGAATATTAATAATTACCCCTTTGAGTTCAATCAAATGTAGTTAGAAGATGATGAGTTTTGTTCTATGATTATATCCTGTTGGAACTATTTCTACTTTCTGGATGATTATTCACCTATGGATAAATTGGTTGGTAAACTAAAGAAGTTAAAAAGGCAGGTTACCCAATGCAAAAAGGATAAGAATAAATATGGTTAAGACGTTGATGATATTGAACGACTATTAGATCATATTTATGAGTATAATCCATGTAGTATATTTTATGAGGAAGAGATTCTAGAGGTAGAAAGATTGGAAAGGAATAAAGCTTTACTATTGAAGCAAGATGAGATAAAATGGATATTAAAAATCAAGGCTATTTGGATAGCCCAAGGTGATGGAAATACAAAATTTTTCCATATATATGCAAACTTTAGAAGAAGCCATAATTTTATTTGGGATATCGAAGATGGAAATGGGAATATGATCCATAGAGAAAAGGATTTTGAACATGATGCTTATGGACCCATTTTATGTATCCAAGTGCTTCTGATATTGCCTCTCAATTAGAGGTGATTAGCCATTTTCCTTCTTTCGTTTCTACTAAAGAAAGCCACAAAGTTGGGGAGCCTGTAACTTGAAAGGAAATTGAAGGAGTTTTTAAACAATTGCCAAAGATAAAATCCTTGGGCCAAATGGTTGGCCTATTAAGATTTTTATTGCTTTCTTTGATATTATGGGCATGGAGATCTTGGGTATGGTGGAGAAATATAAGACT
Organism: Pseudotsuga menziesii; assembly: GCA_001517045.1. Lineage (NCBI taxonomy): Eukaryota > Viridiplantae > Streptophyta > Pinopsida > Pinales > Pinaceae > Pseudotsuga > Pseudotsuga menziesii. The sequence goes on along the minus strand of LPNX010636799.1, from coordinate 516,733 downwards.
AAAGGATTTGTATAATGCTTTATTAATTATAATTTTATTACCATTATTCTCAAATTTAGTAATCCCTTGAATTTCTCTTACTTTAGGCCTACTTCTCTTTGTAATCTCATTTACAAAATTATAACGAAGATGATATCTAATAGAATCAAGCCTAAGTTGGATGAGATTATGACAAAGGAGTAATTTGGGTTCTTAGTCAACAAACAAACACTTGGTGCTATGGGAATTACTCAAGAAATTTTACTTTCTATCAAAGCAAAGAATTTATAAGCCCTTGTCTTGAAAATGGATCTTATGAAGGCTTATGATAGAGTCAATTGGGTTTATCTTACATTGAGTCTCTTACATATTGGTTGTCCTCTTGATGTGGTCTATTGAATAATGTCCTGTGTAAATTTTGCTAGCTTTGATATGCTTATTAATGGTTCTCCTACCAGGTTCTTCATTAGTTATGAGGGATTTGAGATAGGGGTTCCCTCTATCCCTTGTCTTGTTTTTATTGGTGATTGAAGGACTAAGAAGATTAATTTTGTTGAAATTCAAGTTTAGATGAGTTTTAACACAAGCATTAAAATTTAATGCAAGTACATATAAGCTAAGATTCACAATAGTACTGCATAATAAAATTTAAACTGTAATAAAACAAAAACAACATAATTTTCATCTCTTTCAACTTAACGCTCCATTTAGTCACTACGTTAAAGTTGGTCCTCGAGAATCATCAAATGCTATGTACTATAAACTAAATCTCAAATGCCACGTACAGTAGAAACATAAAATACCAAAAAATAAATAAAGAAGATAACAACACTAAAGAATCATAACCATTATTTGAATCAACCTTATACTCAAATATTTATGATTTGATCTTGTCACCGAAGGGACAAGTCAACTAGGTAAACAATTTATGTACCTTGAGAGATCCTATGATGACAAAACATACCACAGTCATGCTAAGTGAATATGCATTCACATAGTGCAGAGACACATGATCATACCTTACGTAGTATTTAACAGACAAATTGGAAATACTACAGTTTACACATAAAGTGAAACTTACAGTAATGCTTAGAAGACCCACAATCCTCACTAGAAATAGGCTCATGGTTAAGGTGGATTAAGACCCTATTCAACACTTATAGGCACACAATCACAAGGTGAATGAAAACAAGGCATGCGATCACACGGTGAGGGGTTGCGGGAGTGTCATAGTGTAGGATCTAGAAGGATCAAGAACCAATCATGATGGTGCAGTTAAAGACCATGCGGACAAGGGAAACATCATAGGTAACAAGGGATAGTTCTAGTCCCGGTCATCCATAGTAATCACGTACAAAAGAGTCACAAGGATCACAGTCAAGAGCAGTAAGAGGTAAGCCATGCGGGATTAGATCCACGTAGACTGGAGAGTTATGATAAACAACATGCACACAAGGGAAAATATCCATGTGGGAATTGGAGTTAAAACCAACAATAGAGGTAAGACACGCTGGAGAATATCCATGTGTGTAGTGGAGCCACGAAAAGCAACAGAGGGAAGACATGCTAAAGAAAATCCATGCAGGCAATGGAGTTGCAACCGACAGTAGAGGCAAGACACGCTGGAGAATATCCACGCATGCAATGGAGTCACAACCAATAGTAGATGGAAGACAAGATAGAGAAGAATCCACGTGAGAAGTGGAATTGCGACCAGCAACAGAGTGAAGACACACTAGACAAATACACATGGGTGGTGGAGTCGTAACCAGCAGAAGGAAGAAAACATATGCGAAGATAGGTAAGTGGGATAGCTTCCAATCGATAATAGCATGAAGGCTAACCTCGTCTATTTATAAGGTTTAGGGGTGAAAAATACACTCACGTTAGGATAGTGCCAAGGGTCCTAAATAAAACCAAAAAGAAAATAAAGTGGTCGAATAAAATAAAAATAAAAAACCATAAAGTAAGTTTAATGGTTTTATAAAAAGGTTCATAAGGTAAACATTCCAAAAGTTTTATATAGAGCATCAAAGGTTATTTTTAAAACATAAAGTAACCATAATAATAAATGGTCCAATTGTCCTTTAGTAAAACCATAAGGTAAATACACTTAGGATAAAATCCATAAAGTAGGATTCATCATAATCAAAGGTACACACAAGTAAGAGTGTCAGGACCAAGTCATGTAAAGGACCAAGTTTCATCTAGGAGGGTCACAACAACCCACATACCCACATGATAAGGTTAACCATAAAAGGTGGACAAATGACTCCTTTAACACTAGTAAGACTGGTAAATGTTTCTCTCTCTCAAGGTACATTGTTTCATATATTTTGTCATCACTATATAAGGGAAAGATCCAAATGAATGGTACAATCCTTAGGTCCTCAACACTACTTCTAAGGGTTAGGTGCTAGTAACATCGTCAAGGGGTGGCAAGACCCTTGAGAATCAACCTATTAATAACTGATTAGGAGAGGGGACAACATACATCATTATCTTCTATTATTTAAGAATGGATTTCAGACTTAGGCTAAGTTTTAGTCTCACACTTGATCATTTTAATCAACCCCTAGAACCTAACTGGGTCCTCCATTCTCTTGGAGAAAGGTCATGAGTACTAAGATAAATTTTGGTCCTAGACTGAAAGTTGATCAACTACCTATAGGACTTACTTGGACATCGCGTCCCTGGTCCCATACCAAAATATGTCGTTGCCTCTATCTTTAGGATCTACTTGGACATCGCATCCCTGGTCCCATACCATAATACCCTATAGGCACATAGGTTCCCTAACCACATTCTAGGGGATTTTCCATGGCACTAACTTGCTTGGCCCCAGACCGAGAACCCCGGGAGACTACTAGGGGGCCTAGGGTACCTTCTAGAGTCTTACTCTACCCTAGTTAACTAACTAGGTACCATCCTCTCTGAGAATGGGTCTCGCAACTACACTAACTTAAACAATCCCTCTCAACAAGAGGAACATTCTCAACACATTGATAACATAATGCACCCTTACATGGTGATAAATCCTCTCGATCTATTTCATCCTGTCATCAAATACATGGTTTCTTGAGTGCTTGAAACAACTCTCCATATCAACACTAAGCATGATATCATAGATCCTCTTGGAAGTTATATCTGACTTCCTCTGATAGTTGAGAATCACTTTCCACATATCGTCTTTCCAAACCTGTTGTTTGATTGATTGCTCATAATGGGATTAAACTAAATCAGTTACATGGCTCCCACTGGAGCACCCTTTAATATTTTCAACAAGCTTCTCAATGAGATCATTTGAATGCTTTTTGGCCTTCTCCCTCTCCTTCTCTAAACAAGAAATATCATAGACTTGCATCTCTGAGTCACTGGAGGATTGGTGAAAGATTACATTTTGAATTCTATTTTCTTCAACCCCACTTGGTTGGAGACTGAACAACACAGTTTTGTCCCTCTTGATCTCTTAATATTGATTGATGTATAATATTTAAAAACATGTACTGGGACCTTATATAGGTCACTTGCACGAACTTTAATCACAATGGTTGGGCTTGTACTTCTACCTTTAGGCCATATCAAAACCCTTCCTTCTGAGAAAGTTATAGAGAACCCCTTCTCTTCTAAAACTGTTACTGAAATAAAATTCTTCTTTAGACCAGGAACATATAAAATTTCCCCAACATTAATCAACATACCTGAATCAAGCTGTATGTTAGTTTAACCAACCCCTTTAATGTCAAGGGTACTTCCATCTCCAAGTTCCACTTTCTTGTGGAATTGCTTGGCCTCGATAGTTGCAAGGGTCTTCTTGAATCTAGTCATGTGCTTAGTGGATCAACTGTCTATCCACCAGGAATATGATAGGTTGGAGATGGAACTTGAAAGTGTTGAAGCCAAGTAATTTTATTTTCCTTCATCTAGATTCTTTGCCTCAACCCTTGACCTCTTTTGCTGAGGTTTCTCTTCTTCTGTAGGAACTGAAACATGTTGTTTATTTCTATGCCAATTATTGTTAGATGATTTTCTACTCTCCCATGTATAATGAACAAGATTAGCATAGTTATAACACTTAACGCTTGATTTAAAAGAATACTTACCTCTAGTTTCCTTACTATTGTCCTTGTGTGGTGGGGGATTCTTTCCTTTCTTTGTTTTGATGACTAGATCTTGATTCTTATCATGTGGAGGATCAAATATACTATGGATCCTACTTTCTTAATCTAAACAATAATGCCACAAAATTTTGAAGTTTGGATGAACCTCTCTTCCATTTACTGAAGCCAATAATGTCTCCCAAGTTGTAGGAAGACCATTGAACATTGTATGCACAAGATCATCATCTCCTAAATTTTTTCCAATGGCCATGAGTTGGTCTCTTATTTGAGAGATCTTGGAAAATAAGGTTGCAATAGTCTCGTATTTGTCCGTCTTAAGTGATATGAGTTGCTTCTTTAAGGTTCTTCTCTAAGTAGGATCTTTCTTCTCATAGAGGTTAGCTAGAGTATCAAAGCATTCTTTGGTCATTATTAAAGGAGCTAACACAACCAATAGGTTATGTTTAACTGATTCAAAGGTGAACCTATTTTCTATGGCTTACTTCTTCTTGAATGATGCTCTTCCTTGGGCTGTAGTGGGCTCTTCAACGAATCTGGTAACCAATTCATCTAGATCGCTTTCTTCTAGGGTATTTAGAACCCTAGCATTCCATGCATTGAAATATGAGGCTCCCTCAATCATATCTTTTGATTTTATTGAAGCAGTAGTCATCTTAACCTTTACTTGTCAACTTGAAGAGTAAGCTTCTATAAAGTATAAATATTTTCTTAGGATTGTAGTTTCTATTGGCTGCAAAATAGAGTTAGCTACACCTAAGCTCTGATACCATGTTGAAATTCAAGGTTAGATGAGTTTTAACACAAGTAGTAAACTTTAATGCATGAACATATAAACTCAAATTCATAATAGTACTACATAATAAAATTTAAACTGTAATAAAACAAAAACAACATAATTTTCATCTCTTTCAACTTAACGCTCCATTTAGTCACTATGTTAAAGTTGATCCTCGAGAATCATCAAATGCTATGTACAGTAAACTAAATCTCAAATTCCATGTATAGTAGAAACATAAATAGTAAAAAATAAATAAGTAAGATAACAACACTAAAGAATCATAACCGTTAATTGAATCAACCTTATACTCAGATATTTCTGATTTGATATTGTCACCGAAGGGACAAGTCAAATAGGTAAACAATTTACATACCTTGAGAGAGACCATATGCTGACAAAACATACCATAGTCATGTTGAGTATAGATGCATTCACATAGTGCAGAGACACACAATCATATCTTACGTTGTAATGCTTTCACATACAAGTTGGGAAGAGTACAGTTTACACATAAAGTGAAAATTACAGTAATTCTGGGAAGACCCATAGTCCTCACTAGAAATAGGCTCATGGTGAATGTGGAGCAAGACCCCCGTCAACACTTATAGGCACACGATGAGATGTTGAATGAAAACAAGGCACATGATGACACAATGAGTATTTGTAGGAGTGTCATAGTGTAAAATCTAGAAGGATCAAGAATCAACCATGCTGGTGCACTAAAATACCATGCAGGAAAGGAAAACAAAAGAGAAACACGGGATACTTCCATTCCCAGTCATCCACAACAATCACGTTCAGAAGAGTCACATGGGTCACAGTCAGGAGTAGTGAGAGGTAATCCACAAGAGAATAGATCCACGTAGACTAGAGAGTTTTGACCAACAAAAGGCACACGTGGGAATAAATCCACATGAGAATTGGAGTCACAACCAGTAGTAGAGGTAAGACACACTAGAGAATATCCACGTGTGCAGTGGAATCATGACCAGCAATAGAGGGAAGACTCAATGGAGAAAAATCCACATGGGAAGTGGAGTTGCAACCAGAAACAGAGGTAAGACACACTAGAGAATATCCACGCTTGCAGTGGAGTCGTGACCAGTAGAAGAGGGAAGACAAGGTGGAGAAAAATCCACGCAGGAAGTGGAGTTGTGACCAACAGTAAAGGGAATACAAGGTGGAGAAAAATCCACGTAGGAAGTGGAGTCACAACCAACAACAGAGTGAAGACATGCTATAAAAATACACACTAGTAGTGGAGTCGTAACTGACAACAAGCATAAAACATATGCGAAGATAGGTAAGTAGGATATATTCCAATCGATAATAACATGAAGGTTAACCTCATCCATTTATAAGGTTTAGGGGTGAAAAATACACTCACATTAAGATAGTGCCAAGGGACCTAAATAAAACCAAAAAGAAAATAAAGTGGTCCAATAAAATAAAAAATAAAAACAATAAAGTAAGTTTAATGGTTTTATAAAAAGTTTCATAAGATAAACATTCAAAATTTTTTATATAGAGGGTCAAAGGTTCTTTTTAAAACATAAAGTAACCATAACAATAAATGGTCCATGGTCCTTTAATAAAAACATAAGGTAAATACAGCAGGGATATGATATAGTTACAGGTGGGATATGATAGGTTGGAGATGGAACTTGAAAGTGTTGAATCCAAGTAATATTCTTTTCCTTGATCTATATTCTTGGTCTCATCCCTTGACCTCTTTTCTTGAGGTTTCTCTTATTTTGTAGCAACTGAAACATGATGTTTATTTCTATGCCAATTCCTGTTAGATGATTTTCTAGACTCCCATGCATAATGACCAAGATTACCACAATTATAACACTTAACAATTGATTTAAAAGAATACTTACCTCTAGGTTCCTTACTATTGTCCTTGTGTGGTGGGGGATTCTTTCCTTTCTTTGTTTTGATGACTAGAGCTTGATTCTTATCAGGTGGAGGCCCAGATCTATTCTGGACTCTACTTTCTTCATCTAAACAATAATGCCACAACCTTTTGAAGTCTAGCTGAACCTCTGTTTCATTTACTAAGGCCAAGAATGTCTCCCAAGTTGTAGGAAGACCAGAAAACACTATCTACATAAGATCATCATATACTACTTTGTCTCCAATGGCCATGAGTTTGTCTCTTATTTGAGATATCTTTGAAAAGAAGGTTGCAACAGTCTTGTCTTTCTCCATCTTAAGAGATCTGATTTTCTTCTTCAAGGCTCTTCTCCGAGTAGGAGCTTTCTTCTCATAGAGGTTAGCTAGAGTATCAAAGCATTCTTTGGTTGTCCTTAAACCAACTAACACAACCATCATGTTATATTTAACTGAGTCAAATATGACGCTCTTTTCCTTGGCTTGATTCTCCTTGAATTTTTATCTTCCTTGGGTTGTAGTGGGCTCTTCAACAACTATGGTAACCAATTCATCAAGATTTATTTCTTCTATGATATATAGAAACCTAGCCTTCCATGAATTGAAATTTGAGGCTCCCTTAAGCCTATCTTCTGATTTTACTAAAGGAGTAGTCATCTTAACCTTTACTTGTCAACTTGAAGAGTAAGCTTCTGTAATGTATAAATCTTGTCTTAGGATCAATGTAGTTTCTATCGGTTGAATAACATAGTTAGTTGCACCTAAGATCTGATACCATGTTGAAATTCAAGGTCAGATATTTGAATCAACCTTATACTCAGATATTTCTGATTTGATCTTGTCATCGAAGGGACAAGTCAACTAGGTAAATAATTTACATACCTTGAGAGAGAGCCTATGCTGACAAAACATTCCACAGTCATGCTGAGTAAAGATGTAGTAACATAGTGTAGAGACACATAGTCATACCTTACGCAGTCATGTTGTTATCTCCTAAATAAAATTTTCAATAAGTTCACTCAGAACAATTTATTTTTTGATCAGTGATGAAGGTTTCAGGTCATATTATGAAATATATTTGGATGAGTAACAAGGTTGGGATATCTGATGTTCTTTTTTTTAACGAAAATTTGAAATTTTTAGCTTTCGGTGGCTTATGCGGGTTTTTCAACAACTCATTGGCCACCGAGAAGCTCACATTTTGGCAGCTAACAGTTTAACGCAGGACCATGATTATCCACTGAAAGCTTGCTCATTATCTTATTGATTAAAATTATGGTAAAAGGAATTTCGATGGCTTAGGCGAGCTTTCCAACATCTCATTAGCCACCAAAAATCTTTGGTTTCGGCAGCTTAACGAGGGTTTTTCGGAGGATGTTAACCACCGAAAGCAAATGAGATACGTTTTTGGAAAGGGAAACTTTTGGTGGCTTGGGAGAACTTTCAAATAGTTCATTAGCCATCGAAATCCCTTCCTTTCGACAGGTAGCAAACAAAACCCTAAATACTCTCAACCACCTAAAAGTTCATCGAATTGCAGTAAAGCATGAGTTGATTTCTAAGAAGTTGTTATTGATCTCAAAAGACTGATGGAAATCTAAACCCTATCCTTCCCTAGGGTTTGAATTTAAATTTTGCAGGTACAGGGAGGAGGAACCACTCAAAAAACTCAAAACATAGGTTTCTGTGGCTTAGAGTGGTTTCAAAACGGTCTCTAAGACACCAAAAGCAGACTTTCGGTAGCTAAGACCAAAATTTTAGGTGCTCTAAGCCACCGAAATTGGCGTTTTACTATGAAAAGGAATCATTTTAAAACGATTATTCTGAGTGACTGGAGAATCATTTTGAAAAATTATTGGAGGTTTTTGTTCCTAATATGTTATAGTACAATAAACTCTCTCAAGTTTCCTACAGGTATTTCATATTTGGAGAATCGAATCCATCTATGAGCCCTAATTTTTGGATCTCAGAATTTCCCTGTTTTACATGTGTTTTTGAAATAAATATATCTGGAATATGGAAAATAATTTCAAGAAATTGAGAGAGGTGTTTTCTTAAAAAAAACCAATATACAAAAACCTCTTTCAATTTATACACAGGTGTCACATATTTGGAGAAAAAAATGCATCTATGAGCCCTAGTTTTCAGCAGTTTGGCCAAATGTTTAAGGAAAAAGTTGACCAAACATGGCAGGTTATAACAGAAAAATGAAGAGTTTACTTCACCAACACCTAGGAAAGAGTAGGATGAAGTGTAAAAGCTGAAATTTTTTGAAGTGCACCATCAAAGGAGGTCTGTTCTAGTTTTGGGGATACATCAAAGAGGAGAGGGTCACAAAACCCTGCCTATTTTAACCAACAGTGGCTCGTCCATCAGAAGACCAGTTAAAACTTTCCTCTAGTACTCATTGCAGTCATCAAAAGGTTCAAAGAGTGAACAGGTGTTAGATTTAGTTAAACTAGTATTTGAATTAGGGTTTCTGACCTAATTTTGCAAAAACATTAATTTTATCTATTTTTAGTAAAATAGATCCAATTTTTCAGGATCTAAATATTTTTGTAAAGGCTATAAAACCTAAGACTTATGCTATAGAAAAGGTTCAAATTCGGGGAATTGTAGACCATTACTATTGTCAAGCTTCTCATATTGCTCATGACCTAATATAAGCTCTTTTGCTATCATATGTTCAGCTTCCATTTCTTGTCTATTCTGTGCTTATGATTGAATGTGTTATTCAGGTTTATTTAGGTTAATTGATGTCTGATAGCTGTCATCCTATTGGCATATTGATGATTTGAATTATAAGTACTTTCCTTATTATGATTAGCCATTTTTATATATCTGTTTTATGTATGAATCTGCCAGCATGATAAATTATCAAACCTCTGAACAGTGATAGTTAGAAGCCTTATCCCTGATTGAGTTTCATGCATGTCTTGAGAGTGTGAGGTCCTGTAGGTCACCTTACTTGATCCACTTAGAAATCCATAAAAAAATTTAAGTTACCAGGCATCCCCGAGCTGAAACCTAGAGGAGTTTCCTGGAGTGATAACAAATTGGCACCATTGCTGGGGAGAGGAGATTGAAGCTCAGCTTCCCTGGGAGACGACATAGATCCTGCTTTGATGATAGACAAAGTTTGGACACTATTCTGGTTGTAATCATCTATCTGGTGACTCCATTGGAATAAGGTGGCTTCAAGAAGACCAAGTACCAGAGAAAACCCTAAAGGGCCACCAGTAACACTTGTTTCAGATCCATAAGAGATTCTAAGAAGAGCTAGGGATTCACTAATGCATACCTCTAGTGCTGCAAAGGAATCTACATCAGATATTTCAAGAGATATTGCTGCTATTATTTATATGTTGAAGCATCTAGTTCTCAGAAGTTCATAAGTAAATTAGAAAATTTTAGGGTTAAGGACTCTTCAAGCACTGCTGCTTGTGAATATCTCATCCTTGGTGACTCCATTGAAGAACCGTGGCTCCGCGAAGGGCTCATACCAGATAAAATCAAGAGAGGCCACTAGCAACACCTATTGCAGACCCAGAGAAGATCATCAGAAAAGGAAGAGCTCTACAAAGGCAAAATTCCAGAGCACCAAGGACATCTAGATCAGATTTGTTGGTAGAGGGAGAAGAAAACCTAGCCCTGCTGCTAGGGCAGTTTTACAACGATTTCTATTTCCCTGATCCATCCGAATTTAATAAATCTCCACTGGGGAGGACCCAATTGATAAAAGATGAAGAGGTTGAATTCAAAATCCAAGTACCAGTTCATCAGTTTACTTTATGAAATGTTATTATTTTTACCAGCTCTTTTATACTTTTCCCTTCACATGTTAAAAGAATTATCCTATGTTTTATATATTCTGAAGATTATCAACCATCTTTTATAAATCCATCTATAGAAGAATATTTGCAGCCTTCTTGTATTGTAGAAGGTGAATCAGTCTTTGTGCCGCAACTCATTTATAAAAATGACCTCTGTGTCCAAATTCCTTCTAAATCTGATCAGCCATGTAACCTTGAAGAAGCCAAAACTGATTCAAAACCTATGCATAGCTCAACACTCATTGCCATAACCTTTGAACCTTGTCAGCATATTATTATCCCTCATGATCAGCCCACAGCCTTTCAAATCAAAATCAAGATGAAGATGTTTAAGCCATTAAAAATTCCCTCTCATCTTCATCCTTATCCTCTTGACTTTTATGAATATCTCCCTTGGTTTTATGGAGAGAATCAAGCTTCAACTGAAAGGCACTTGGAATGTTTCAAAGATTTATTGACCGTTTTTAGATTGTTCATGAGGATGTAATCATGAGATTTTTCTCTAAATCGTTGATTAGAGATGCTGCTATATGGTTCAAGAGTTTAAGAGCTAACTCCATTGTCTCTTGGATATAATTCACTGATGCCTTTTTGAAGCATTGGGGTGAGAACAAATCTCTTGATTTGTATCTCGCTGATTTCTATGCTTTGAAGAGAGAGGAAGATGAAACTTTGCCTATCTTCAATCGAAGATTCTACAACACTTATCATGATATGGCTTTGGAGATCTGACCCACAGAGACAGCTGCCATGATATATTATGTGATGGGACTACATTCAAAACTTTCCCTTCTTTTGCTAGAAAGGAAATCTTCATCATTAAGCATTCTGTTTGAAGATGCTTTAGAGGTGGAGGAAAACATTTGTGCTTCAAGGAGAATCCCAGAGCAGTTTGATTTTGAAAACCATCATCTACTTGAGCCAGATAAACATCAGTATGATTCAGATTTTGAACAGGAAGATTATGAGTCTGAAGCAGATTCAGAATAGCAGCAAGCATGTGAGCTCCATTCAGATTTAGAATCAGATTCTTCAATGTTTGCAAAGTACTCTCAATACATGTATGAATCTGGATTTTATGATCAGTTTGCAAACTAGGATGAGCCTATGATAACTGATGATTGTATAGGCAATTATATGTTTTCAACTGATTTTTATTCATATGATGTAAACCTTGTTTTATCATCTAATTGTGAGTACTATTCTCAAAAGGAAATTTTAATGATTGATGATCAAGATCTGATCATAAAAGAACAAGAAGGTTCAGATCAGCTGTTGAGCTTGCATTTTGATTTGAGAAAGGTTGAGCAGTCCACATTCAACATTGACATCAGTAAAGGAAAATATCAACGACATAAAAAGGTATTTCCTATCGGCTTTTATGACCCTGTTGCTGACTATTTGGAACTTATGAGCGGCATAGGTATCAAAATATTTTTGTCAGATGATAGCTAGTTCTTTCACCCTTTGAAACTACATTGCTTCATGCTAGGGTTTCATTTATTTTTGGGGGATCAAGGATAAGTTGAGCATGTCAGCTTTTGACATGGCTTCATTGGAAGCATGATGTCACTTGATAAGAAGACTTTACTGATTAGAATTACGAGTAGGAATAGGTAGGAAAATCAGCTCTTAATACAAGCAATTAGGTCATTTTCAGTTGTTTTCATGAATAAGCAAAGCAGGCTATAGGCAGGTTGCAACAAATCAGTTATAAAAGACAAATGACTCTATGCCCAATATAACACTAGAAGATAGCTTTAATTATTCCTTTTCAGGAAATACATTATGGTCTGGGGTTCTTGGGACCTCACAGGGAGGTTCCCATCCTCGAGTAGGTGCCAGATGTTATCTCCTAAATAAAATTTTCAATAAGTTCACTCAGAACAATTTATTTTTTGATCAGTGATGAAGGTTTTAGGTCATATTATGAAAGATATTGGGATGACTAACAAGGTTGGGATATCTGATGTTCTTCTTTTTAAGAATATTTGAAAGTTTTAGCTTTCGGTGGCTTAGGTGAGTTTTTCAACAACTCATTAGCCACTGAAAATCTCACCTTTCGACAGCTAACAGTTTAATGTAGGACCATGATTATCCACTGAAAGCTCGCTCATTATGTTATTGGTTAAAATTTTGGTAAAAGGACTTTCTGTGGCTTAGGAGTGCTTTCCAACAACTCATTAGCCACCGAAATGCTTTGGTTTCGGCATCTTAACGGGGTTTTTTGGAGAAGTTAACGATCGAAAGAAAATGAGATACGTTTTTGGAAAAATAAACTTTTGGTGGCTTGGGCGAACTTTCAAATAGTTCATTAGCCACCGAAAGCCCTGCCTTTCGGCGGCTAGTAAAAAATACCCTAAATACTCTCAACCACTTAAAAGGTCATGGAATTGCAGTAAAGCATGAGTTTATGGCTAAGAAGTTGTTATTGATCTCAAAAGACTGTTGGAAATCTAAACCCTATCCTTCCCTAGGGTTTGAATTTAAATTTTGTAGGTACAGGGAGGAGGACCCACTCAAAAAACTCAAAACACAGGTTTTCGTGGCTAAGCGTGGTTTCAAAATGGTCTTTAAGCCACCGAAAGCATACTATCGGTAGCTAAGACCAAAATTTCAGGGCACTCTAAGCCACTGAAATTGGCGTTTTACTATGAAAATGCATCATTTTAAAACAATGATTTTGAGCTACTGGAGAATCATTTTGTAAATTTATTAGAGTTTTTTGTTCCTAACATGTCAAAGAAAAATAAACTCTCTCAGTTTTCCTACAGGTATTTCAAATTGGGAGAATTGAATCCATCTCTGAGCCCTAATTTTTGAATCTCAGAATTTCCCTGTTTTACACGTGTTTTTGAAATACAGATATCTAGAAAATGGATACGAATTTCAAGAAACTGAGAGATTTTTTTTCTCAAAAAAAACCAATCTACAAAAATTCTTTCATTTTATACACAGGTGTCACATATTTGGAGAACCAAATGCATCTCTAAGCCCTAGTTTTCAGCAGTTTGGCCAAATTTTTAGGGCAAAAGTTGACCTAATAGGGCAGGTTACAACAGAAAAATGAAGAGTTTACTTCACCAACACCTAGGAAAGAGTAGGATGAAGTGTAAAAGCTGAAATTTTCTGAAGTGCACCATCAAAGGAGGTCTGTTCCAGTTTTGGGGATAGGTCAAAGAGGAGAGGGTCACCGAACCCTACCTATTTTAACCAACAGTGGCTCATCCATCAGAAGACTAGTTACAGCTTTCCTCCAGTACTCATTGCAGTCATCAAAAGGTTCAAAGAATGAAAAAGTGTTAGAGTTAGTTAAACTAGTAGTTAAATTAGGGTTTCTAACCTAATTTTGCAAAAACATTAAATTTATTTATTTTTAGTAAAACAGATCCAATTTTTTAGGATCTAAATATTTTTGTAAAGGCCATAAAGCCCAAGACTTATGTTATAGAAAAGGTTTGAATTTTGGGACTAGTAGACCATTACTATTGTCAAGCTTCTCATCTTGCTCATGACCTAATATAAGCTCTTTTTCTATCATATTTTTAGCTTCCATTTCTTGTCTATTCTGTGCTTATGATTGAATGTGTTATTCAAGTTTATTTAGGTTAATTGATGTCTGATAGCTTTCATCCTATTGGCATATTGATGATTTGAATTATAAGTACTTTCCTTGTTATGATTAATCATTTATATATATCTATTTTATGTATGAATCTGCCAGCATAATAAATTATCAAACCTCTAAATAGCGGTAGTTAGAAGCCTTATCCCTGATTGAGTTTCTTACATGTATTGAGAGTGTGATGTCTTGTAGGTCACCTGACTTGATCCACTTATAAAACCATAAAAAACATTTAAGTTAGCAGGGATTCTCGAGCTACAACCTAGAGGAGTTTCCTGGAGTGATAACACATGCTTTCACAGATAAGTTGCAAAGACTGCAGTTTACATGTAAAGTGAAACTTACAGTAATGTTGGGAAGACCCACAACTCTCACTAGAAATAGGCTTATGGTAAAAGTGGAGTAAGACCCACAACTCTCACTAGAAATAAGCTTATAGGAACACGATCACACGATGAATGAAAAAAAGGCACGTGATCACATAGTGACGGGTCGCAGGAGTGTCATGGCGTAGGATGCACAAGAATAAAGAATAAAGCATGTTGGTGTAGTGAAATACCACACATACAAGGGAAACACAAGATGTAACATAGGATAGTTCTAGTCTTGGTCAACCGCAATAGTCATGTGCAGAAGAGTCACATGGGTCATGGTTAGGAGCAGTCAGAGGTAATCCATGTAGGAATAGATCCATGCATACCCGGGAGTTGTTACCAACAATAGGCACAAGCAGGAAGATATCCATGCAGGAATTGGAGTCACAACCAGGAGAAGAGGTAAGACATGCTAGAGAATATTCATGCGTGCAGTGGATTCACGACCAGTAGTAGAGGGAAGACATGCTGGAGAAATATACATGTGGGCAGTGGATTCACAAATGGCAGTATAGGTGAGACACGCTGGAGAATATCCACTCATGCAGTGGAGACGCGACCAACAAGAGAGGGAAGACACGTAGGAAAAAAATCCACGTGGGCAATGGAGTCGTGACCAGCAATAGAATGAAGACACACCAAAAAAATTTATGTAAGAAGTGGATTCGTAATCGACAACAAGTAGAAAACATATGCAAATATAGGTAAGTAGGATGGCTTCCAATCGATAATAACAAGAAGGTTAACCTCATCCATTTATAAGGTAATTTAGGAGTGAAAAATAGACTCACGTTAGGATAGTGACAGGGGTCCTAAATAAAACCAAAAAGAAAATAAAGTGGTCCAATAAAATAAAAAATAAAAACCATAAATAATTTTAATGGTTTTATAAAAAGATCCATAACGTAAACATTCCAAAAATTTTATCTAGAGGGTCAAAGGTTCTTTTTAGAACATAAAGTAACCATAACAATATGTGGTCCAATGGTCCTTTAATAAAACAATAAGGTAAATACACTTAGGATAAAATCCATAGTAAGAGTCATCATAATCAAAGGTACACACAAGTAAGAGTGCCAATACCAAGTAAGGTAAATGACCAAGTGTCAATCAAGAGGGTCACAACAAACCACATACCCACAGGATAAGGTGAACCATAAAAGGTGGACAAACGACTCCTTTAGGACCAACAATACCAATAAAAGTTTCTCTCTCAAGGAACATTGTTTTATATATTTTTTCATCACTGTATAAGGGAAATATCCAAACAAATGGTACAATCCTTAGGTCCTCAACACTGCTGCTAAGGGTTGGGTGCTAGTGCCATCGTCAAGGGGTGTCAAGTCCCTTGAGAATAAACCTAGCAATAACCGATTAGGAGAGGAGACAACATACATCATTATATTCCATTCTTAAAGAATGGCTTTTAGCCTTAGGCTGAGTTTTAGTATCACACTGAATCATGTTGATCAACCCCTGGACCTTGACTGGGTCCTCCATTCTATTGGAGAATCATCCTCAATACTAAGCTAAGTTTTAGTCCTCGATTGAAAGTTGATCAACTACCCACAATACTTACTTGGACATCGCATCCCTAGTCCCAGACCAAAATATGTCTCTGCCTCTATCTGCATGATCTACTTGGACATCTCATCCCTGGTCCTAGACAAAATACCCATTAGGCACATAGGGGCCCTAGCCACATGCGAGGGGCTTTTCCATGTCATCAACCTGATTTTCGTGGAAATACTTTCATCGCTCCAGCAACACTTTCTATGGTTCATCTCTATAGTGACACAAAATACATGAAACGTGGGTTGTTTAAAAAATCAAACTATGTCGCTCTAGCGATGAGTGGTCGTTGTTGTAGCAACAAAAAGACATGAAACATGGGTTTTAAAAAAAATCAAATTGTGTCGCTCTAACGATGAGGTGCAGTTGCTATAGCAATGTTGTCTTCAGTGTAGCGAAGAGGTACCATCGTTGTAACGACGAGGTGAGGTCATTGTATCACCAAGGTCGATTGTCCAAAACACCATCTCTATCTTCCTAAAAGGAGAGGTTGATCTGATAAAAAACAAGTAGGGAACACCAAATATGGAAGAACATGAGAAGTGATATGGTCATGAAAAAAGGAAAATTGCACACCGATCTCCAACTAGTAGACAAATCTAGGCCTATCCTGTATAGTTTTTATAGTGACCAACTCAACGCTACCAAGGCTTGGTTCTGTTTGTCAATGTGCCATGTGTATAGATTCATGCATTGGTAGGATCTTGGTACAGTAAATATGTTTCTATATGTATTAATTTCCCTCCCTATAGGGCTTACGTAACTGCGTCATCACAGCTAGGGACATGCAACCAAACAATGGCAACATTTGAATAAATATCTAAAATATTATAATAAATGAAAAATTAACCTTCACGTGGTTTAATTAATCCATTTCATCGATTACTAAATGTCAAGGATAATTTTCACATCCATACCCATTTCAAAACTTAGTAGAGTTATTTGGAGTAGAAAATTAATATTAATAAGTAGTCATATATATATATATTAATTTAATAAATTTAATTTTTATTATTTAAATATAGAAATGAAAAAAAGTAAAGAATAGAATTTGGAAAAGTAAAAAAAAAAATTATGATAAAAAAATTTTAAATATATATTATTCTTAAAAAATATTAAAACCAAAATGGTTACCAGAAAAGTAATAATAAAATTTTAATAAATAAAAGTTTATGGTGATAACAATAATGATGGTTAAGATAAACATTATATATCACCATATATGTGATGAGTTGAAAGGTTAGAGATGTCATTATTGTAACACATAATTTGAAATTTCAATCGAATGTGGGTGTGTGTAGGACATTCTAAGACAATGATTTTCATCTTTAATCCATTTTATTTTACGAAGAACAATTTCTTTCCTCACACTACAATTTAGGAATTGTCTAATGCCATGTATAACTGTCAATGGAGCTTATGAGACTTTTTTCTTAGTTTAGAAATGTTAATTTTCTTATTTACCCTAGTTAATACATAGAGATACTTTTTATCTTCTAGATTAAGGTTGATCCACTCGTTATAGTATTTCAATTTTCTATTTTCCTCTAATTCTTATTGCTCCACAATTTCTCCTTAAATTCAGATGTAATAATAATATTTTAAATAGTATCACCATTATGCAAAGTGATCTCTTCCTTGATTCCCCAGTGATTTAGCCAAATATTTTGGCATCTTTATGCCTACCTAACGTAAGCCATAGGTCGTTTGACATGAGTTTGAAGCAATCTTAGGAAGCATTTGTTATCCATGTTTTTTAATCTTATTTTATACATTAGACACTTAGTCATAGCCATGGTATTAATGGGGGAGATATTCCCATCTATGAGGATATGATATGGTGTATTTCCTTTAATTTTGAGATTATAAATTATAAAACTATTATGTATTTGATATATCATTCTCCACAATTCTCTAGAAATGTTGCAACCCAAATCCTCGCACCCATATAATATAATAGGTGCGATGATAATATCAAATTATAGTTTATTCTTATCCCAAAGTCAAATATCCACTTATTTACAACTATTTTTAAGCCCATTTAAGCATTCCACACTACATTTATAATTTTCTCAATGCTATAGTTCTAGTTAAACTTGTGATGAATATCAATTTTGAGATATTTGTATGAAGTCACTTCCTCCAAATTGTTGTTGTCATACATGAAATTAACATAACTGATCTTTATATATTTAATTATCATAAACTTTGTTTTGTTAGTGTTAACAACCATATATGTACTAGAGAAAAAAATGTTTAGAATTTTAGTTTCTTGTCAATAACATAGGGACTCATCACCATAAGACCATAGCCTCAACATAATGAAGAATGATGGTGACTAAACTTGCTAGAATCATGTTGTCATGACTTGCTTCTTCCAAACAACCCTCTAACTTGTGATTGTATATACCAAAAGTGTAAGGGATAGGCCCTGCAGCAAAGATAAAATGTCCCATAACCACACCTTAACTTATCATCATGTGGCATTTTTCAATGCTCAGAGATAGGTGTGTCTTTTCACAAAGTTTCAGAACTTTTTACAAGTTTTCCAGTGCTTCATCAAAACTATTTCCATGAGGAGTGAAGTCATCCATAAAGAATTCAATACAATCGTTCACTATTTCAAGGTTGATATTCAATTTTTTCCCTGAGTAGACTTCTACTGGAACAATATTGGAATTATCAATTACTGGAATCAATTTGGTGTTACTAACTAAGGATTCTTATGTGAGTTCTTCATGTTCTCATTCTTTTCGTGTGCTATCCAGGATCTTATATGCTCGTTGAGTGATAGACATAGGCTCACTAATGAAATTACAAATGGTGTCATCTTTAGTTTTTGTTTTAAAGGTCAAGTCTCTCCCAATTGTTAATAAACGTTGAATAGATTATTCTTCCTCTAAATCCATCCATAACGATATTTCAACATCTAGGGTCGACCTAGCTAGAGGATATAAATTTAGGTTTTTAATGGAACTTCCATTAGAAATTGTCATGGACCCTGATCTGCAGCTGATGTATGCATTTGTTGTAGCTATCCATGGTCTTCCCAAGATCAATGGGTATCCCCCCAGCTATGACATAGGCTATAAAACAAAAAATTATATAGGGTACTCCCATGACTCAATGGAGACTACTAGGTCATCCACAATTCCTTCTGGTTTAATAGTAGATATGTCATCCATCTCTAGTATTGTTGGTGTAGACATGATATTAGTGGGCCCTAATTTTTTCAAGGTCTCAATGGTCATAACATTTATTGACGCACCTAAGTAAACCAAAACATTAGAGATTTGAATATGCCCAATACATACTATGACAGTGGGGTTACCTGGGTCAGCGTATTGGGCCATTGGGGATTTCCCCATCATCAGTTCATATAACTTCCCTACCACATGCACTGTAAGGGGATATTTAGGTTTCCTTCCTATTTTTTTTTATAGCCAGGTCTCTAATAGTTCTGGCATAAATAGGTACACCACGTAGGGCTTGTAATGGTGGAATTATTACATAAATACTTTTCAACTCTCCTAGGAGGTTGAAACTAGGTTGTTCCATGGCCTTTTGCAAGGTTAATTGTTTCAGATATGGTGGTTCCCTCAAATACTGTGTAAATTGAGTTTTAGTACATGTCTCTGCAAGTGTTTCAGCTATTTTTTTTTCATGTATCCCAATCAACATTTCAACTAGTGTTTCAGTTGGTGTTTCAACATCCTCAATAATGGGGATCGTTGAACTGAATGAATTTCCAAATATTGGATTCATTCATTAATCAATCACAGAGGATGGAACATACTGAATGACTATCAGTTCCACCACCCTCACTGATCATAAGTGTAAATTATTGCAAGGGAGAAGGGAAATCGAGTAAGTTGGCATGCTAGAAATTTCAAATTGTTGCACTGCCTTGTTGTTAGGATTGGGGTTAGGTTGAGAAAATAATTGAGGAAAGAGTGGTGCACCCATTGGTGTAGTGTTATTTGAGAGTTTCATCAGAGGTTGTTGATACTACAGATAGGACAGTTAGTTATGAGGAAATTGGTTCCCTGGATACAGATTCATCCATCTTAAAGGCCAAGGAGCTTGTTGGTTTAGATGTGGTGCCCATGAATTCCAAGGGTTCAAATATTGTACTCCAGGTTGTGAATTTTGGTTCCACTATGTGTTAGTATATGAGTATGGTGGAAGAAATTGAGTATTAAAATTATTCCAAGAATTGAAAGGAGTAGGCTTAGAGTTCATACCTGGAACCCACAGTTGTTGTGGCTTCTTCTGCGAAATGAAACATGCATGTTTTGTGTCTGGAGTGGATGATTGAAATACTTCTTTGGATTTTGGAAGTGAGGGAAATTCTTTGGTATCATGCTCCAATTTTCATAGACTACACACCTCCACCTTATCAAGTGGACATTATTCCAGCGGGTGCTTCTTCCTGCACTTACGGAAAAACACCCCAAGTATGAGATCTTTAGCCACTTGTTTCCATTTTTCTCTCACAACATCCAGTTGTGAAGAGATGGAACTCATCATGTCAGTTTTAAAATTCTCAAGGATATTTCCAATCTCTGCTCAAGTAGCTCCTCCGTCGACCGACTTCTATGCCGTGAGAAAAAGTATCGATCCCTTATGCTAGTTCTGGAATACCCCTTGGAATATCATCGACATAAGTCCATAATATGATCAAAGGATTCCTTTGAGATGTATCCCTTCCCTAACAGATTAATCATGTCCATACAATCTTCTCTTATTCCTTGCAATAGAATGATCTTGAGGACATCTATTCCAATAGTGGTTTTTCCTGACCTCTGCACATTATATAAAAGTATTTCCACAAAATCCTCCAAATTCTCATCATATTTTTCACCATATTAAATAAATCTTCTCTCTTATCCTTCGTCCTACAATATTCTTGGTACTTCCTAATAAATACCTGTTTCATCTTCTCCCAGGTTACAACCATTTCTCCAACCAAACTCATAAACCAACGTAAGGCGTGTTGGAGACATTTACCGCCATACACACTCATTTTGGTCAATTTGGCCTAGCTAAACCACTATCCTAATTTTTATTGACTTAATTTACATCAGAGGAGCATTGTATGACATCATCATGAGTACACCCACACCTACCTTCAGTCAAGGAGGCTAACATAGCCTTCTCCTACATTCGGGGAGGCTAACTAGAGCACTCTGGGGGTGATCTGGGTGTCATAAATGTACTTTATTGCTAAATGATGGTTACAATTAGTTAAATAGATAAGTGAAGGAAGCTCCCTTCATTAAATTGATTATTTAATGATTATTTAATGATCTGGAGTCAACAGGGGTGCCTCCAACCACTTCTGATGGTCAGTTACACTTCAATTAACCTCATCGGGGTTCATTGGAGTCATTGATGTGCTACCACTTGTTGGTTGTCTTGCAGTGACATGTGTCTAAGCTAATTTTAGTTAGACTCAGTCATTTATTGCACTTCAACTTTAGTTATGGCTCAGTTGAGTCAATTAGGGTTTTGATCAGTGGTTAACTTGAGTGTTCATTGTGGCTTACATTCAGTTAAGCTAGACTCACTCATTCAATTCGAATGACCTCCTTCATAATTCCAATTGTCTTGGAATTCATACATCTGGCATGATTATTGTATTGTATCTTCATTCTTTCATTTGATTATACAGAGCTGCTACTTCCATTACGGCACCGTTTTGCCAATTTTATGCATATTTGTCTGAATTCTTTGTGAGACTGTGTTTTTAGTTCCTAGACCACTGTGAAAAATTAATATGGTATCAGAGCTCATAGTGGGATGAAGATCAGATATTTCAAAAATAAGGTTTTTGATAGATCTTGCATGAAAATTGAGCAAAATCTCAAAATTCCAGCACTGCACCAGAAGCCAAGGTTTACCACTTAATACCCCAAGTAAGGAAATTATTGATCAAGCTTGCTTGATTGAATATGTTGGGTGTGATGAAAGCCTAAAATGTGCAAGCTGTCTGACATTACGGTGCCTCTTTTGTTGTGATTTGTAGGTTTTTAACAGGTGAAAGCATTTGCTCCAGCAGTTTTAGATGGCTTCTTCCGTAGAACTCTTGACTCCGTTCAATTTCCACTCATGGAAAGGAGACATGGAGATCCAGCTATGTGCCAAAGGACTCTATAGGGTCACTATGGACACTAAAGAAGAGCCTACTTCTGTGATAGACAAAGCTATATTCTTGAACAAGAAACATCAAGCATTTGGATTCTTGTGCCTCTCTATTTTTTGGGATCTTCTTTTCCATGATTTGAGAATATACCAGCTTTAGAATGAGTTGATGTCTCTCCAGCCTTCCAATTTCGAGACCTTGAATGAATTTTTCACAAAGTTCAAGAACATTGTCTTAATATTGAAGCAATGTAAAGTGGAGAAGGAGGATGATCAGATCATCCTCACCATACTCTCCAAACTTGGAGCTGATTACTCAGTTTTTGTCTCTACATTCCGTGTGGGGAAGCTCACAACCCCTGGATGGAAGATTCCTTCACTCAATGCCTTCATTGAGTCCCTAACAAGTGAACATGATAAGCTTGTCCAGATTGGGATCATCATATCCTCCCATGATCAATCCCTCCATGTCTCGAGGCCCAAAGATCTGAAGGGTAAAGGAAAGCAGCATAAGAAATCAAAAAATAAATTCAAATCTCCTAAGCCTAAAGTTGAAAACCAACAGCATGATGAGTCTTCTGGCTCGAAGAAGAATAAAGGAAAAGGGCATCATGGAAAGGAAAAAATAAAGTGCTCATACTACAGGAAGGGCTTCCACCCTGACCATGCCTGCATGAAGAAGAAACTTGATGAAGCTACCTCCCTCCTTGAGAAAAAAAACATCAATATTTCGGAAATCTTTCAGAGGATAGATCAGCAAGATCGGGAACCACAACATGAAAGAGGTCATGCCCTTATGGCAAGCACTTTGAAGTCTAAATCACTCTTGATAGATTCAGGAGCTTTGAACCACATGATGGTTGAAAGAGACTCCTTCTCATCTTTGGAGACTAGAAAATCCATCCCCATCCACATGGGAGATGACTCCACCATCATTTTAGAAGGACAAGGTACTATTGATCTTGAGAATGGCTATTTTTCAAATGTTTTGCATGTACCATCTCTGGAATCAAACCTCCTAAGTGTTTATCAAATGACACATACAGGATTTCCCAAGAGAGTATCCTTCAGCTCCAATGATTTAGAGATCATGAAACTTGCATCCAGGAAACTTGTTGCAAAAGGCCTTGCAAACCATCATGCAAAATCCTATGAGTTTTGCCATTTTGTGATGGATGCAAAGCCCACCGCACTGCTGACTCATGGAAATGAAGTTAGTAGGATGTGGAATGAGAGGTTTGGCCATCTCAACTTCAAATAATTGTAGCAATTAAAAAAAAATTCCATGGTTGAAGGCCTCCCAGTCATCAAGGAAACCACTGGAATTTGCAAGGGCTGTGTTGTTGGAAAGCACATTGAGCACAAGTTCGATCAGGCGAAGGCAAGCCGAGCTACATGCATATTGGGACTGATACATTATGATATCAGAGGTCCCATTCCTATCACATACATGAATGGATCAAGGTATCTTCTGACTTTTATTGATGATTTTTCCAAGTACACATGGGTCTTCTTTATCAAAAAGAAGTATGAAGTCTGTGAAAAATTCACTGAACTGAAGGCCTTAATTCAAAATGCATCTAACCAAAAGATCAAGATATTGAGATCTAATAATGGCAGGGATTATGTCATTAATTATTTTCTTCACATATGTTCTCAAAGTGGTATTCAGGTCCAACATTCAGTTCCCTACACTCCCCAGCAGAATGGTGTAGCAAAGAGGAAGAATCAGTCTCTCAAGGAGATGACCACATGTATGTTGGAATCAAAGAAGTTGGATGAAAATTTGTGGGATGAATCCATGCATGCTGTGGCATATATTCAGAATAAACTAACACACTCATTCATGAAAGATAAGACCCCTTTCGAAGCATACTTCGGACACAAGCCGGATGTGTCTAATCTACGGGTGTTTGGGTCCACTGCATGGGCCCGAATTCCACTTGATAAAGGGAGGGATTTGCAACCGCAAAGCTTAGAATGTATGTTTATTGGGTATCCTGATGAATCAAAAGGTTTCAAGCTACTGGATATAAAAACAAAGTATATCATCATCGAAAGGAGTGTCAAGTTCGATGAGCCTCTTCAGGAGGTGGAACTAGTGAAGGAGAAAACTGCTGATTTTCCTTCCTATTCTACTGAATATTTGAATTATGAAATTGGGGGTGATGACCCTTATTTGGATCCTTTCATTTATGATATAAGTGTACAGAAAACAATATATGCTGAATAGGAACCTTAAGTTCAAAATCATCTCCCAACATGGGCCCGAAAGACACTCTCCTCCGCAGGAGATAACATTGGAAATCTGGATGATCCAAGGAGAACTAGGTCTGATTTCCAAAGAGCAGGTATTGTGCTTTCTTGTCCTGATTATTTGCTGTCTAAATCTTGTTATTTTATGATAAGTTCAGACCCAAATTCCTACTACCATGCTTGAAAGGATCCGAGATGGCTAGTTGCCATGGATGAAGAGATGAATTCTCTTGAGAAAAACACTACTTGGGAGCTAGCTTCTCTTCCTCCTGGAAGGAAATTGTTTCAATGCAAATGGGTGTTTAGGACTAAGGTTGCTGTATATGGAAGAACCTGTAAATTTAAGGCAAGGCAAGTGGAAAAATGTTTTTCCCAGTTCCAAGTGTGGACTACCATGAGACTTTTGCACCTGTTGCAAAAATGGACTCCATCTACCTAATTTTGGTAATTTCAGCATCTAAGCACTGGGAAGTGCATCATATGGATGTTAAGTCAGACTTTCTACATGGATATTTTCATGAGGAGATATAAATGAATAATCTTGATGGATACATCTCTGATCCATCTTTGGTTTGCAAGCTAAATATGTCACTATACGGGTTAAAACAGGCCCCAAGAGAGTGGTATTCCAAGATGGATGTCTTCCTTCTCTTGCAAAAATTCCAAAGGTGTAGATCAGATCCAAATGTGTATATATAGAAATATGATGGTCATTTGATTATTATTTTTTTATATGTTGATTACTTACTGATCATAGGTATCACAGTTGCTTCTATTTCAGTCATCAAAACTGCTCTCCACAATGCATTTGAAATGAGCTATTTGGGGCTCTTAAAACAATTTTTGGGGCTCGAAATTGAGAAAAATTATGATGGGATAATGGAAACTCAGTACAAGTACATATCAGACTTGTTAGTAAATCTTAACATGGCTGAATGTAGGCCTGCAACATTCCCTTTTCTTTCAGGGATCAGCCTTGAAGAAGGAAAAAGCACACGTCCCATGGACTGCACTATTTATTGATAGTTGATTGGTAGTGTATTGTACTTGACTCATTATTAGACTGATATCTATTATGAAATGAATGATATATCAATATACATGCAGCATCCTCATGATATTCATTGGAAGGCAACCAAGAGGATCCTCTAGTACATTCAGGGAACCAGGAGCTATGACATTCACTATGCTACAGACTCCGAGCTAGAGCTGGTTGGATACACAGATTCTGATTGGGTATGTGATTCTATTGATTGGAATTCAACTTTTAGATATGTATTCATGTTTGGTGGTGGCCCCATTTTTTGGTCTATCAAAAAGTAGGCTTCCATAGCATTATCTTCAGCAAAGGCCGAGTATCGAGGAGCGGTGAATGCTTGCATCCAAGCTATTTGGTTGCAAGGAATTCTTTCAAAGTTTGATATTGGTAGTACTTTGTCCACTGTCCTATTTTGTGACAATCACAGTGCTATTAATATATCCACAGATCCAGTTACTAGGCAGAGGACCAAGCATGTAGAGATACACATGCACTATATTAGGGAGTTAGTGCATGACAAGACCATCATTCTGCAATACTACCCGACTGATGAGAATATTGAAGACATATTCACCAAGATATTTTTAGAAAATAAGTTCACTTACCTACGTTCACTGTTGGGGGTGAGTTCATCAGGGTGATCCAACTACTTTTAGTGTTCAACTTGAGGGGTGGTTTTTCCCGCTGGGTTTTCCCTCTTTTCCTCACTTAGTTTGTTTTTTAGCATTGTTTGAGTTTCAATATTGTATATGGTGAGCTATGAACTTTGTTTCCAAGGCCCTAGAATTCTTATACACTTTATGTTTTCTACTCCTCCTGAGTATAGCTTAAGGGGGGGTGTTGGAGACATTTACCACCATACACACTCATTTTGGTCAATTTGGCCTAGTTAAACCACTGCCCTAAGTTTTATTGACTTAATTGACATCATAGGAGCACTGTATGACATCAACATGAGCAAAACCATGCCTACCTTCAGTAAAGGAGGCTAACTTACCCTTCTACTACATTCGGGGAGGCTAACTGGAGCACTCCGGGGGTGATCTGAGTGTCATAAATGTACTTTATTGCTAACTGACGGTTACAATAAGTTAAATGGAGCAGTGAAGGCACCTCCTTTCATTAAATTTATTATTTATTTATTATTTAATGATCTGGAGTTAACAGGGGCACCTACAACCACTTCTGATGGTAAGTTACAATTCAGTTAACCTCATCGAGGTTCATTGGAGTCATTGATGCGCTACCACTTGTTGGATGGCTTGCAATGACATGTGTCTAAGCTACTTTCAATTAGACTCAATCATTTAATGCACTCCAACTTAAGTTAGGGCTCAGATGAGTCAATTAGGGTCTTGATAAGTGGTTAACTTGAATGTTTACTATGGCTTACTTCAGTTAAGCTAGACTCACTCATTCAATTTGAATGACCTCCTTGGGAATTCGAATTGTCATGGACTTCATGCATCTGACATGATTATTGTATTGTATCATCATTATTTCATTTGATTATACAGAGATGCTACTTCCATTGTAGCACCATTTTGCCAATTTTATGCATATTTGTCTGAATTCTTTGTGAGACTGTGTTTTCAGTTCCTAGACAACTGTGACAAATTAATAAGGAGTTATCCTTCAAGATAGAAGGAAACAGTTTCAACTTCTGCTCATTGAAGGTGTAGTCTAAAATTTGACAGAGAATGTCGAACTCAAAGAGGAATTCATTTGGATCCTTTATGGACTTCTCATGAAAGTGCAGTAACATTGAGGGTGAAATATTCTTCATGGGGGTCTATCTATATGGTTTATTGATAGGGAACTAGAGTGTCATGACTATTTCCTCATGCTAGAGGTCTCGATTATAATTATGATTTTCCCCTACCTCTTCTTCACGGTTGTCATGGTGACACTCGTTATTCATGATTACCTCTTCCTCTATATTTTCTCGATTCTTATGATATTCAAAATCCTGTCGAAACTGAAACCACTCATCTTTTGTAACTTCCTCTCTGTTGATCTGATATACCTCCTCCAGTCCACCTAATCACACAGAACTACCTTATCTCCTGGAGTTCCTTCCACGGGGACACCAGATGGTGTCACAGATCATGCTGTTCTCTCCACAGTTGACACTAATGCTTCCATCCTAGGAGAAACAAGGACTCTTCTCACAAATGATGGTCCTTGATTTTGAGCCCTAGTAGAATAATTAACCTTGGCAACTAATTCTTCAGTGACTGTCTTTCTCCCTAATCCTGGTCTACAATAACGACCTCTTCCACCTGGAAAGTTAGTGTTTTGGGGGATTCTGGGAATATCACGTTGAGTTCTTCTCATATTCATGCAAACCTATAAATCATGCAATATTAAAAATCATACTTGATCCACGGGTAAGGAACCCATTCAATCTATTAAAGGATGTGCATCTCTTCATTGCATCTTATCGCTCTTGCACCTAAGAATCGGGACTACTAAAGAAAATGAACCAATTCAACTACTAACTATGCCTATCAATTACCTTCCCCGACAACCACGCCAAAATCTGGGGCACTTTATATACCTATTAATTTCTTAACAAGCAAAGTGTTCAATATTTAATTTTCAACCCAGGAAAGTCTGTTATTTCAAAGGCAATTAGTAAAGTATATGCATAAACATTTTCAGTGGTTGATAAGTAAAATTCAAATCATTCAATTCTAATCATTGCTCATCCAACTTGGACACCTGTAAGAAATCAAAGTAATATTTTCCATCTAAAAATTGAAAACAACTTCTATTTCCTATTATACTAGTCTTAAGTTTTATGATCGAAAGATAAATCCACCTAGAATTACTTTTGAAGAAAATGGAAGTCTAAATTACCAAATTAGAAGGATCTCTAATCATTAATCAAGTAGAAAATTCATTAAATCAAGTGACCTATCTAATCAAAAAAACTCTAGAGAAATAAATAACACACAACACAGGAGCTGAGCGATTCTGTAACATCTATTAACGCACTTTTGCATAAAGGAAAAGATTAACTACACATTCTAATATCACACCAAACCACCTATAACAAGCCAAAGGAAAACCAAATAATGCAATTGTTGAATGAATGCCGTTGCATCTAACCATATAAATGTATCCAACTGAAATTACACACTAAATAGAAATAAAATAAACTAAAACTTCTAAACTAACTACAACTTTGTTAGAAGGAGGTCCCTATCCTTCAAACAGAGATGATGTCGAAAGCTCACAAAGTCTATAATAGAGAAATGTTGAGAATCTCCACTCCTTTAATAATTTGATAATTTTGCAGTTATAGTTATAGTCACTCTACTATATCAATTACAAATTGTGATTCCTTGGCTCTCCCTACCTACGTATGCTTATACAATAGTAAAGCTATTCTGTCACATAAATTTTGGGCAGCCATTAAGATATTTGATCTTCAAGATGCCAAATCATCAAGACAATTACAACTGTCAATTCCTTGCATAAGATAAGCTCGGGAATAAATATTCTTTTACTTCAATTTGTTCTGCAAACTGACCTACCCAACGAAATGCAGAATATTCTCAGAGCATTTCAGTTGTAAGCATGAAGGAGTATCCAAGATTCCTTCGTCATTAATGTTGACCGATTCATTGAGTAGGTAGTTGATTCCAAGAGGGACTAACTTTTAGATATGAAGATTTGTTGCAATTGCACCACTTGGTGATTCTGAATCCTTCTTTTAAATCATTAACATATTAGCACACTTGAAAGGTAAAATCCATAATTATAAGTAAAATCAAGAATAATGAAATGTTAAATAATGATTTATACCTGATATATGCATGCTCAATTGTATGGAAAGGATAAGGATTCAGCTATAAAATGGGGACAAAACTAGGAAGAAAGGATGAAACAAAGTAGGGTGAAAAGGGGTAAATCCAGGACCCAACAATCATGACATGGAAAGTTTTCATCAAGTCAACAAAGGCGTAAAAGTTAATGTGGGAAGAGTGAACACAATGTGCATAATGTTCACAGTGCCCAAAAGGCATGCAACGATTTGATACGTTCATTGTATGACTCAAAAGCATGTTATTAGAGTGTTATACACTTGGCAAGGCTATGACAACATTCCAAGTGATCTCTATTCTCTAGTGCTTCTTAGATATCTCTTATCAAGAAATATGGAAGTGTTGTAAAATCACTCTCTTCCATTATATATCATACTCAAAGGATTGTTTGTTGGGTTTTTCATCCTCCAGATTTTGAGGGTTTTCCTAGGGTACATAATATGTCCTATGGATTGAATGATTTGTGTGTTTGAACCATTTTCATGAGATATACATGCATTGGATTTGCTTACCAAAAGTTTTAAATTTCAAGTATCTTCATATTTTCTCAAACATTGACATTATTTACATAATAATTTTGGTCACAAAGAAATGAATTTCAAGATCAGCTTAAGAACTATCCTGAAAAGAGTAGATCCTATGATAGGAAGAATGGCATTGAAGCATGGACAAAAACTTTGAAATAAAACTTGAGCCCCTTCATCCTTTTGAGTACAGACTATGAATGTAAAAAATGAAGAAATCATGGAAATATTAATAAGGATTGCAAAAACCAATCCTCACTGATAAGATAAGTTAAAAACAATCCTATTAAAGAAATCTCTACAAAAATCTGGCAGAAAAAATATGACCAACCGAGTCATGAAGGATGCAACCTAGTACTACATGTGCAGAAAAAAAAGAAGTGTCAATGGTATATTGATGGTGGATGTTCCAAACAAATGAAGGGATATAAAGGAAATTTCTTATATTTTAAAGAAGAAAAGGGAGGAAATGTTTACTTTGGAGACAATGGATCAACCAAAATTATTGGTAAGGGCATGATTAGTCTTGGAAATCATAAAACTAAAGAAGGAAATGCCTTGTTAGTAGAGAATATGAAGCATAATATCCTTAGTGTGATTCAATGTGACCAAGGACATGCTCTCCCATTTTATTGAAAGAAGTTCAAAATAAAAGACAAAGGTACAAGACGTTTAGTAGCAATCGCAACCAGAACCTCAAACGATGTCTACATACTAGTTGAAAAATGATCTCCAGGGAGAATAGATGAATGTTGGATTTGGTACAAATTAATGGGTCATATAAACTTAGACAACCTTGTCAATATCATTAAGGAAAAAGTTGTGAGAGATATCCCTAATATTACAAATCCCATACAATCTATTTGTAAGCATTGTCAACATGGAAAACAAGCTAGAGTGAGCTTTAACACAAAGGAGTATACTACAACAAAACCAGAGGATTTATTTCATATGGATATGTGTGGACCCACAACAACCAAGGATTGAATGGTGAATTTATTGTTTTCTCTTCATAGATAAATACAATCTAATGACATGGGTTTTCTTCCTCAAGAAAAAATCGAAAACTTTTGAATGCTTTAAGATCTTTAAGGAACTTGTCGAAAATGAAAATGATATAAGAATCAAATTCCTAATATCATATAATGGTGGATTATACGCATTGAATGAGTTTCAGGATTTAAGAGAAATAAATTGAATTAGGAGACAGTTCTCCACATCCATTACCTTGCAACATAGGATACTCATACTGTTGTTCACATTTTAAGTATAGTGCAAATTAGGGTTGGAAGTAACATGACTCCATATGAAATCTAGAAAGGAAGACCAAATACTGTCAAACCTTTCTGAATATTCAAAAGTAAATTCTACATAAAAAGAAATGATGAGAGTCTTGGAAAAATTGATTCAATATTTGATGAAAAAAATGTTCTATGATAAGCAACTAGAAGCAAGGAGTACAAATCTTAGAATATAAGATTGAATAATATGATAGAAATTATGGACATAAAAGTAGATGAAGAGTTAAAATATAGAAAAATAGATGAATATGATTATCATCCCATGCATGAACAACCCTCATAAGTTATACAAGAAGAAGAAATGATGACAGAATCGCAAAACAAATTGCTTCAAGAAGGAATAAATGAAGTAAGTTGACCTGATACCAAAAGTCCTCCTAGGTTTGTTCAAAAGAATCATTCAGAATATCTGATTATAGGGGATACAAATATTGGTGTAGGAACAAGAAGAATACTCTTAACTAATGGTACCAAATAAGTACAGTTTTACCTAATATCTCAAGTAGAACCAATTATTTTAATGAATCTAAAACTTATGAACATTGAATCACATTGAAAGAAGAACTAAATCAAATTGAGAAGAATCAGAATTGGGAACTTGTTCCAAGACCCAAAGATAAAAATATCATAAAAAAAATATGGTTTTTTAGAAACAAAATAAATTAGGAAGGACAAGTTGTAGGAAACAAGGAAAGATTGGTATGCAAAGGATATGCACAAATTGAAGGAATAGACTTTAAAGAAACCTTTTCTCCAATAGCTCGAATGGAAGCGATCAAAATGTTTTTGGTGTATGACTACTCCAAGAACATCACAATGTATCAAATGGACATAAAATTAGCATTCCTCATTGGAGAGTTAGAGGAGGAAGTATACATATAACTACGAAAAGGCTTCACTCTCTTAGATAATAAAGATTATTTATGGAAATTGAAAAATGTGTTATACGGACATAAACAAGCACCGTGGTCCTAGTATTCAAGGTTGGATAGATATCTCTGACAACAAGGATTCAAAAAGGGTCATGTAGACAACCATCTATACAAAAAAATGAGGATGAAAGCATGACCATAATTGAGGTCTATGTAGATGGTATTATCTTGGAAGTAGTAACAATAGCCTTAGTCAATATTTTTTCCTAAACATCCAAAAATAATATTAAATGTCCATTCTAGGATAACTATTTTTTTTCTTGGCACTACAAATATCTCAATTGAACAATGCCATTTTCATCTCTCAAAATAACTATGTAAAAAAAATGCTAAAAATATTTAACACGAAAGATTGCAATCCTATATGTACTCCCATGATTATTGAATGAAAACCGAGCAAAGAATATGAAGAAAATGAAGTAGATCAAAATATCTATCAGTCAATGATTGGGAATTTGTTATATGTGAAATCCTCTAGAACAGATATAAAGCAAGTTGTAGGCCTGGTTGCAAGATTCCAAGCCACACCCAAACAAACTCATGTCCATGCGATGAAGAGGATTTTCATATATCTAAAAGGAACTATAGATCTTGGTTTATGGTATCCATGTGGTGAAAACCTAACTTTGGAATATTACACAAACACAGACTAGGTAAGAAGCATTGATGATAGAAAGAGCGCAAGTGGAGCAGCTTTCTTCTAAGGAAAATACTTAGTTTCCTTGATAAGTAATAAAAAGTTCTAAATATACTTATCCATAGTAGAAGAAGAATACATTGTAGTAGCATCATCTTTTGCAAAAGTATTATGGATGAACCAAAATTTAAAATATGTTCAAGTAGCATATGACCATCCCATATCAACCTTCTATGATAACACAAGTGTGATCAGTATCTCAAAAAATCAAGTAATGTATTCTAATACAAAAACACATTCCCACAAAATATCAGTTTATAAGAGAATATGTTGTTGAAAGTATATAGAAAAATGGAATATGTGGATACAAAGGAACAAATTGCAGAAATTTTCAGAAAGCCACTTCCTAGGGAAACTTTTGA
The DNA here is from genome assembly GCA_001517045.1 of Pseudotsuga menziesii. NCBI lineage: Eukaryota > Viridiplantae > Streptophyta > Pinopsida > Pinales > Pinaceae > Pseudotsuga > Pseudotsuga menziesii. Next base: position 483,467 of record LPNX010636799.1, on the reverse strand, counting down.
GTATCTAAGAGGGAAACTAGGAATAGTTTCAGCTCCAAAATAGTATGTGATAAGGATGAATGTCATAGTTCAATGTACAAAACATGGAGATGGATTATCTGCAACTTGGCATTTCAAAAGTAAGACATAGAGAAAGTAATGAGCATGAATCCAGGGGAAGTTAATGACAAAGAGAATCCCTTTTTCATTGATGTCAAAGGAAGAGAATAAAAAATAAGTAAATAAAATTGGAGAATGAAAGAAATTGGAAGATGAATCTATGAAAGAGAACATAAAAAGGAATCAAAGGCATAATCATAGGGGAAGCCTTTTGCGCATAATGGAAGAGCTCATTTTCAAGGGGTGATTATGCTAAGTTGGTGTTGAAATCAATTCCAAAGGGGGAGATTGTTGAACTCTTTGTTTTTTCATTGATGTTAAAGGATAACATGTTGAACCTTTGTGTTATCACTGATATTAGTGATGAATGAAGAGAATGAAGACTTCCTCACACAAATCTAGTTAGAAGAAAATCTGGAAGTATAGAAAGTGAAAATATCCCACTATGACATGGGTCATATGTGCACACATAAAAAATTTGAATAAGAATGTGAAATTTAGGGATCTGCACCAAACTCCACAAAGTTGAATTGTGATAAATGACATGTTGACACAATAGCTAACTTTATCAAGATGCAAATAAGTTGGGGAGTCACCAAGGTTAAGGATATTCAATAAGTGGACACATATCTTGAGTTAGAAAGAGTATAAATAAATAAGAGATAGATGTGTTGTAGTAAGTTTAAAGAATTATTGAATATATTTTTTTTTTGGAATAAGATTTGTTTTCTTGGGGTATCAATCGCTCATTGATTGTAGAAGGTTTTTTTTATACACCAGAGCCAAATTGTGTAGTTCAGTAGAATATTAACAACAACAAGAGCACCAGATAGAATGATACCCAGATTCAAGATGTGCAAATTCTTTACTTAGTAAATTGTTAGAAAAATACAATCACAGAGAAATAACAATAAAAAACAAACAAGATGAAAATATTAAATACATTATAATAGAGACACAAATATAATGTGGTTCACTCAATATGGGATACATCCACACCGAAATTGCCGGTCCTTTACTATTATACCATCCAGCAAAATGAAGGGATAGAACCTACGACAACCTTGTTGCACTTCCTCTTCACTCTCTCACACAATCATAGATACTATTTTACAATGATAGAATACAATACATAGTGATATTACAATGTTTTCCTTTTATAGGGGAATTACCATAGGAAATTACCATGGGTCAGCCAATACCATGGGTCTGTAAACTATTGGCCAATAAATATCCCAAAAAAATATTTTGCGGGCTTTGATGAGTGTCCCCCTGCACCCCCCTATTGGGACGAGTCTATAGTAAAACTTGGGTACAAACATGACTGAACAATAACATCTCTGAATCTGGAAGATCAGGCTCCATAACCAACAATATCCCACTTGGAGATTGAGCACAACAACTCCCTTGTTGCTACACTTACTGGACTATGCTTTGAACCTTGTACTTGGAAAAATTTTCTTCTTCACCTTCATGATTGAAGGCCAACTGAAACCAATCAGGAACTCATTTCATCTCTCATTACTACCTTTGTAAACATGTATGGGGGATTCTGGCTAGTATGTATCTTTTCCAATTTTAACAGTTCATCTTCCAAAACATATCTTATGAAATGGTATTTGAGCTATATATGTGTATCATTCAAATGAAAGGATGATTTCTTTGCAATATGAATGGCACTATGCATGTCACTGTACAACCCTCTATTCTCCTGCTTCTTACCCAATTCCTCCATGAACCTCCACAGCCAAATCATCTCTTTACTAGCCGCCATAGCAGCAACATATTTTGCTTCCATTGTTGAAAGTGAAACAACATTTTGCAGTTTCAAAATCAAACTTATTGTTCTTACACCCACAAGAAAAACATACCCTGTGGTGCTCTTCATGTTGTCTTTATCACCTTCCATATTCTTATCAACATATCCATGTAGAACAATGTATGAACCTTTAAAATATAATGCATGAGAAGTGGTACCTCTCAAATACCCAAGAATCCATTGTACTTCTTTCCAATTCTCTTTACCTGTATTGTTCATATACCTACTCACAACTCCCACTACATGGGAAATATATAGTCTTTTTGCACACCATGACATAAATCAAGCTTCCAACTACTGATGAATAGGGAACCTTGGACATGTATTCTATCTCTTTATATGTCTTGGGACACATATCCTTACTTAGATTGAAATGGATGGCCAAAGGTGTACTAACTGGTTTTGCATTTTTCATTCTAAACCTCTCCAACACCTTTTCTATGTACTCATCTTGGAACAATGTCAAGTTTTGATTTGTCATGTCTCTTGTTAATATCATACTGAGGATTTCCTTTGTAGCACCCATATCTTTCATCACAAATGATTTAGCTAGTTTCCTTTTGAGCACATTTATATACTGCATGTTAGACCCTGAAACAATCATGTCATCCACATACAATAACAAGATAATATATCTTCCATTATCTAGCCTCTTGAAATAAACACAGTGGTTAGAATGGCATCTTAGTATAACCCTGTTTTGTCATAAACCTATTAAATTTTAAATACCACTACCTTGGAGATTGTTTCAATCCATACAAGCTCTTATTCAACCTACAAACCAAATTATCCTTCCCTTAGACCTCATACCCTTGTGGTTTTTGCATATAAATATCTTCCTCCAAATCCCCATGGAGAAAGGTTGTTTTTACATCTAACTATTCAAGATGCAAATCTTCTACTGCCACTAGACATAAAATAGTCCTAATTAAAGTCATTTTAACAACAGGCAAAAATATTTCATCAAAATCTATACCTTTATTTTGTGCAAACCCATTTACTACAAGTCTATCCTTATACCTCTTCTTTCCTCCTTCTTCCTTCAACCTGTAAACCCATTTATTCTACAATGCTCTCTTTTTTGCAGGAAACTCAACCAAATCCCAAGTCAGGTTTCTTACCAATGATTCCATATCCTCATTCATGCCTTGATCCCACTTCTTTCTAGTTTCTGCCTACATTGCATCTTCATAACATTATGGTTCATCATAATCAGTCATCAATAAATAATACAGTGAAGGAGAGAGTCGTTCAAGGGGTCTATTTAACCTGGTAGATCTTCTTACATTTTCATGATTTTGAGGTACTTGTTGCTGCTCTTGATTTTCTGGTGCCTTTGGAACTTCATTTTCTTTGATTTCATCAAGAAATATGTACTCTATGTTTTCCTTTTCCTCTTTCTTTCCCTACAACTGATCTTTGCATGTAACATTTTCATTTTATACTACATATCTATTCCTAATGATTTTGTGATTTTCGTAATCCCATAAGTGATAACCAAAATCATCAACCTTGTATCCAATAAAGATCCATTTTTTGTATTTAGCCACAAGCTTTGTCCTATTTTATTTATCAATATGGACAAATGCTTCATAGCCAAAAGTTCTGAGAAATGAGTAGTTTACCTTTTTACATGTCCATGCCTCCTATGGAATTACACCATACAAAGTACTTGAAGGCCCTCTGTTTATTAAATAAATAGTAGTATCAACAACATCATCCCAAAACTATAATGGAAACCATGCATGCAATCTCGTACACCTTTCATGCTCCATGATCGTTATGTTCATCCTTTCCGACACACCAGTTTCTTATGGTGTTCCTGAGAATATCTTCTCTCTATGGATCCCATGGTATGAATAGTAACTATCAAACTCCTTGCTGCAGTATTCAAATCCATTATCAGATCTAAGACATTTCAACATTTTCTCTGTCATTCTCAACCATTTTTTTTCACTTCTTAAAGTAGCAAACACGTTATATTTCTGTCTAATGCAATAAACCCAAGTTTTTTTAGTTGTGCATTAATAAAAGGAACATAATAACGCGAAATACCAAGAGATCGTACCTGAGTTGATCCCCATACATTCGTATGCACAAGCTCTAACTTTTCACTCTTCTTCTATTTCCTAACCCTAAGAAATATAACTCTCTTCTTTTTTCCATAAACACAGTTATCACATAATTCCAAACTTACCTACTTTAGATATGGAAGCAATTTCCTTAAGTGGATAATATACATCCCCTTCTCACTCATGAAGATAATCTTATGGTTCCACAACACCGCACCTATTTCTGTGGAATCTACAAAGATAGAATAATTAGTAGTATGAGGACATAAATACAACGTACCTATCCTATTTCCTTTTCCTATTACCAGTGCTCCTTTATTGATATTCCACCACATTTTTCCAAACGTAGAAAAACAACCGCTATCTTCCAACTTCCTTGTTGAGATCATATTTCTTTTAATATAAGGAATATTCCATACATATTTTAGAAGCCATCCATTTCCATTATTTAACTTAATATGTACCTTACCCATTCCAACAATTTTACCTTGTTCATCATCCCCTAATAAAACATGTCCAAAATCACTTGGAACATAATCATGAAATAATTTCCTATGTGGTGTAGCATGACATGAATCCCTTGAATCCACAACCCAATAATCACTAGTATTATCTAATGCAAGAATCAAAGTGTAATTTTTTATCTCATAATTCCCCAATCCGGTTTCAAGCCACCATGTTCTTCATTGTTTAACGCCCAACCCAATTTACTTTCAGCTGCAAATTAGTTCATTTTCTCATAAACAATTTTGACTGAAACACATGAAGAATTTTACAAATTTCAATGAGCAGCAATAAAAAAAATCACACATGAAAAATTCAGACTCATATATTTTGGTCAAATGACCGAGGAAAAACCCCAACCTCCGGGAAAACCTGTTATTGAGAGAGTAATTTTATTTACTCAACAAAATATTTTAACAGCAGAAATTACAACTTATCTCAACCAAACAAACACCCAAAACATTTCCTCGAAATTTTTGCTAACCTAGAAGTGCAACCACATTCTCCTTCCCCCGTTTGTCAACAATAGTGATGTCAAATTCCTAGAGTAACAACAACCACCTAGTCACTCTAGAATTAGTAATGGGTTTGTTTATCAAATATCTAATAGATGAGTGGTCAGTATGTACAAATGTAGAATATTCAGTAATGTAATTTCTAAATTCATTAATGGCATAAACGATAGCAAGGAATTCTTTCTCTATTATCGTGTAGTTTAGTTCAGCAAGAGACAGATTCTTACTAACATAATAAATAACATATAGGTTGTGACCTTCTTGTTGTCCTATAACTTCTCCAATGGTTGTGTTTGAAGCATCAGAAGAGATATGAAAAGGTAGGGCCCAATTAGCCCCCCTCACGATGGGTGTTGTATATAGCCTTTTCTTTAGTTTTGAAAATGTTGTCTGGCATGCATCTGTCCACACAAATTGTGCATCTTTCATTAGTAAAGTAAATAAGGGAGATGCCAATTTGGAAAAAATTTCTATGAATCTCCTATAGTAACCAGCATGACCAAGAAAACTTCTTACCTCTTCCTGGGACCCAGGGATAGGAATGCTTAAAATTACCTTTATCTTGGTTGGATCTATCTAAATACCTGTAGAGAAGATAAAATGTCCCATAACCACACCTTAACTCATCATCATGTGGCATTTTCCGGTGCTCAACGATAGGTGTCTCTATTCACAACATTTCAGAAATTTTTACAAGTTTTCCAGTGCTTCATCAAAACTGTTTCCATGAGGAGTGAAGTCATCCATAAATAATTCCATACAATCATTCACTATTTTAGGGTTGATATTCAATTTTTTCCTCGAGTAGACTTCTACTCGAACACTCTTGGAATTATCAATTACTGGAATCAATTCGGTGTTACTGACTAAGGATTCTTATGTGATTTCTTCATGTTCTTGTTCTTTTCATGTGCTATCAAGGATCTTATATGCTCGTTTAGTGATATACGTAGGCTAACTAATGAAATTACAAATGGTGTCATATTTAGTTTTTGTTTTAAATGTCAAATCTCTCCCAATTGTTAATAAAGGTTGAATAGCTTCTTTTTCCTCTAAATCCATCCATAACAAGATTTCAGCATCCAGGATTGACCTGTCTAGAGGATATAAATTCAGGTTTTTAATGGCACTTCCATCAGAAATTGTCATGGACCCTGATCTGCAGCTGATGTATGCATCTGTTATAGCCAGCCATGGTCTTTCCAAGATCAATGGGTATTCCCCCAGCTGTGACATAGGCTATAAAACAAAAAATTCTGCATGGTACTCCCATGAATCAATGGAGACTACTGGGTCATCCACAATTCCTTCTGGTTTAATAGTAGATATGTCATCCATCTCTAGTATGGTTGGTGTAGGCATGATATTAGTGAGTCCTAGTTTTTTCAAGGTCTCAATGGTCATAGAATTTATTGACACGCCTAAGTCGATCTAAACAATAGATATTTGAATATGCCCAATACATACTATGATAATGGGGTTACCTGGGTCAGCGTATATGGAAAATGGGGTTTTCCCCATCACCGGTTCAAATAAGTTCCCTACCACATGCATTGTAAGGGGATATTTAGGCTTCCTTCCGAGTTTTTTTATAGCCAGGTCTCTATTAGTTTTAGCATAAATAGGTACGTCATGCAGGGCTTGTAATGGTGGAATTATTACATAAATATTTTTCAACTCTCCTAGGAGGTTGAAACTAGGTTTTTTCCATGGCCTTTTGCAAGGTTAATCATTCCGGATATGGTGGTTCCCTCAAATACTGTGTAAGTTGAGTTTTAGTACATGTCTCTGCAAGTGTTTCAGCTACTTTTTCATCATGTATCTCAATCGAAATTTCAATTGGTGTTTCAATTGGTGTTTAAGCATCCTCAATAATGGGGATTGCTGAAGTAAATGAATTTCCGAATATTGGATTCATTCCTTCATCAGTCACAGAGAATGGAACATCCTGAATGGCTATCAGTTCCACCACCCTCACTGATTGTAATTGTAAATTATTGCAAGGGAGAGAGGAAATGGAGTAAGCTCGCATGCTAGAAATTTCTAATTGTTGCAATGCCTTATTGTTGGGATTGGGGTTAGGTTGAGCATAAAATTGAGGAAAGAGTGGTGCACCCATTGGTGTAGTGTTATTTGAGAGTTTCATCTGATTTTGTTGATCCTATATATAGGATGGTTGGTTATGAGGAAACTAGTTCCCTGGATACAGATTCCTCCATCATGGAGGTCAAGAAGCTTGTTGTTTTGGATGTGGTGCCCATGAATTCCAAGGGTTCAAATATTGTACTACAGGTTGCAAAGGTTGGTTCCATTGTGTGTTAGTATATGATTATGGTGGAGGAAAATGAGTATTAACATTATTCCAAGAATTGAAAGGAGGAGGCTCAGAGTTCATACCTGGAGGGCCATGGTTGTTGCGGCTTCTTCTGCGAAATGAAACATGCATGTTTTGTGCTTGTAGTGGATGATTGAAATACTTCTTTGGATTTTGGAAGTGAGGGAAATTATTTGGTATCATGCTCCAATTCGCATAGAACACACACCTCCACCTTATTAAGTGGACATTCTTTTAGCGGGTGCTTCTTCCTGCACTTACGAAAAAACACCCCAAGTACCAGATCTTTAGCCACTTGTTTCTGTTTTTCTCTCACAACATCCAGTTGTGAAGAGATGGAACTCATCATGTCATTTTTAAAATTCTCAAGGAGATTTCCAATCTCTACTTGAGTAGATCCCATCAACTGACTTCTATGCCATGAGAAAAAGTCTTGATCGCTTATGCTGGTTCTGGAATACCCCTTGGAATATCATCGACATAAGTCCACAATATGATCAAAGGATTCCTTGGATATGTATCCCTTCCCTAATAGATTAATCATGTCTAGACAATCTTCTCTTATTCCCCGCAGCAGAATGATCTTGAGGACATCCCTTCCAATAGTGGTTTGTCCTGACCTCTGCACATTATACAAAACTATTTCCACAAAATCTTCCAAACTCTCATCATATTTTTCACCATATTAAATAACTCTTCTCTCTTATCCTTCATCCTACAATATTCTTGGTACTTCCTGAGAAATACATGTTTCATCTTCTCCCAGGTCACAACCATTTCTCCACCCAAACTCATAAACTAGCATAAGGCATTATCCTTCAAGCTAGCAGGAAATAGTTTCAACTTCTGCTCATTGAAGGTGTAGACATAACTTCGACAGAGAATGTCGAACTCAAAGAGGAATTCATCTGGATCCTTTGTGGACTTCTCATGAAAGTGAGGCAACACTAAGGGTGAAATATTCTTCATGGGGGGCGATCCATATGGTTTCTTGATAGGAAACTAGAGTGTCGTGACTGTATCCTCATGCTGTAGGTCTCCATTATCGTTATGATTGTCCCCTACCTCTTATTCATAGTCGTCATGGTGATGCTCGTTATTCATGATTACCTCTTCCTCTATATTTTATTGATTCTTATGATATTCAAAATCCTATTGAAACTGAAACCGCTCATCTTTTGTAACTTCCTCTATGTTGATTTGATATACCTCCGCTTATCCACCTAATCCCACAGAACTACCCTTATCTCCTGGATTTCCTTCCACAGGGACACCAGATGGTGTCGCAGCTCCTATTTTTCTCTCCACAGTTGACACTAATGCTTCCATCCTAGGAGAAGCAAGGACTCTTCTCACAGATGATGGTCCTTGATTTTGAGCCCCAGTAGAAGAATTAACCTTGGCAACTAATTCATCCATGACTGTCTTTCTCACTAATCCCGGGCTAAAGCAACGACCTCTTCCACCTGCCAAATTAGTGTTTTGGGGGGTTTCTGTGATTGAGATTTATGCAGGAACGCAATAGAATACAAAAATAACCACAGAAAGAAATATGTAGTGGAGATCAAACTTAATTTCATTAATCAATAACTGAAACTGGTTTACATATAGAATGGAAATAAACTAGCTAGAGTGTTGGTACTTTATCTCTGAGAAGAGATGTGGTGGCTACATGCCTCTGAACTCTGTGTTACAATGGGGCTCAAAGGCCTATATATTATTGAGAAAAAATGGAAACCCTACACATCCAAAAACCTAACCCTAGGAGGTGAAACACCAGAATGTGGGCCCTGTTGGGTAACTTGGTACATCAATTTCCCGGTGTCGTAAGTTTAGCATACTACTTCTGTTTGACGCACATGATAAGTTGTTAGAAAGATCTATTTAAGGACTACATCCATACATAGAAAATGTCAAGTCTGAAATAGAATTATATTTTCCCAACCATTCGATGCCAAAAAAAAGTTGTTTAGGGCCTCAAAATGGCTACGAAAGTTTAGGACCCAAAAATTGCCAAAAATAGTAAATTGTGCTACAATTAAGGAAACTAGAAAACTGAAAGAAACAATGGTGGTGGTCCATGTGGAATAGTTGGGTGGCCACCAATATACTCTTGGATCATTCCTCCCCACTTAGGAAGCAATGGTCCCCATTGCGTTGAGTTCCTCCATGAGACGAGGAAACTTCTGATGAACTTGGTCCATGGTGAGCCACTTTCCCTGGTGAAGGAGTTGGCCTACTTTGACNCTGGATATTCTGATGGAAAGTGTTCTTGATCTGTGTGTCCATAATCTGATCAGTTGTGGCTTGTTCCATGCAGTCGGGGTTTAACTCTATTGGTGTGAGTTGTTCTGCCACGTCTGATGTGCCTAATAGAGGTGGAAAGTAGGGCCGAAGGTGGTCCACATTGAACACCGAGTGCATACCAAGGAATGGTGGAATAATGAGCTCGAAGGAATTGTCCCTGACAGCCTTGGTGATGGTATATGGCCCATATCAGAGCGGGCGAATATTGTGGTGGGGTTCAGCGAGGTTGTCCTTCTGCAAATGTAGCCACACTTTGTCTCCCACCTGGAATTTGTGTTGCACCCGATGCTGATCATGTCACAAATTCTAATTAGAATTTGATCTATCCAATATGTCATGAACCTGTTGGTGAATGTGTTGAATGCGCTCAATGAAGCTATTCACCTTGGAAACTTCAGACTAGATATGAGCTGAGTCATCTTGAGTAGCTGCAAATGGCATGGCTACGTCAATGGGACATAGTGGCTGGAATCCCAAGCCCACCTGAAAGGGGCTGTGGTTGGTTGAGCTGTGGAGGGATTAGTTATAGCTGTGTTTTACATAGGGGAGGCTCTCATCCCATGTGCATGGATTCTTTGAGTTGTACATGCGCAAAATGTGTACGATCATCTTGTTGATGACCTCTATCTGGCCATCAATCTGGGGATGGAAAGCTATGGACTTTGTGAGCTTGGTGTCTAGCATTGACCATAGGCTAGAACAGAATGTATTAAGGAACCTGTTGTCCCAATCTACGATTATAGACTGTGGGATCCCAAAGTGTACCCACACTCATTCAAAGAAGAGTTTAATAGTGGCTTCTGTTATGATATTCTTCTTGCACGCCGCTATTATGGCCATCTTTGAGAATCTGTCAACGACCACAAACACATAGTCATTGTCATGCTTAGTGGAAGGAAGGCTCGACATGTAATCCATGGAGATGGATTCCCAAGGTCGACTAGGGGTAGGAAACAGAGTATAGAGGCCTTGCTTCTTGATGGATGGTTTGGAAATGGTACAGGCAGTGCAGGATCGAACGTACTTCCTGACGTCCTGTCGAAGGTTTAGCCAATAGAAATAATTCTACAGTACTGCCATAGTTTTCTCAACCCTAAAATGCCCAATGACCCAACTATAGTGTGCTTCCCAAATCATATTGGCACGCTCGCTTGAAGGAACACAAAGGTGTCCCATGTGACATAGTAGTACATCCTGGAGGTGAAATTTTGGAACTTGGTTTCCCTCCAAGAGTGTCTAGTATGTGTGTCTGAATTTCGAATCACTCTTGTAGAGAAGCGACCAATCAGAATTCTCGTTCCCACAAGAGTTGACCACAGTGGTTATCCACGATCGGTGGTCAGCTGAGGTAGTCTGCAACATTATTGGTGCTTCCCTTCTTGTACTTGATGTTCAAACAAAACTATTGTAGATATGTGGACCACTTCTGATGGTGATTTTTTTGTAACTTCCCTTGTGTCTATATGAATTGCAGGGGTCGGTGGTCTGTGTCAATAATTGTTTCCTTCCCCAAAATGAAATGTTTCCATTGTCGAAAATCCTGTACAATGGAATACACCTCTTTGTCATAAGGGGGATATTTGCAGACTATGTTGAATAGTGTCTCACTGTGATATGCAACTAGATTTCCTTGTTGAGTAAGGACTGCCCCAATAGCATAGTCAGAGGCATCTATCTCGATCTCAAATGGTTGGTGCAAGTCTGGTAATGTGAGCACTGGGGCATAGCAGAGGCAATGTTTCAATTTTGTAAGCACCTTTTGATGAGTTTTCAACCAAAATAATTTTTCTTTCACTCCTCCCTTGGTGACTTGAATCAAGGGCCAAGTGATATGAGAGAATCCCAACATGAATCTGCGGTAGAAATTAGTAAGGCCCAGAAAGCTATGAAGCTCTGTTAGAGTAGTTGGGGTTGGCCAATCCTGAATGAATTAGATCTTGGTTGGATCCACATTTACCTTACACTCATCAATAATGTATCCCAGATACTAAACCTGGGCTATGCCAAAAGTGCACTTGTACAAATTGGCACACAACTTGTGTTGCTATAGTGCTTGGATGACCTGTCGAATGTGGTGGAGGTGCTCTTCCCAAATCTTGATGAATATCAGGATGTCATCCAAGTGCACTACAAAAAATGAGTTGGTGAATGGCTGCAAGATGTCGTCCATTAGTCTCATGAAGGTTACAGGAGCATTCGTCATCCCAAAAGGCATGACTAACCATTCGAAAAGGCCCTCCTTGGCTTTGATGGCAGTCTTCCACACATTGGTTGGTTCGATCGGTACTTGGGGATACCCGGACTTTAAGTCGATATTACTAAAATATTTTCCCCCTTAAAGTTGGTCTAGGAGGTCATCAATCTGTAGGATCAGGTACCTATTCTGGATAGTGATCTTGTTCAGTGCCCAGTAGTCAATACAGAGTCTCCAAGTCCCATCCTTCTTCTGTACCAACACGATCGGGCTTCCGCAGGGAGATGAACTTGGTCGAATGTGACCCTTTTGCAGAAGCTCCTGAATTTTCCTCTTGATTTCATCATTCTCCAGAATAGAGCATTGATAGATCGGTCCATTGGGAAGCGGTGCGCCTAGGGTCAGATCAATGGGGTGCTTGACCTGACAGTGGAGAGGCACCCCAGTGGGTGAGGTGAATATGTCCCGGTACTCCTCCACAACCTTGTCCATTTGTTTTTGTCATGCGGAGGGGCCCTATATGGAGGTTGTGGCCATGATCTTCTTCTTTCCCTTGGGGCAGATCATCAAGAAAAAAAAATTCCCGGTTTTGGAAATGAGCTTACTGCATTGTTTTGCAGTAACCAAAGAGGTAGCAGCAGGAGGTGGTACCTCTGGTATCCTGTACAAAGTATTTCTCAAAGTAATAATAATAGTGTGAGGCTGAGACTCATACAGAACATGTCACTTCCATAAGTATGGTTGACCTAATAATACATCACAAACATCAAGAGGAGCAATATCACATAATACCTCATCGGTGAAGGGATTGATGATGTAGGGAAGGCGGCATTGCTGGCTGACGTGGAGATCTCATCCTTGGTGAAGCCACCCGATGGTGTACGATTGCAGGTGTGCTGTGGTCAAAAAATCCAACAGCTTCATGACCTCTACTGAAATCAGGTTCTTTTGGCTCCCATTGTCAACAATGAACTGTAGTGGGGAACCCTTTACCCACATCTGGGAGTGGAAAAGACACTCTTCCTCCTCTCAATCTTATGGTTCTTCCTTTTGGATCTTTGTGGTGGAAACGGTGGCATTGGGTTCTGCATCAATAATCTTCTTTCCTTTGTCATTCCCCTTCTTGGTTTCTGAGTCACTGTCAGAGTATGCATCTGATTCAAATTCCTTTATCTCAGCCACCAGTGACTGCTTGGCCCAACACTCACTTGTGTTGTGAGTGGGGCTCTTATGGAACTCGCACCACTTTCTTGCTTCCTTCTTCAGCTTTGTAGTGTTTCTCTTTGCCTGCAGTTGTGGAAATTTTTCTTGAGTCACCATGCCTTGGCTGTGTCCTTGGTTCTACGGTTTGGGGGCACCTTTCCATTGCTTCTAATTTGTAGATCCAAAGTCTTGCTTTTTTTGTTTGAATTTTTGCTCAATTTTGGCAGCATACCGATATGATGTACCAAGCGAGGAGATGTTGAGGAACTCCATTTCCTCCTGAATGTATATGTGCAGACAACTACGGTACTTCAACACCAAATGTTTCTTTGAATATTTGATACCTGAACTGGTGCACAGGGTATGGAATAGATTCGTTAGCTCATGCACATCTTGATCTCTTTCTTTCTGCAGCATAGTCCATTGTATGTACTTGTCCTCATAGCTCCCCACTGGATAATATTGTCCCTTCATGGCATATTCGAAATAAATACAAGTGGGTGCAACCAAGAATAGAGAGGGTTCCTCCTCTTCCTTTCTCTCATAGTAGGTTTCCCACTAGTCCTTAACATGGGGGGTAGCTTTGAGTAGAGAAAAAGTAATCTTTTCCTAGTAAAAAAAGTCATGAACCGAGAAATATCCTTCTAATAGATTCAACCATATATCTACAGCATCTGCATCCATTCAACCATCAAATATGGGAATGTCGAATTTTACTTGTACCTTAAAAGGGGTTGCGCATCCAGAGTGGCTGCTAGATGCAGATGCGCCGCTAGTGGGAAGTCGTTGAAGGATCTGGGCAAAGTTATCCATCATCGCGTTCCTTTGCTTTTCAAGGGCCTCCTCGAGCAACATTTTGATAGGATCTTCTGCTCCCTTGTATTTCTTTTCGTCCCCTATGGGTGACCATAGGGATTTGAGAGGTTGATCTTGGAAAGGTTCAACCAGATCGAGCCCTAACTCTTTATACCCTGCCCTCGTTGGGGACATGCAAAGAAGGATCGAGAAAGAGCATATTGCTCTGATACCACTGATCCAGATTTATATAGGAATGCAATAGAATACACAAATAACCATAGAAACAAATATGTAGCAGAAATGACACTTCATTTCATTAATCAATAACTGAAACTGGTTTACATACAGATTGGAAATAAACTAGCTAGAGTGCTAGTATCTTATCTATGAGAAGAGATGTGGTGGCTACATGCCTCTGAATTCTGTGTTACAATGAGTCTCGAATCCCTATATATTATTGAGGAACAATGGAAACCCTACACATCCAAAAACCTAACCCTAAGAGGTGAAATGCCAGAATGTGGACCCCGTTGGGTAACTTGGTACATCAATTTCTCGAGGTCGTAACTTTAGCATACTACCTCCGTTTGACACGCATGCTACATCGTTACAAAGATATATTTAAGAACTACATCCATAAATAAAAAATATTAAGTCCAAAATGAACTCATATTTGCTCGACCATTCGATGCCAAAAAAACATCGTTTAGGGCCTCAAAACGGCTCCAAAAGTTTAGGACCCGAAACTGCCAAAAATAGTAAATTGTGCTACAATTAAGGAAACTGGAAAACTGAAAGAAACAATGGTGGGGGTCCAAGTGGAATATGTGGGAAGCCACCAATATCCTCCTCTATCATTTTGGGAATATCACGTTGAGTTCTTCTCGTATTCATGCAAGGGCCTATAAATCATGCAAGCTCAAAAATCATACTTGATCCACAGGTAAGGAATTTGTTTGGTCTATTGAAGGATGCCTAGCTCTTCACTGTGTCTTATCGCTCCTACACCTAAGAATCAGGACTACTAAAGAAAATGAACCAATTCAACTACTAACTATGCCTATCAATTACCTTCCTCAAAAACGACACCAAAATATTGGGCACTTTATATACCTATTAATTTCTTAACAAGCAGAGTGTTCAATATTTAATTTTCAACCCAGGAAAGTCTATTATTTCAAAGGAAATTAGCAAAGTATATGCATAAACATTTTTAGAGGTTGATAAGTAAAATTCAAATCATTCAATTCTAATCACTGCTCATCCAACTGTGACCCTTGTAATAAATCAAAGTAATATTTTCCATCTAGAAATTGAAAAGAACTTCTATTTCCCATTATACTAGTCTCAAGTTTTATGATCTAAAGATAAATCCACCTAGAATTACTTTTGTATAAAATGGAAGTCTAAATTACCAAATCAGAAGGATCTCTAATCATTAATCAAGTAGAAAATTCATCAAAGCAAGTGACCTATCTAATCAAGAATACTCTATATAAATAAATAACACACAACACAGGAGCTGAGCGAGTCTGTAACAACTATTAACACACTTCTGCATAAAGGAAAAGATTAACTACACAATCGAATGTCACACCACACCACCTATAACAAGCCAAAGGAAAACCAAATAATGCAATCATTGAATGAATGCAGTTGCATCTAACCATATAAATGTATCAAACTGAAATTCCACATGAAAGAGAAATAAAATAAATTAAAACATCTATACTGTCACGTCCCCATGCCTCCGACCGGCGAAGAGGGCGCGACTACAAGCTTCAAGCACACGGGCTAAGAGCCCCATGAACATGTACATGCATAAAAATGCTAAAACAGAATGCGGAAGCAAACATATTGAAGTAGAAACATGCACACATGAACATTTATCATCCATAGATGCAATTATTTATCAGACACAGCGGAAACATCATACATTCATACAAGCATTCACTCAACATGTTCATTACATTCATTAACATAAATTATGGTTGCAGAAGTAAAAATGGGCAAGATCACTTATCTTATAAGAACTCGCTCCACAACCAGCTACGTCGCTACAATGTTCCACCCAACCATAGGCCAGCATGCTCCTTAAACTCTCTGCAACGCTGCCACCCCCGAGCTGGGCATGATTCTCCAAGGAATAAGGGAACAAGCAGGCTTACACATAGCCAGGGATACACAAAACAAAGCCAAGACAACAGAGTTGGGTTTATCAGGCCATCCAGGAGTTGGGGAAAGGCTTAATGCTAAGCTGGTGAGCTCATTACAGAGCCAAGAACACCTACACCAGAACTAGCTTGACCTCTAAGACACCCAAACACACCTAACACAAGGAATCAGTCCCTTCTCTGCTACACAGTCCCTCAGGCCCTGCATTCCCTTCCAGTGCTATTCAAGGGTGATGGAGAAGAAGGCTAGCCCTCTAGCTCTGTCTATGTGGTTTCTAGCCACTAGGTTTATCAAGCAACCCAAGCCCCCATCCCTGCTCCTTACACAGTCCAAAAACCAACCATTGCACACAGGCAATTAAATCAGCTATCACAACTTAAACAGGGAAAATGAATTATGAGTCATTCTTGGCCCTATCATGGAAAAAACGACTCTCAAGCGAATTTACAATAGTCCCCAACATGTAAGGAAGACCACAGCAACCACAGCCAACAACGTGGGAAAACACAGCCCGTCCTAGGCAACAATATCACCGAGAAACATATACAGACCACATAGAAGAAGAGAAAAATACAGACTTCCCAGCTGTGCATGAAATGGCCAGACTCCCGTCCCAAAATATAAGTAGGCCACAACAATCACAATAGACCTTGAGGAGGACAGCGGCTACCGTGACTCACAGGAAGAACCATAGCTCCAATATCAACATTTAAAGGACAGGAAACAATTACAAAACCATAACAGTCTGTGAGATAGCCGAAAACGTGAATGGCCAGTCACAGCAATTCATGAATAAAAGAGCACGGCTCTCAGCTCGCTGCATCAATCCGGAAGCCAGGAAAATTCCTGTGCATGAGGCACATGAACGGACATTGGTCCTGCGCAAAGATTAATAGCGCGTGGGTGAACAACAATGGAGAATGCATATCTGAAGTGCGTGAGAGCTCCAGCACTATCGTGGAGAGAAAAATGGTATCCTTCCTAGGTGATTACAATAGTTTCTCCTGGGCATAGTGGAGTCAACCGTGGTGGAGTGTGCATGTGGGTGAGGACTGACAGTGCTGCCACCCCACTCCCAAAACAATTAACTGCCTCAACCACCAGTAGCCATTCTTTAATTAAAGTGGTTGGGTAGAGCAAGGAAAGAAGACACATGGGTATTTCTCTCGTTGGCCAAGGTTTAACAATTTCCCCACCCTTAACCTTGTGAAAATCATGCCCCTTTTCTCATTTTAGTTGCCGCAGTCGTAGCTGGTCGGGTTCATTTAATTAATTATAGATGCATATTTACATGGTGACAAGCATAATATGTGTCGCATGCCCCGATATACCATCGGTGACAAATTTAAATCCAAAACATAGCATACCCCATCAATGGTGGGGCCTTGGAATTTAGCTCCGCACCATGATTATTACAATATATACATCATATACATATAATGCAATGGGGTCAAAAATAGGGTGTTACATTCCCCTCCCCATTCAATAGCACTGTCCTCAGTGCTTTACAAAATTAAACAAAATGCTACACTGGTATCGCCTCAGTGTTCCGCAAAATTGAAAAAAAATGGATGTGCCAATCGCATGGCATCCTCTAGCTCCGAAGTGGCCTCTTCAGGTCCGAAGTGCTCCCATTACACCTTTACCTGCCCTATGGCTTGGTTCTGGAGCATGGTGACCTTCCTGTCGAGGATGCGCATTGGATCGATTCGGAACTCTCCCTCGAGTTCCACCTGAATCACATCCCAATTTATCACATGGTTAGGATCATATACATATCTCTTAAGCAAAGAAACATGAAAAACATTATGATCCCTAGTGCTAGCAGGCAATGCAAGTCTATATGCAACTGGCCCTATTCTTTCAAGCACTTCAAACGACCCACAGTATCTTGGTGACAACTTGGTACAACTTCCAAGCTTCAAGGAACTCTTCCTTGCCCTCACTCTTAGGTAAACATGATCTCCAACGCTGAAATCTCTGTTCACCCTATTCTTACTTGCATAGCTTTTCTGTCTGTCATGTGCTGCTTTCAGCTTCTGCCTGATGTTTACAACCTCTTGCTCCATTTCCTTGAGCAATTCTGGTCCAAGCACAATCCTGTTCACCGAATTGTCCCAAGTCACTGGTGTTCTACACCTTCTTCCATACAAAGCTTCATATGGGCTCATCCCCAAGGATGCCTGCTATCCATTGTTATAAGAAAATTCTACCAAGTGTAAGTAATCTTCCCACTTGGTTAGTTTTTCCATCACGTACATGTGAAGCATATGTTCAAGCACCTGATTAACTCTTTCTGTCTGCCCATCTGTCTGAGGATGGTATGCAGTGCTGAAGTTTAGCTTTGTACCCAGGTCTGCAAACAACCCTTTCCAAAAGT
This sequence comes from Pseudotsuga menziesii, assembly GCA_001517045.1. Taxonomy (NCBI): domain Eukaryota; kingdom Viridiplantae; phylum Streptophyta; class Pinopsida; order Pinales; family Pinaceae; genus Pseudotsuga; species Pseudotsuga menziesii. Next base: position 465,066 of record LPNX010636799.1, on the reverse strand, counting down.
TGGAAGTGAACTTGACATCTCTGTCAGAGACTATTTCCTTCAGCAATCCATGCAATTTGAATATCTCCTTCATGAATAACTTTGCAATGTCGCTAGTCTCATATGTAGACTTAACCGGTATAAAATGGGCTGCCTTAGTGAACTTGTCTACCACAACCATGATAGAATCATGTTGCCTCCAAGTCATCGGCAATCCTGTAATAAAATCCATGGAAATAACTTCCCATTTCCATTCTGGAACTGGCAAAGGCTGCAACAAACCTACAGGGTGTTGATGCTCAACCTTTACCTATTGACATTTTATACACCTTGAGATGTACTCAGCCATATCCTTTTTCATCCCTGGCCAAAAGTACTGCTTTCTAGCTATAGCAATTGTCTTCTGGTATCCTGGGTGACTAGAATACGGAGCTTAATGGATCTCATCCATAACAACTCTCTTCAAATCTGCTACATATGGAATATAAATTCTTCCTTTATAAGTGAGAAGTCCATCTTCTTCCAATTTATATCCCTCATACCTCTTTTCAAGACTTTGTTGCTGCAATTTATCTTTTACCTGCTCATACAATTCATCTCCAGCAACATGATCAACAATTTGCTGCCTCAAATCCGATTGGAAAATACTAAGAGATGCCACATGCATTTCTTGCATCTTCTTGCTGAGTGCATCAGCTACCTTGTTCTGTTTTCCCTTTATGTGCTTGATTTCAAAATCAAATTCACATAAAAACTCCAGCCATCTTTCTTGCCTAGCATTCAGAGTAGGCTGATCAAATAGATACTTCAGACCACAATGGTATGTCCTGAGCTCGAATCTCCTACCCATCAAGTAATGCCTCCACATCTTGAGAGCATGTACTATGGCTGCAAGCTCTATATCATGAGTGGCATATTTATTCTCATGTTCCTTCCTTTCTTGACTCATAACATATCACATGGTTGTCTTGCATAAGGAATCCTCCTAGCCCTTGTCTGCATGCATCGGTACACACCACAAAATCTTCTTCTGGATCTACAACCTTCAATATGGGTGCACTGGTGAGAAGGTTCTTCAACTGCTGGAAGCTTTCTTCACATCTCGATGGCCATTCGAACTTCATCCCCTTCTTTTGCAAAGAAGTGATAGCATGTGCAACTTTGGAGAATCCCTCAATGAATCTCCGGTAGTATCCTGCAAGTCCCACAAAAGATCTTACATCTGACACATTTCTTGGAGTAGGCCAATTCATAATGGCTTCAATCTTTTCAGGGTCCATAGATATACCCTTTTCTGAGATAATGTGACCCAAATGCTGACTTCTATCTCTATAGAAGTCGCACTTCCTTAGTTTCACATACAACTGATGCTCCCTGAGCAACTTCAATGTCAATCTCAAATGTTCTTCATGCTCTTCCTCACTCTTAGAATAAACAAGAATGTCATCAAGGAAAACAAGAACAAACTTGTCCAAATACCTGCTGAAGACACTATTCATAAGGCACATAAATGTAGCTGGTGCATTTGTGAGACCAAATGGTACCACTACAAACTCATAATGCCCATACCTTGTCCTGAAGGCAGTATTATGAATGTCTTCATCCTTGATCCTTACCTGATGGTAACTAGACCTCAAGTCAATCTTGGAAAATAGCTTTGCTCCTCTCATTTGATCAAAGAGGTCATCAATCCTAGGCAAAGGATATTTGTTGTTCACAGTGACCTTGTTCAACTGTCTGTAATTGATACATAACCTGAGTGTACCATCTTTCTTCTTTACAAACAGAACTGGTACTCCCCAAGGAGACACACTTGGTCGGATATACTTCTTTTCCAACAACTCTTGCAGTTGCATCTTCAATCCTAGCATCTCAGGTGTACTCATCCTGTAGGGTGCCTTGGACACTGGTGCTGCTCCTAGCACAAGTTCAATTGTGAAGTCAATGTCCCTTTTTGGAGGAAGCCCTGGAATCTCATAAGGAAACACATACCTGAATTCCTGTAACACCTGCTAGTTCTCCAACCGAGGAGTTTAATCTCTCTTTTCCTCCAAAATCTGAGCTGCATACAATTGGCAACCCTTCCTACAGAACTTCTTTAATTGCATTGCTGAAACCTGCCGTACTGAAATCACCTTTGGAATACCTCTCACAACTAGTAGGTTTACTTCTTCATTCATGCATTCAAAAGTCTTATTGTAACAGTCAAGCTTCACCCTGTGAGCTTCTAACCAATCCATTCCAATGAGAACATCATAGGAACCAAGTGGTAGAACATTCAGATCTACACAAGTGACCAATCCATTCATGACCAATGGAAATTTCTCTACCACTTCACTAACCTTTCTCTTAGTTCCAGTGGCTAGCTGAACTAACCAAGACTTCCTATGCTTTACTTTCTTAAAAGCACAATTCTCCACTACTCTAGGAGTAATGTAACTTTGCGTAGAACCGGGGTCAATAAAAATAGAAACAGATTGCTCAACAATCTTACCTGCTACTTCAACCACAACTGACTGGTGATCTGCTTGGCGGTCCTCCAGTGCTGCATAAATCTTGGGTACTACCATTGCTACTTGACCCATTGTTTCTGCTTCTTGAACGTTATAAGATGGTCTTGCACTCTCATTCTCGAGTGGACAATTCCTGCGCATGTGGGGTCCTCCACATTTCCAACATTGGAGTGGTCCTCTATTCTGTTGTGGATCCTTAGGATTTTCTCCTGCCACTCCAGCTGGCTTACTTGCAGCTTGGGATGGCTGCTTCTGCTGATTCTGGAAATTGGAAGGTTTAAAACCTTTCTTCCTTTGGTCAAACTTCTCATTCTTCTTGTCCTTCCATGCCTTATGGTAATCCGGTTTACTTTTTCTTTGCTCATAGCAATACTTAGCTTTTCTTATTGCTTCTTCAAGAGTTTTAGGTTCATAAAACTCAATTCTATCTTTGTATGACTGAGGCAATCCACTCAAAAAATGGTGGACCTTCACTTTCTCATCTCTGATGTACCGAACATACCTCAACAAATCCAAAAACTTATTTTCATACTCTTCCATGGTCTGCTGTCCCAATCTTAGCTCATGGAACTCCTTAATCTTGTCATCATAATACCTGTCAGAGAGGTATTTCTGCTTGAAATACTTCTTGAACTGTTTCCACTTTAGTCTCCTTTCACTGATCCTCTTTACTTGCTTGAAGTGTTCCCACCAAATGGATTCCCTTCCGTTCAGATTGAATATGGAAACTCTTGCCTTCATGTTTCTTGAATAATCATGCACTTGAAAGTACTTCTTTATCCCAAGAAGCCAGGCTTCAGCCTCTTGTCTAGTCTTTACTTCACCATCAAATGTAGGAGGTTTAGCTTTCTTGAATTCATCTCGAGAGCGATCCCTATGGTGTCTCTTTCTTTTTCTTCTATGAGAAGAAGAGCTTGAATCCCCACTGGATTCTTCAGAATCAGATGACCCACTAGAATTCCTTCTTCTTCTCCTAGTACTGCTCTTACTTCCTTCTGGTCTCGCTGTACCTTGTTAGTTTTTCAACATTTAAGCTAGCATTATGTTAAGATCTTTTCACTGAGAGAATAACAAGCACAGCAACAAAACATAAGCACATCACAAGAGATAAGAGACACAAAGAGTTTTGATCAGGGAAACCATAAATGGAGAAAACCCCACAACTTCCTCAAAGATAGAATCACCACAAGATGTAAGACCCCAAAACAGTAAGATGCACTCCCAACAGCAGTAGTCTTCTTCTTCTGTCTAGCCCCAGTATTTCCTTCCTCACTAATGCGCCACACTTGAGTGAGTGAGTGATGTACAAGTGATAAATAGAGAGATTCTCACTCTCTATTTATGTTCTTCCGTTCACTTGAAATGCACTTAATCATGTCGGCCCAACTAACAATTACTTACCTGAGCCTACACCTTAATTAGTGTATAATAACTCAAGTGCCCCAAAACTGTGGGGACTTACATAATGACTTGACAAGACTTGTTTACATTATTAATCCTCCCGATCGGAACATTGGGGCATGACTCAAATACATAATATACATATAAGAATACATTCTGAAGTTACATATACATCAACACTCCCTCTTAACTAGGAAGGTATTCTTTCGACACAATTTTCAGCGTTCGTCTTCTTCTCTGTATCAACTGGATCATTTTTGTCTTCAAGTCATCTTCGTCTTCAAGTCATCTTCATTATTGAATCTGGATCATCTCTCGATCTGGATAATCATCAATGGATCTGGATCATCACTCGATTTGGATCATCACTGCTGGATCTGGATCATCACTCGATCTGGATCTCTCGGAGTCATCATAACTGGATCTGGATCATCACTCGATCTGGATCTCTCGGAGTCATCATAACTGGATCTGGATCATAGCTCGATCTGGATCATCTCTGGTCATCATCATTTGTGTATTATCTCGTCATAGTAAGTTCTACAGAGCCAACCCTTTTTCATGTTGGTTGTAGGCCTAGTCACCAGGTAGGTCTTCACCTAGCACTTACATCTGACCTGCTCATCAAAAAGGCCCAGCACTCACATTCACTAGCATGATAGGCACATCAACTACCACCTGTGAAATGGCTCTGCACTTATATCTGACCTACTCGTCAGAAATGCACAATTCCATCCAGGTGGGAACACATCCTGCTCACAATGATGAAAGGTTTCCACTCTTTCACCCAGGCTGGAATCGCATCCGGCTCACAATGATGGAAGACTTCTATCCAGGTGGGAACACATCCTACTCACAATGATGAAAGGTTTCCACACTTTCACCCAGGCTGGAATCGCATCCTGCTCACAATGATAGAATATTTCTGCACTTACATCTGACCTGGTAGGAACTGAATCCTACACCCTCGTCAGAATGGCCCCCAGTCCCAGACTGAGCTACCTGGTAACTGACCAGGTGCCTGCACTCTCCCAGAGAGTGGCAGTAGCCCTTACATCTGTCCTACTCAATAGAATGGCTAGCACTCACATCTGACATGGGAGGAACTTAATCCTTTAGCCATGAACAGAATGGATCAGACCTTACATCTGACCTGCTCATTAGAATGGATCTATCAGTCCCAGACTGAGTGTTCCTGGTAACTGACCAGGTGCCTCCATTCCCAGAATGGTAGGCAGCACTCATATCTGACATGGAAGGAACCAAATCCTCTCACCATGACAGAATGGCTCAGCCCTTACATCTGACCATGGAAGGAACCAATCCTCTCACCATGTCAGAATGGCTATGGATCTCATCACTTTCTCTTGGAAGGAACCTCGATCTAGAGAACACCAAGTCTGTCTCTGAAGTACTCGAACTTCATCCTAGCCAATGTATTCGTCAATACATCAGCTATCTATTCCTCTATCGCAACATACTAGAGCTTCACTGCTCCTCTGTATACCATATCCCTGATATAGTGATACTTGATCTTGATATGCTTCGACTTGTCATGGAACACTGGAGTCTTTGACAACTTCAGGCAACTATGGTTGTCACAATGTATACAAGTAGCATCCAACTGTAGATCAAATATATCAGACAGTAGCTTTCGCAACCATACTGCCTCACAACTAGCTGAACAAGCTGCGACATACTCTGCTTCAGCTGTACTCAGTGCCACACATGATTGCTTCCTGCTAAACCAAGAGATCACACCTGATCCCATACTGAAGCAACACCCTGAAGTACTCTTCCTGTCGATGCCACTGCCTACCCAATCTGAATGAACATAACCCTCCAATTTAATCTTTTGATTCGCATCATACTTGAGCCCATAATCAATTGTACCCTTCAGGTACCTGAGAATATGCTTTGCAGCCATCAAGTGAACACTTCTCGGATCTGTCAGGTACTGGCTCAAGGTGTTCACAACAAAGCAAATATCTGGTCTAGTGTTCGTCAGGTACATCAAGGACCCAATCATCTGACGATACATCGTAGCATCAACTGACTCTGATGAAGCATCACTCAATAGCTTCATGTTCGATGCCATAGGTGTGGTCATGCAGTCCATCATCCTGAACCTCTTCAGGATCTCTACTGCATACTTCCCTTGTCCAAGGAAGATTCCATCTGCACTCTACCACACCTCCATACCTAGAACAATAGTGCATCGACACATAACAGGAGTATCACTGGTCTTCCGTCTTCAACCTTGAAGCAAAGGTTGGAATCCGCTTTACTCTCAGTAAAGCCTAGAGTCATTAGTAATTTTCCCTTCTTGTTGTACCATGTCGAACCTCAAGATATTCTGTAGTCACTCCCTCTGAAGTGAAGCATCATACTCCCTCTATCTTCTATGCTCTATGCACTGAAAACATTCTGTACCAGAGTGACAAGTAGCTTCCTATGCTACTAATATTCTATGTGACCATCTAGTGTATAGACTTGTATCTTCAACCTTGTAGCAAAGGTTAATATCTTCATCAATCTCATCATGTATGTGTTTCAACTCTTACTGACTGCAAATGTCTCTTCGTAGTCTAGGCCTTCCTTTTGTGAGAAGCCTCATGCTACGAATCTTGCTTTGTATCCCACGATGTTTCCATCTACTACATGATGGAACTATGAACTTCTATTCAGGTCTCGATACTACACCCTGACATCATTCTTCTTGAACTGGTCTTCCCTTTCTTCTTGGTGGCTGGAAGGTTCTGCATCAATGATGTCACTGCACTCGTCATATTATTCTTCATTTTGAAATGTCGTCACTTGCTCTTCGGAACAAGTCTTCATTCTTCTTTTCTTGTAGGCGATTATGTATGCGGTCTTTCCTACAAGTCAAATGCAATTGTATGGTTAGAAACATTTCATAAGGAATATTATTATTGGCAAAAACTTATGCATAAATATATGATCATGCAACTACTTTAGCCAATACAACATTCATCCATATCTCATTGAAACTTTCTAGATGCCTTCCATCTCTACCAGGACAACATTGAGATTGTGCACTAATCCAATATGTCAGCAAATAGGTTTCATTCTAGATAAGTAGCAATGGAGAGTTGTATAGCACCATGAGCTACTTACCCATTGCATGTATATTAGTAGTATATTGTCGTTAATGCAAACATCCTATCATGCATGATACATCAACTGAATATAAACAAATGCATAACAAAACAATATCATGAAATGACAATTGAATACTTATCTTTATTTGTTTCATGGGTAGACTGCTTCTTGAGCCTTCAGCTTCATCGTCTTCTTCATTCATGGTAGCATCGTTTCTTATCCAAATGATAAGGAGGATAAGAAGTTCTTCAAGAGTTGAGTTCTTCATATTCCTCATTGCTTGAGGGATCTTCTTTGGAAGGTGAGAGCTTGATCTTCAATTGCTCCCATCTTCTCTTCTCTTCTTATGATTCGAGCTTCTTCTTCTTCACAGAGTCTGCTGAAAGTAATCACTTCCTTCTGGAACACATTCCTTGAATGAATGAATTCCACGATTTTGGGAGGCCATTCAAGGTGGCCATCATCACTTCTACATTCTTCACTTTTTCTTTTACCACTTCAAGTTGTTCTTTGATTTGAGAGACTCTTATGACTGCATGGTCTCTGCATTCTAGATCTTCACATTCTTCAACTAGTTTCTTTAGGTCATATTCTGATTTTTGTTCTTCCCTTCAAATAGCTTGAAATTCTGGAAGACCTTCAACAGCTTTGCTTGCAATAGGTAGTGCTCTGTAATGCACATGTGCAAGCCTTCTATGCCAAAGCTCATTTGGCTCTACTATGTCATGGATCAAGGCTTGTTCTGGATGGCCCTTCAATTTGTACAATCCTCCTTCATGTTCTCCAATCACTACCGCATCATCGATAGTCTTTCCTTTTGGCCACATGATGACTTGACCATCTATGAATGCAACCCACATTCCTTTTGCATCAATGCTGAAATGGAGAGAAGGTTCTTCTTGAGTCCTGGAACAAACAATACTTCTTTCATTGTTATAGACTTACCAGAGTCTAGCTTGTATGAAGATTCCCCACTACCTTTTATTGGATATTGGTAGTCATCTCCTAGTTTCACCTTGTGAGGTGATTCATGTCTGACAGTCTTACAAAGGATTCCTTGAATCCCATAATATGTTTCGAAACCCCACTGTCTATAAGCCAATCATCACTTCCATGAGTAATGTTACCTATGAGAGTTGATATCAGAACATATTCATCCTTGCTTGAAGAATCTTCACTTTCATATCTGGATCTCTTTTTGGATGGTTCATCATCCTCTGCAGCATGAGCATGATGTATTCTTTGGCCTTGACCAAGTTCTTCTTGTGAAAGGCTTCTAACCTCGTCTCCCTATGAAACTGGAACCTCTATACTCATGTAGGTGTCCAATCCATTTTTTTCAGAGAGATCAAATACTTCTATGCTTGGAAGTTGTCAACTTCACCAAGCTTATCATCAAGCTGTTGTGATAGATCACTTTGAAATGAGAACCTCAAATGAAAATAGCAAAGGATTAGATCTTACCGATTTGAGGTGTCCGTCTTGGATCAGGAGCTGGCTGATCTAGGGTTTGCCATAGAAACCCTAATTTTCAAAACTTGGAATATTTCAGAAATGATTGGATAAACAGATAGATCTCTTCAAATGGAGTTGTTCAATGTACTCCTTTTCTGAAAACAGTGGAGGGAAGCTCCCAGAACAGGAAGCCCTAGATTTCCAATTTCTTCTGCAGAAATGCCTATTACTGTTTCTGTGATATCTCCAAAATTACTGATCTTCTATATCTGAAATTCCTCAACAAGGTAACCCCACATGTCCCTGATCCAACACCGTATGTTTCATTAGAATTGGTTTCACCATTTTGGATTTAGGATCCTTTTCCCAAGGTGAGCTATTACAGGACTGTTCAGAACAGCTAAGTTGTACGGAATTCCACGTGTCACTGGTTCATCTTCTGAGTCTGATATTTAGACCACCAAAATCACAGTGCATGCCATTTCTAGAAAATCTTCAGGAATTCCATTTGGACCTCTGTAGCCCAAGATATTGCAGATCTCCCCAGATGTCCTGTTTAGGGATGAATTCTAGAAGAGGTTGGAACCCTAAGTTGGAGAGATCATATCTCCTGGAATACAGCGAGTCTGAGTCTGATTTTTGGAAATAGGATTCATCATGATTTTAGCTTTGTACCCTGCACTTTTCAGCTCCTGAAACTTTGCCAATATCAGAATATAGCGACTGTACCAAAACTTAGCAGTTTTAGTATTTAGGGTTTCTCTAGCTCGGGGTCAAACTAGGGTTTGACTTTCCCGGAGATTTACCCAACCAAATTTCTTGATACAGGTCTCTAAACTTCGGTTTTGATGAGGAGAACAATCCTATGCTGGTCTCACTCAAAAATTCCTCTTCTATAGAAAGCCCTAATTTCCGCATCGAAAATTGAAAATGCTCAGAATCGAATTCTGCTTCGACAAAAAGATGCGCCCTAAGAAGGAGAGTTGTTCCACCTTACTTTTGCTGAAAATATGTGGAGGAAGGTCCAAAAACTAGGAATCCCTAGTTCGCGCAGCTGCACAGTGTCTTCTTCTCAGGTTAGCTCTGATTCCATGTTAGTTTTTCAACATTTAAGATAGCATTATGTTAAGATATTTTCACTGAGAGAATGACAAGCATAGCAACAAAACATAAGCACATCACAAGAGAAAAGAGACACAAAGAGTTTTGATCGGGGAAACCATAAATGGAGAAAACCCCGCAACTCCCTCAAAGATAGAATCACCACAAGATGTAAGATCCCAAAACAGTAAGATGCACTCCCAACAGCAGTAGTCTTCTTCTTCTGTCTAGCCCCAGTATTTCCTTCCTCACTAATGCGCCACACTTGAGTGAGTGAGTGATGTACAAGTGATAAATAGAGAGACTCTCACTCTCTATTTATATTCTTTCGTTCACTTGAAATGCACTTAATCATGTCGTCCCAACTAACAATTACTTACCTGAGTCTACACCTTAATTAGTGTATAATAACTCAAGTGCCCCAAAACTGTGGGGACTTACATAATGACTTGACAAGACTTGTTTACATTATTAATCCTCCCAATTGGAACATCGGGGCATGACTCAAATACATAATATACATAGAAGAATACATTCTGAAGTTACATATACATCAACATACCTCATCCAGAGTCTATCTTTCTTTGCAAGTCTGTCAAACTCTGTAACATTGCAGTATTCAACTGATGTTGCTCTTCTTGGGCTTTAATCAAGATTCTCATGGTAGCTGCAACATCTAATGGTGTCCCCTGGAATCGCCTTCCATTGGACTCAATGTCATCATTTCTATTATGGAAATTTTCTCCCATGGCATCTTCTCCTCGCTCATAAGAATCCCGATCATCATACCCATCATGGGTTCTAATATTGAACCACCACTCACTTATCAAACTGCACTACCTAGAATACTGTTCTTGAAGGTCTCTATGACTCTGCAAACGTGTTAGTAACACAACTTTTAGATGCCTATCGTTGATATAAATTGCAATCACTTACCTTCTCTTGGAAAAATCATAAACTACAAATTTTTCCAACATAGGATTTCTTCATCAAAGAATGTTTATCTAAGGGGGACGACGAGGGTCAAGGGCAGTGCCCTCATTTTTTTTTTTGTAAATCATTGGTTTTTATGCAATTTGGTGCATAATATTGCTGCCACTTTCTCACTATTCAACCCTAAAATTTCACTGAAAAACTGCTGAAAATCCCACTGAAAAACAGTTGAATTTTCCCTTATTCAATCGGGTTTCTTTCCCCAATTATTCTTCCATAGAATCGGCTCCTCTTCCCCTATCTCTTCCACAGAATCGGCTCCTGGAACTGCTAATTCTTCCGCAACGACGACTCTGGGAACCGCTAATTCTTTCGCAACGGCAGCTCATGAAACGATTTCTCTTCCGAGCGACGTCGACAGTCATTCTGATTGGAAGACTTAAGGCTTTCGCTTCAGCAACAGCAGCTCGCGAAAAACTTTCCCTTACGATTGGCCGCTCCTTCCTTAAAGAAATTTTTAGCTTCGAGCATCGACGGTCTTTTGGATCGGAAGCCTTAATGCTTTCGCTTCCGCAACGACGGCTCACAGAAACGCTTTTCCTTCTGATCGGCAGCTGTTTACTTGGAATAATTTTTAAACTTTCTGTGGCGTCAGTGGTATTTCTCATCGGAAGCCTTAGGGATTTTGGCTTCCACAACGGCGGAATTCCCTTCTGCTAATTCTTCCGCTACAGTAGAAGTCTTTTCCACTTAATGCTCTGATGAACCACTGTCATCAAATTTCCTAATTGCTATTGTTCTGCTAAACATAGAAGGTAATTCTACCCTCTGTCATTGCATCCTTCATGGCCCATAGAGGTCCATTGTTGCAACCTTGGCTCTGATACCATACTGTCACATCCCCATGCATCCGACTGGTAAAGAGGACGCAACTACAAGCTTCAAACACATGGGCTAAGAGCCCCATGAACATGTACATGCATAAAAATGCTAAAACAGAATGCAGAAGCAAACATATTGAAGTAGAAACATGCACACATGAACATTTATCATGCACAGATGCAATTATCTATCAGACACAGCGGAAACATCATACATTCATACAAGCATTCACTCAACATGTTCATTACATTCATTAACATAAATTATGGTTGCAGAAGTAAAAATGGGAAAGATCACTTATCTTATAAGAACTCGCTCTGCAACCAACTACGTCGCTGCAACGTTCCACCCAACCATAGGCCATCGTGCTCCTTAAACTCTCTGCAACGCTGCCACCCTCGAGCTGGGCATGATTCTCCAAGGAATAAGGGGACAAGCAGGCTTACACATAGCAAGGGATACACAAAAAACAGCCAAGCCAACACAGTTGGGTTTATCAGGCCATCCAGGAGTTGGGGAAAGGATTAATGCTAAGCTGGTGAGCTCATTATAGAGCCAAGAATACCTACACCAGAACTATCCTGACCTCTAAGACACCCAAACACACCCAACACAAGGAATCAGTCCCTTCTCTGCTACACAGTCCCTAAGGCCCTGCATTCCCTTCCAGTGCTATTCAGGGGTGATGGGGAAGAAGGCCAGCCCTCTAGCTCTGTCTATGTGGTTTCCAGCCACCAGGTTTATCAATCAACCCAAGCCCCCATCCCTTCTCCTTACATAGTCCAAAAACCAACCATTGCACACAGGCAATTAAATCAGTTGTCACAGCTTAAACAGGGAAAATGGATTCTGAGTCATTCTTGGCCCTATCGTGGCCAAAATAACTCTCAGGCAAATTTACAACAGTCCCCAACATGTAAGGAAGAACACAGCAACCACATCCAACAACGTGGGAAAACACAGCCCATCCTGGGCAACGAGATCACCGAGAAACATATACATACCATGCAGAAGAAGAGAAAAATATAGACTTCCTAGTTGTGCGTGAAATGGCCAGACTCGTGTCTTAAAATATAAGTAAGCCACAACAATCGCAACAGACCTTGAGGAGGGCAATGACCACCGTGACTCACAGGAAGAACCACAGCTCCAATGTCAACATTTAAAGGACAGGAAACAATTACATGACCATACCAGTCTGTGAGACAGCAAAAAATGTGAATGGCCCTTCACAACAATTCGTGAATAAAAGAGCATGGCTCTGAGCTCGCTGCATCAATCTGGAAGCCAGGAAAATTCCTGTGAGTGAGGCACATGAACGGGCATTGGTCCTACGCAAAGATGAACAGTGCGTGGGTGAACAACAATGGAGAATGCAGATCTGAAGTGTGTGAGAGCTCCAGCACTATCGTGGAGAGAAAAATGGTATCCTTCTTGGGTGATCGCAATAGTTTCTCCTGGGCATAGTGGAGTCAACCGTGGTGGAGTGTGTGTGTGGGTGAGGACTGACAGTCCTGCCACCCCACTCCCAGAACAATTAACTGCCTCAACCACCAGCAACCATTCTTCAACTAAAGTGGTTGGGTAGAGAAAGGAAAGAAGACACATGGGTATTTCTCTCATTGGCCAAGGTTTAACAATTTCCCCACCCTTAACCTTGTGAAAATCATGCCCCTTTTCTCATTTTAGTTGTCGCGATCGTAGCTGGTCGAGTTCATTTAATTAATTATAGATGCATATTTACATGGTGACAAGCATAATATGTGTCGCATGCCCCGTTATACCATCGGTGACAAGTTTAAATCCAAAACATAGCATAACCAATCAATGGTGGGGCCTTGGCCTTTAGCTCCGCACCATGATTATTACAATATATACATCATATACATCTAATGCAACGGGGTAAAAAACGGGGTGTTACATTCCCCTCCCCCTTCAATAGCACTGTCCTCAGTGCTTTACAAAATTGAACAAAATGCTACACTGGTATCGCCTCAGTGTTCCACAAAATTGAACAAAAAATGGATGTGCCAATCGCATGGCATCCTCTAGCTCCCAAGTGGCCTCTTCAGGTCTGAAGCACTCCCATTGCACCTTTACCTGCCCTATGGCTCGGTTCCGGAGCATGGTGACCTTCCTGTCGAGGATGCGCATTGGCTCGATTCGGAACTCTCCCTCAGGTTCCACCTGAATCACATCCCAATTTATCACATGGTTAGGATCATGTACATATCTCTTAAGCAAAGAATCATGAAAAACATTATGAGCCCTAGTGCTAGCAGGCAATGCAAGTCTATATGCAACTGGCCCTATTCTTTCAAGCACTTCAAACGGCCCACAGTATCTTGGTGACAACTTGGCACAACTTCCAAGCTTCAAGGAACTCTTCCTTGCCCTCACTCTGAGGTAAACATGATCTCCAACCCTGAACTCTCTGTTCACCCTATGCTTATCTGCATAGATTTTCTGTCTGTCCTATGTTGCTTTCAGCTTCTGCCTGATCTTTACAACCTCTTGCTCCATTTCCTTGAGCAATTCTGGTCCAAGCACAAACCTGTTCACTGGATTGTCCCAAGTCACTGGTGTTCTACACCTTCTTCCATACAAAGCTTCATATGGGCTCATCCCCAAGGATGCCTGCTGTCCATTGTTATAAGCAAACTCTACCAAGTGTAAGTAATCTTCCCACTTGGTTGGTTTTTCCATCACGTACATGTGAAGCATATCTTCAAGCACCTGATTAACTCTTTCTATCTTCCCATCTGTTTGAGGATGGTATGCAGTGCTGAAGTTTAGCTTTGTACCCAGGTCTGCAAACAACCCTTTCCAAAAGTTGGAAGTGAACTTGAGATCTCTGTCAGAGACTATTGCCTTTGGCAATCCATGCAATTTGAATATCTCCTTCATGAAGATCTTTGCAATGTTGCTAGTCTCATATGTAGACTTAACCGGCATAAAATGGGTTTCCTTAGTCAACTTGTCTACCACAACCATGATAGAATCATGTTGCCTCCAAGTCATCGTCAATCCTGTAATAAAATCCATGGAAATAACTTCCCATTTCCATTCCGGAACTGGAAAAGGCTGCAACAAACCTGCGGGGTGTTGATGCTCAACCTTTACCTGTTGACATTTTATACACCTTGAGATGTACTCATCCATATCATTTTTCATCCCTGGACAAAAGTACTACTTTCTAGCTGTAGCAATTGTCTTCTGATATCTTGGGTGACCAGAATACGGAGCTTGATGGATCTCATACATAACAACTCTCCTCAAATCTGCTACATCTGGAATATAAATCCTGCCTTTATAAGTGAGAATTCCATCTTATTCCAATTTATATCCCTCATACCTCTTTTCAAGACTTTTCTACTGCAATTTGTCTTTTACCTGCTCATACAATTCATCTCCAGCAACATGATCAACAATCTACTGCCTCAAATCCGATTGGCAAATACTAAGAGATGCCATATGCATTTCCTGCATCTTCCTGCTGAGTGCATCAGCTACCTTGTTCTCTTTTCCCTTTGTGTGCTTTATTTCAAAATCAAATTCACATAAAAACTCCAGCCATCTTGCTTGCCTAGCATTCGGAGTAGGCTGATCAAATAGATACTTCAGACCACAATGGTCTGTCCTGAGCTCAAATCTCCTACCCATCAAGTAATGCCTCCACATCTTGAGAGCATGTACTATGGCTGCAAGCTCTAGATCATGAGTGGCATAGTTCTTCTCATGTTCCTTCATCTTTCTTGACTCATAACATATCATGTAGTTGTCTTGCATAAGGACTCCTCCCAGCCCTTGTCCGTATGCATCGGTACACACCACAAAATCTTCTTCTAGATCTGTAACCTTCAATATGGGTGCACTAGTGAGAAGGTTATTCAACTGCGGGGTAAATCCAAGACCCAACAATCATGAGGTGGACATTTTTCACCAAGTCAAGGAAGGCGTAATAGGTAATGTGGGAAGATTGAACACAGTGTGCATAATGTTCACAGTGCCCAAAAGGCATGCAATCATTTGCTACCTTCATTGTATAACGGAAAAGCCTGTTATTAGAGTGTTATGCACTTGTCAAGGCTAGAAAACATTCCAAGTGATTTATATTCTCTAGTGCTTCTTAGATATCTGTTATCAAGCAATATGGAAGTTTCGTAAAATCACTCTCTTCCATTATCTATCATACTCAAAGGATTGTTTGTTGGGTTTTCCTAGGGTACATAATCTGTCCTATGGATTGAATGATTTGTGTGTTTGAATCGTTTTCATGAGATATACATGCATTGGATTTTCTTATCAAAAGTTTTAAATTTCAAGTATCTTCATATTTTCTCAAACATTGACATTATTTACGTAATAATTTTGGTCACAAAGCAATGAATTTCAACCTCGGCTTAAGAACTATCCTAAAAAGAATAGATCCTACTATAGGAATAATGACATTAAAACATCGATAAAAACTCTGAAAGAAAACTTGAACCCCTTCATCCTTTTGAATACAGACCGTGAATGTAAAAAATGCATAAATCATGGACATATTAAGAAGGATTGCAAAAACCAATCCTCACTGATAAGATAAGTTGAAAACAATCCTGTTAAATAAATCTCTACAAAAATTAGGCAGAAAAAATATGACCAACCGAGTCATGAAGGATGCAACCTAGAACTACATGTGTAGAAAAAAAAGGGTCAATGGTATATTGATGGTGGATGCTCAAAACACATGAAGGGATATAAAGGAAATTTCCTAGATTTTAAAGAAGAAAAGGGAGGAAATGTTTACTTTGGAGACAATGGATCAACCAAAATTATTGGTAAGGGCATGATTAGTCTTGGAAATCATAAAAATAAAGCATGCAATGCATTGTTAGTTGAGAATATGAAGTATAATATCCTTAGTGTGATTCAATGTGACCAAGGACATCCTCTCCCCTTTGATTCAAAGAAGTTCAAAATAAAATACAAAGCTACAAGACGTTTAGTAGCAACCGCAACTAGAACCTCAAATGATGTCTGCATACTAGTTGAAAAATGATGTCTAGGGAGAATAGATGAATGTTGGATTTGGTATAGATTAATGGGTCATATAAACTTCAACAAACTTGTCAATATCATTAAATAAAAATTTGTGAGAGATATCCCTAATATTACAAATCCCATACAATCTATTTGTAATCATTGTCAACATGGAAAACAAGCAAGAGTGAGCTTTAACACAAAGGAGTATACTACAACAAAACCAATGGATTTAGTTCATATGGATATGTGTGGACCCACAAGAGCCAAGGACTGAATGGTGGATTTTATTTTTTTCTCGTCATAGATAAATACAATCGAATGACATGGGTTTACTTCCTCAATAAAAAATCGAAAACTTTTGAATGCTTTAATATATTTAAGGAATTTTTCGAAAATGAAAATGATCTAAGAATCAAATTCCTAAGATCATATAATGGTGGATTATACACATCGAATGAGTTTCGGGATTTAAGAGAAAGACATTGAATTAGGAGATAGTTCTCCGCATCCATTACTCTGCAACATAGGATATTCATATTGTTGTTCACATTTTAAATATAACACACATTCGGGTTGGAAGTAACATGACTCCATATGAAATATAGAAAGGAAGACAAATTACTGTCAAACATTTCTGAATATTCGAAAGCAAATGCTACATAAAAGGAAATGATGAGAGTCTTAGAAAAATTGATTCAATATTTGATGAAGGAATTGTTCTATGATAAGCAACTAGAAGCAAGTAGTACAAATCTTAGAATATAAGATTGAATAATATGATAGAAATTATGGACGTAAATTAGATGAAGAGTTAAAATATAGAAAAATAGATGAATATGATGATCATCCCATGCGTGAACAACCGTCAGAATTCATACAAGAAGAATAAATGATGACAGAATCGCAATACAAATTTATTCAAGAATGAATAAAGAAATTAAGTTGACCTGATGCCAAAAATCCTCCTAGGTTTGTTTAAAAGAATCATTCAGAATATATGATTATATGGGATAAAAATGTTGGTGTAGGAACAACAAGAATACTCTTAACTAATGGCACCAAACAAGTACATTTTTCCCTAATATCTCAAGTAGAAACAAATTATTTTAATGAATCTAAAACATATGAACATTGAATCAAATTGAAAGAAGAACTAAATCAAATTGAGAAGAATCAGACTTGGGAACTTGTTCCAAGACCCAAAGATAAAAACATCACAAAAAAATATGGGTTTTTAGAAACAAAATAAATTGGGAAGGACAAGTTGTAGGAAACAGGGAAAGATTGGTATGCAAAGGATATGCACAAATTGAAGGAATAGACTTTAAAAAAACCTTTTCTCCAGTAGCTCAAATGGAAGAGATCAAAATGTTTTTGGTGTATGACTGCTCCAATAACATCACAATGTATCAAATGGACATAAAATTAGCATTTATTATTGGAGAGTTAGAGGAGGAAGTATACATAGAACTACCAGAAGGGTTCGCTCTCTCAGATAATAAAGATTATGTATGGAAATTGAAAAATCTGTTATACGGACTTAAATAAGCACCGTGATCCTAGTATTCAAGGTTGGATAGATATCTCTGACAACAAGGATTCAAAAACGGTAATGTAGACCACCATCTGTACAAAAAAATGAGAATAAAAGGATGAACATAATCAAGGTATATGTCGATGGTATTATCTTGGAAGCAGTAATGACAGCCTTGGTCAATATTTTTTCCTAAACATGCAAAAATAATTTGAAATGTCCATTCTAGGATAACTATTTTTTTTCTTGGGACTACAAATATCTCAATTGAAGAATACTATTTTCATCTCTCAAAATAACTATGTAAAAAAATGCTAAAAATATTTAACAGGGAAGATTGCAATCCTAAATGTACTCCCATTATTACTGAATGAAAACCGAGCAAAGAATATGAAGAAAATGAAGTAGATCAAAATATTTATCGGTCAATGATTGGGAATTTGTTATATGTGAAATCCTCCAGACCAGATACAAAGCAAGTTGTAGCCCTGGTTGCAAGATTCCAAGACACACACAAAAAAACTCATGTGCATGCAATGAAGAGGATTTTCATATATCTAAAAGGAACTATAGATCTTGGATTATGGTATCCATGTAGTGAAAACCTAACATTGGAAGATTGCACAAACACAGACTAGATAGGAAGCATTGATGTCAGAAAGAGCACAAGTGGAGTCGCTTTATTCTTAGGAAAATACTTAGTTTCCTTGATAAGTAAGAAAAAGTTCTAAATATACTTATCCATAGCAGAAGAAGAATACATTGCAGCAGCATCATGTTTTACAAAAGTCTTATGGATGAACCAAACTTTAAAATATGTTCAAGTAGCATACGACCATCCCATATCAACCTTCTATGATAACATGAGTGTGGTCAGTATTCTTTAAGGATTTTTTTATACACCATAGCCAAATTGTGTAGTTCAGTAGAATATTAACAACAAGAAGAGAACCAGATAGAAGGATACCCAGATTCAAGATGTGCAAATTCTTTACTTAGTAAATTCCTAGAAAAATTGGATCGCAGATAAATAACAATAAACAAAAAACAAGATGAAAATATTAAATACATTATAATAGAGACACAAATATAATGTGGTTCACTCAAGATGGGATACGTCCACACCGAAATTTCCAGTCCTTTACTATTATACCATCCAGCAAAATGAGGGGATAGAAACTGCGACAACCTTGTTGCACTTCCTCTTCACTCTCTCACACAATCACAGATATTGTTTTACAATGCTACAATACAATACATAGTCATATTACAATGCTTTCCTTTTATATGGGAATTACCATAGGAAAATACCACGGGTCACCCAATACCATGGGTCTGTAAACTGTTGGCCAATAAATATCCCAAAAAAATATTTTGGGGGTTTCGACGAGTGTCCCCTTGCACCCCCCTATTGGGATGAGTATACAGTAAAACTTGGGTACAAACATGACTGAGCAATAACATATTTGAATCTGGAAGATTGGGCTCAACAACCAACAATCTCCCACTTGGAGACTGAACACAACAACTCCCTTGTTGCTACACTTGTTGGACTATGCTTTGAACATTGTACTTGGAAAAATTTTCTTCTTTTCCTTCATGATTGAAGGCCAACTGAAACCGACTAGGAACTCATTTTATCTCTCATTACTACCTTTGTAAACATGTATGGAGGATTTTGGCTAATATGTATCTTTTCCAATTTTAACAGTTCATCTTCTAGAACATATCTTATGAAATGGTACTTGAGCTATATATGTGTATCATTCAAATGAAAGGATGATTTCTTTTAAATATGAATGGCACTATGCATGCAACTATACAACCCTCTATTCTCCTACTTCTTACCCAATTCCTCCATGAACCGCCACAACCAAATCATCTCTTTACTAGCCGCTATAGCAGCAACATATTTTTCTTTAGTTGTTGAAAGTGAAACAACCTTTTGCAGTTTCAAAATCCAACTTACTGTTGTTACACCCATAGTAAATACATACCATGTGGTGCTCCTCATGTTGTCTTTATCACCTTCCATATTCTCATCAACATATCCATCTAGAACAGTGTATGAACCTTTAAAATATAATGCATGAGAAGTGGTACCTCTCAAATACCTGAGAATCCATTGTACTTCTTTCCAATTCTCTTTACCTGGATTGTTCATATACCTACTCACAACTCCCACTACATGAGAAATATATGGTCGTTGTGCACATCATGACATAAATGAAGCTTCCAACTACTGATGAATAGGGAACCTTAGACATGTATTCTTTCTCTTTATATGTCTTGGGACACAGGATGGCCAAATGTGTACTAACTAGTTTTGCATTTTTCATTCTAAATCTCTCCAACAACTTTTCTATGTACTCATCTTGGGACAATGTCATTTTCTGATTTGTCATGTCTCTTGTTAATATCACACTAAGGATTTCCTTTGTAGCACCCATATCTTTCATCGCAAACGATTTAGCTAGTTTCCTTTTGTGCACATTTATATCCTGCATGTTAGACCTTGCAACAATCATGTCATCCACATACAATAACAACATAATATGTCTTCCATTATCTAGCCTCTTGAAATAAACACAGTGCTCAGAATGGCATGTTAGTATAACCCTGTTTTGTCATAAACTTATTAAATTTTAAATACCACTACCTTGGAGATTGCTTCAAGCCATACAAGCTCTTATTCAACCTAAAAACCAAATTCTCCTTCCCTTTGACCTCATACCCTTGTGGCTTCTGCATATAAATATCTTCCTCCAAATCCCCATGGAGAAAGGTTGTTTTTACATCTAACTGTTCAAGATGCAAATCTTCTACCGCCACTACACTTAAAATAGTCCTAATTAAAGTCATTTTAACAATAGGAGAAAATATTTCATCAAAATCTATAATTTTATTTTGTACAAACCCCTTTACCAAAAGTCTTTCCTTATACCTCTTCTTTCCTCCTCCTTCTATCTTCAACCTGTAAACCCATTTATTCTACAATGCTCTCTTTTTTGCAGGAAACTCAACCAAATCCCAAGTCAGGTTTCTTACCAATGATTCCATGTCCTCATTCATGCCTTGATTGCACTTCTTTCTAGTTTCTACCTACATTGCATCTTCATAACATTATGGTTCAACAAAATCAGTCATCAATAAATAATACAGTGAAGGAGAGAGTCGTTCAAGGGGTCTATTTAACCTGGTAAATCTTCTTACATTTTCATGAGATTGAGGTACTTGTTGCTGCTCTTGATTTTCTAATGCCTTTGGAACTTTATTTTCTTTGATTTCATCAAGAACTATGTACTCTATGTTTTCCTTTTCCTCTTTCTTTCCCTGCAACTGATTTTTGCATGTAACATTTTCGTTGAATACTACATATCTATTCCTAATGATTTTGTGATTTTTGTAATCCCATAAGCGATAACCAAAATCATCAACCTTGTATCCAATAAAGATCAATTTCTTGGATCTAGCCACAAGATTTGTTCTATTTTATTTATCAATATGGACAAATGCTTCATAGCCAAAAGTTCTGAGAAATGAGTATTTTACCTTTTCACCTGTTGTTGTAATCTCATAGATCACATAAGGTTACCAATAATACACACTAAACATATATAAATATAAAATAGAGACAAGAGATAAGAACATATAGATGAATAAATAGATTATATTATACAAATGAGCCCATACAACACAGAGAACTGAACTGAGTTCTCATCTAGCTCAACAACCTATATATATGATTACATAATGATTGCAAAATAACTACCTGTCGGTTCGGTGAACCGACACGACCTTAGCTGGCCGACCTATTCTCTTGGTTTAGTCGACCGACCGACTTAGTCGGCTGATCAACTAAGTCAGCCCATCGACTTAGTCAGCTGATCAACTAAGCTGGATCTTTGTTCAAGTCAACTTATCGACTTGCTCTTTCTACATATCCCCCACGAACAAAACGTTTCCTCATCCCAAAGAAACAGGGAGGTACAAAATTCTTGCTGGCCTTTAATACTTATTGCGGTGGGATGTGAAGTCTGATGGTTGGTCGTTTCTATACGGATACTTCTACAATGGCTGGGGCTATGACAGCGAGGTGATGTTGGAAATCTATCCAACTCTGCAAAACTTTCTGGATGTCGATGGTGAGTGTGGTCAAGCCTGATAAGATCGACATCTTTTCTGAGATGGAGATTTCGGCTATCCTCTCCATCTCGGGATCCATGAACTGGTCCTTTTCCTCTGTAGTCTCAGTAAGTCGTTTCATCTATGGGAAGATGATGTCAACTTTCTCTAAGTTAGGGAGAGCTTGTTTCACCCACTGATGTGCTTCCTTTTCCAGTTTCTACAGTTTGGTGGTTTCGAGCACTATCTGTTCTTCTATTGTTGTTCTGAGTGCTTCCTTAGTGGTATTTCTTCTCTCTAGTGCCTGAATGCCTTGTCGATTCTGTCAAGTTCATTGATAAAATTACCTATAGTGAGTAGGCCAGTCTCTTAGTACTTCATCAGTTACGACAGACTCCTCCATATGGTCATGCAGTACTTTGTATGCTTCAAAAAATGCAGTGTGCTGGGCCATTAGGAGTCGAGCAGTTTCCTCTTTTTGTTCCTCCTTTGTTTCTTGAATGTGCACTTGGAGGGTTGAAGCCATGCTCTCAAATAGCTAATATGCTCTTTCAAGTGGTCTATTTGTGTTGATCTCTATGGAGCCCAGCATGACGGACTGGGCCAAATTCCTGCATTTGTCAAGAAACTCGACTTGTTCTATGTTTTTGTCCTTGAGTTCTTGATTCCTTCGCTCACTCCTTGTCTTTGCTTCAATCGCTAGGGTTTTGAGGAGTTGTCCCATATCTATGTTAGTCAAAGAGATTGCATCCTTTAAGATAATTTGAAGTTTGGGAGACTTTCCATGATGCTCCTTCTTCTGTTTCTCTTTCTTCTTCTTGTGCTTTTCTTTGTCTACCTCCTGTGTACCTGCAACAGTGAATGCGGGATCTTTGGTTTGTGGGTTAGAGGCTGATGGTTTGTTTGGTTGGGGAGGTGGGATGAATACCACCTCTGTTTGTGTGTATGCAGTCGGTTGTGGGGTTCCTTTCTTTGAGTCAGGGAGTGGTGGTGGTGGTGGTGATGGAGTTGGCGAATGGTCGAGGGTGATTGGTTTGGGGGAAGTATGGTGGAGTGGTGGATCGTTGGGTCGAGGGTGTGAGTTTATGTTGGAAGACATTTATTCTTCCATCAGTGCAGTGGCTAGTAGGTCGGCTTGGGGTATGGGGTTGGTCGGTGCAATAATGGAGGATCGATGTCCAATAAATTTACCTTCCTTGTCGGGATTTCTTGTGAAATTCGACGTGATGGTTGCAACGATTGGGGGTTGTGTGCTCTGTCCTATGAATATAGGTTCTTGGTTAGAAATATTTTGAGCTGACTGAAACAATGCAGGCAATGTCTCAAAGAAAGCTTGAAAGTCGCTATCTCTGTCAAATTTTTCTTTTACCGTCTCCAGCATTGCGCTTTTGTATAAGTCGAGGGGACTGACTGACTATAGTGCCGGTGCTTGCTCCTCAGTTATTTTTGTCGGTGATGGGGGTGGATGCGTCGACACAAGATCGGCGAAGTTTTTAGGCGTCATCGTAGTCTTTGCTTTCTTTGGTCGACCTACTTGTGCTCCTGCATCGACAAAGCGCTGGAACTGGGTTTCAACCGGCACTTTATTTGTGACAACATCCTCTATGATGTCGAGGGCCGTGGCTACTAGTTCGTATTTGTCCTCTGATGATTCGGAAATGATAAGCTTACACTTATTCTTACCTTGTTATTGTTCTTATGTTTTTATTTTCTTCCTGGCTTCTGCTATTTATTTTGCAGGTCTTCGAATAATGCCTTTTGTAACAGCATACTCAGGGTTTTTGGGTTTTGTCTCACCCGTTGGTGCCTGAGTCAGGACAACACTTTCTATAGCCGGAGGAGTTATCTGCTGTTGTGGCTGTGGATTTGGCTTTGTGGTCTGGGGTTCTGTTCTCTTGGAGGTCAGAGGTTTGATAGTTATTTATAGTTGACCGGTGTCTCCTCCAACACAAATGTGCTGATGTAGAGGTTGAGCTCATAGTCTTCCTCTTTTTCCTTGTCCGTGAGTGGCTCCTCGATTGAGAAGTCGATCTTTTTTGCTATTGTTGGTACTAGTATTTTTGTCTTGGCCTATCGAGATAGTTTTCGGAAGATCTGGTTGATAGATGGAAGTAGTCAAGGGATTTGGCGTTGGAATTGTCGCCCTGCATATACCACACCGAGGTATGGTCGAGCTCTAGCTGGATGTGGGAGTTCATTGGTATATTTCATTGGATTTTTTGAGGCACCCTCCATCTAGTCATGCGGACTTTGAGTTGTTGGAACCAGTTGTCCAAAAATACTTTCTCGTGCTCCATTTTGTGCAAGGTTCCTTTGTGGGAGAAGGGTTTAAACCTCCACATGTTGAACTTCGACAGTTCGCGAAAGACTGGGCTCCCCTCTGGGAAGATGTGGTACATGACAATCCATAAGATGAAGGAGGGGAAATTGATGATTCCCCCAGTTTCTTGACATATTTCATAGATGGTCTTCACCATGTCAGCGACATAATAATCCCATCTGTATCCGTCAGTGGCAATAGTGTCGATGGCTTCTAGCATTTCTAACTTAAGGTCACTGCATCGACCTACTAGAGTGAGTGTGATTGCAATGATTTTGGCCACAATATGTGGCATTCAGGTTGTGATTTGGCTAATCATCAACCCTTTGGAGTTTTTACCAGACGGTGACCCAGTGAGGTCTTCGACTAGTCCTTCTTTTATTTCGACTGGTATGGGGTATCCTTTATTAGAGAGACTGGTCAACTTGGAGATGACATATCCAAAGATGTCGACCAACTCGTCAAAGTAGAACCAGCCATTGTGATATTGATTGATGATGAATTTGACAGCAACTTCCTTCATGCCACCAAAGCTGGCCATCGGTGGTGCATTGGCATAGCTTGAGAGGGTGTTGCGTTTGATTTTTTCTGCTGCCTGAGTTGCCTTTTTGTCGACAAAGGCCCATTCTTGAATCTCGATCCATAGCTTGCCATGAGCCTTCCTATACTTTGGCATTTTTGATGTTCTTTAGCCTGCGGACTAAAGGTGTATCCGTAGCCTGTATCTTCTTGGCTTTAGTTGAGGCTCTAGTTTGTTTGGGGGCCATTGTGTCAGTTTGGTGGTTGATGTCACTAAGGGTTTCTCGGCTTTTGGTCGACTGGATGCTCTGATGCTCTGTCTGTATGGGTGGCGGTGAATGAACCTTCGACGATCCAGTATTTATAGGCAATGCTATGGTTGTGTGCGGTGATGGGTGTATTAATGGTGGACGTGATGTTCCAACTGGAGTACACGAGTGTGAGTTAATGGTGAATTTCTTTCGGTGCTCGATGTCATGAATGCACGATGGGACTATGGAAGCCGTCGGTTGGTGTCGATGATGAGAGTGGTCAAAGGAAGTAGCCAGTCGATGAAAGTGGTCGATGGTCATGATGGTGGTTGTTGAGATGGTGATTTCCTGTCATGGTTTTCTATCTATAGGGTATTATTTTGTTTTTGGAATTTTTAGTTTTGTATGGATTTTGGCTGACGGTTATGGTCATTATATGATTTTTTTTTTTGAATTAGTTTCTGTAGCATTTTAGTCGGGATCCATTAACGAGCTTCCAAAATACTATGCCCTGTAATGTCCTTAGTCGGACTGATCCGTTGGGATGTATCTCTTAGACAACGTAAGGTCCCATCCATTATGTGTGGAGTTTCTTAGGTTTTCCTTTAACTTGACTATTGTATAGTAAAGCAAGGTTGCCGACTGACAGGTTTTTGTTCTTGATGTTGCGGTCATGCCATGCTTTCTGCTATTGCTTCTAGATTTCTTGGTGTTGTATAGCCATGAGTCGGTGCTCTTCCAGCTTGCTGAGTTGAAATAGTCGGTCCTTCCTTCCTTGTTCGACATCGACATGTAGTATTTCTGTGATAATAGGTGTATGTTGTCAGAAGTGTAGTGGAACTACTGCTTGTCCATAGACTAGCCAAAAAGGAGTTTGGTCGGTCGATCATTTACAGGTTGTTCTGTATGCGCATAAGACTGCAGGTATTTTCTCATCCTAGTCGTCCTTGTCAGCATTACATATTTTAGTTAGTCCTCTTGTTAATGTTTTATTGAATGCTTCAATTGCTCCATTCGACTGAGGATGATATGCTGTACTCCGATGGTGGTTGATTTGGAACTAGTCAGTTAGGGTTTTGATAGTTTTGTTGATAAAGTGTGTCCCTTGGTCACTAATTAGGGTTAGTGGACATCTAAATCTAGTGATGATGTTCTCATAGATAAACCTAGCAGCTATCTCACTAGAACATGTATCGACCAGTTCAGCTTCTTCCCATTTAGTAACATATTCCACTGCAGTAATGATATACCCTGCACTTGATCTTTTTGCTGGTATAGGAAATGGTCCTATGAAGTGTATGGCCCAGATTTCAAATGTGAGACTGGGATTTACTAATGTCAAGGGAGTTTCTGTACTAGGCAAGGGTCGACCTATTCGTTGACATCTGTCACATCGACTAGAATTTGTTTTGCAATCTCTATGGAGTGTCGGCCACCATAGTCCTGACTGTTGGATTTTATTTGTAGTTGTGTCTGATTGAAAATGTCCTCCTACAGGTCCATAGTGTGCTTCATACATAATTTTGTCTCGTTCATTTTCAAGTGCACACCTTCTGAGGATGTCATCTAATCCCAATTTGTATAAAAATCCATTAATGAGACTGTATGGTGCAGCTTTCATAGCTAAGATCTGATTTTTCTTGGTGCTCATACCTTCTAGTGCATGTCCATCTTCTAAGAAATGAGCTATTTCCTCTAGTTCTATTGGGACTGCTTCTATCCGAAATAAGTGTGCATCAGGTAATTCGTCGTTGACTCCTGTCGGTTCTTCTCCTATGTCGATTTGGGATAAATGGCCAGGACTGACATTTAACTTTCCTGGTCGGAAAACAACTTTAAACTCAAATTCTTGGAAGAGAAGTAGCCATTGACAAATCCTTCCATGATGGAGTGTTTTATCAATGAGATACTTCAAGGCTTGATGGTCGGTATAGAATATAAATGGATTGGCTAGAAGGTAATGTCTATATTTTTGTAGTGCAAAGACCATTCCTAGGGCTTCTCTTTCTGTGGTCGAGTAGTTTCTTTCAGCCTTGTTTAATTTTCTGCTACTGTAAACTATGGGATAATCCATTCCATCATCTCTTGGTTGATTTAGGATTGCTCCTATTGCGAGGCCTGATGCATCAATATGGACATGGAATTTGATCGACCAGTTTGGGAACTTTAGGATGAGGGATTCTACTAGTTTTATTTTTAATTTTTTGAATGATATGTGGCATTCCTTTGTCCAATTAAACTCTTGATATTCCCTTAATAGTTCTTCAAGAGGATAGGTCAAATCTGAATAATATCTTATGAATTTTCTGTAATAGCCTGTCTGGCCAAGTAGCACCCTGACTTGTTTGGGGTTTACTGGTGGTTTCAGGTTGAGGATAATTTTAATATTTGCAAATTCAACCTTAATACCTTCCTTACAGACAATGTGCCCTAATAATATCCCTATGGGGGTCACAAATATACATTTCTTGATGTTTAGGGAGAGTTTAATCTGTCAACATCTCTCCAGCATAAGTCTGAGCCATTTGCAATGATGTTTTAAGCTGGAGTATATTGTCCAATCATCAAAGCATAATACCATGGTATTGTAAATGTATTCTTGAAATGTTTTAACCACAATTTGAGAGAACACTGCAGGTGCATTCTTTAATCCAAAAGGCATAACTTTGTAAGCAAATGAACCAAATTCACACAAAAAGGTTGTCTTGTTCTCATCTTCTTTAGCTATTGGCACTTGGTTATATCCTCAGAATCCATCTGTAAATGAGTAGCATTCATTTCCTACAACTTCATTCAAGATTTCATCTGCATAAGGGGTTGGAAATGGGCCTGTCAGTGTTACTTTGTTTAGTTCCTTGAAGTCGACACAAATTCTTAGTCTGGTCGGGTCATGTTTCTTAGGTTGAAACACCATTGGACTTGCCCATTCTGATTTGTCAATAGGGTAGATGATGCATGCTGCTAACATGTTATCAATTTCCTTTTTGATTATTTCCTTGTATTTGTGAGCTAGTTTATAAGTCCTTTTCTTCACAGGTCGAACATCAGGTTTAGTATCAATTTTCATTTCTCCCATTTCATGGACTAAGCCTTTTAGGTCTTTGTAATCTCTAGCAAAGACATCTTGGAACTCCTTTAGTAAGTTCACTATCTCTGTGGTTTGTTCTTCGCTCCAGTACTCACCAATCTTTGCCATTTTTGGTCGATCATCATTTCAGATGTCAAATTCTTTAGTTTTTACTTTAGCATCTAGCCACTCTGGTTCTTTGGCTTCATTGATTGGTCAACTTCCTTCTTTGAACTGTGAAAATGTGACAGGGAAGTCAGCTACAGTCATTCTGTCGATATCTATTTTGTCTATTGTTTCGACTTTCAGTATGGTGCAAATAGGTTTTGTTGTTTCGACATGGTTGGATTTCCATCTAAAGCTTTTTCCTTCGGTGTTTTCATTTTCTAATTGTAATCTTGTTGACTGAGGATTTAGCTATGTTTGTATTTTGTTACATTTCCTTGTCTGTCGGTGGTATTGTAAAGGTTGGTTTTCGGTTGGTTGGATAAATTATTTAATTTGCTTTGCTGTTTCGACTAGATTTTCATTTTGAGGTATGAAAATGAAATATTTAATAAAATTTTCCCTGAGTTCATGCCATAAGAAGCTTTCACCTCTAGCTTCTTCCATCTTATACCATTTGTTTGGTAAGTCGGCTAGGGTTGATGGGAACAAGTGTGGCCATGCTCGTTCATCCTTGTATCCAAGTCTTCTCCACTCCTTTTCATAGGGTTTGATATGATCTTCTGGGTTATGTCCTTGAGTGAATACAGGTATCTAAGCTTGTTGGGTTAACTTCTTTCATCCAAACCTTTCGACAAAGTAAGTCGAAGTAGTTGTCCAGGTCTGTAGTCTTTTCTGATGGGTATCCCACCATCTAGCAGCTTGTCCTGTAAAAGTTTCAACTAGGCTTTGAAGTCAGCCATGTTCACCAATATTTTTAGACACTTGCTCGACATGCATGACTGGTGATTCCCTTTCCTTATACCTTGGTAGTTGTGTAGTATTCAGGTTGGTCGGTTGTAAGGTAGGGTGTTCCCTCATTTTCTTTTCAAATATTTTTGGGACAATGGACACTATGAAGAACTATTGGGTGGGATTTTTCTTTACTTTCTATATAGTCCAACACCCTCTTGCTTGTGTTTCATAGTTCTCTATCTCCCAATCGTACAATTCAACATCTGATTTATAACCAACTGATTCTTGGTTACCTAAGTGAAGTTCGCCATGGATGTTTGGTTCTGTGTAATATGCATTGTTGTGGATTTGGTAGAGTTGTTGGACATCGACTTCTTCATCAATAGGTTCAGTCCAAGGTTCCCCTTGAAATGGATGAATGGGTATGATGACCTTTTGTCCATTTCCCTTCAATTTGATTCGTTCCTTGTCCAAGGATATGGATGCTTTCATCTTTCTACCCCAAGGTCGACCGACCAGCGCTGGGAAGGAGCTGGATCCTTCCTTTGGGTCAATGATTTCAAAATCAACCTTGGTTGAGATTCCTTTTATAGTCATGTCAATGTTTTTCCAGACTCCAATGGGTTCAATTAGGCCTTGGTCAGCTAGTTTCAGGTATATGCCTGACTCATAAAGTCGAGGTCTGCCCATTTGATCCCAAGTGTCACGAGTCATGATTTTTACTTGTGAGCCGAAGTCGAGCACTACTTGTCGGACGTGGTAACCTTCGATTTCCAGGTCGACAAGCGGGTTGGAGTCATTTTTGTCTTTTTTATTTAAGTTGAATATGTCTTTGTTTGTTTTTCAGAGTTGGTACCTTTTATTTATTACAGCAAATCGATAAACTGGGATACTGAGTCGTCTGTTTGAACGAGTTGGATTAATTCATTTATTTTGTTAGGCCAACTGCTATGAATGTTTTCTTGTTGTGCAATTTCTTGAAATACATGAGTTACTTTTTTATATGTTTGTTTTTCCTTCAGTGGGTCAGGATATATATTTTTCTCTTTTATTTTACTGATTCTGGGGTTATCAGCTCCTATTTTTGTTCCTTGTCGAGTTACAATATGTAAATTTTTGGTGGTTATTACATCATGTTTTTGCACACAAGACAAGACATAAACTTTTTTTTTTTATATTAATTTTTTCTAACATGGTAGTGCAATCCTCTAGTGAGTGACCCCCTACCCCATAGTGAGTACAGAATTTGAGATCAGTTCTGTCCTTGTATGGATAGTCTGCGTATCAATGACCCTCTTTATAACATGTGAAGCACTAGATGGGTTGACGCGGTCGGTTGTTGCGATTCCCAGGGAATTGAACTCTTCCTCCGTATCCTGCATGTTGATTGTCATACCAGTGCTCATATCGTCAACCATCGTATCTTTGTCCATTCTGATCATTTTATATATTGTTTTTCTTGTTATGCTGTGCTACTGCATTAGTTTGGTAGACTGCCTGATAGTTCTATCGGTTCTTTAGGTTCAACTGACAGTCGACCATGTTATGAATTTTGGTCTTGCAAATGGCACACCAGGAAGCCTTGTTGTTCTTCATGTTGAATGGGAAATATTTTGTCGAGTGATCTCCGTGCTCCTGGAAAATGTCACAAAAGGACTTGGTTTATACGAATCGAACATCCTGTCGGCTGTACTTGTGTCGACAGTTATCTTTCGAATGGCTGGCCGTCGAGCATTTGGTGCACCAGATCTCCTGATTCTTGAGGCTTAGCTCCTTCAGAGACTTTTGTACATTCTTGAGTTGTTCTTCCAATCTATGGTCCGTGGGGTAAGCAGGTATGTCTTTGTCCATCTCTACCTGAAGAGATTTTGTTAGTGCATCTTCGTAAGTTTTGAACATCTCCAGATCGATGTGTCGGCATACTTTCTGAGATAGCCTTGCAAGAAACCACTGGATTAGTAACTGTTCATCTATAATATAATCCATCTGGCTCAGTAGGTCTTTCCAACGCTTATCGTAGTCATGGACAGATTCCCCTGGCTTTTGTGATGTAGTTTTTAGTTTTTTCACGGCCAGTTGCTTAGCATCTGGAGTTTTGAAAAATGACAAAAATTGCGCCTTAATCTCAGCTTTTGTCCCTATGGTTTGTCTTTCCAAAAAGGTCATATACCACGTCAATTCCCTTTTCCTTAAGTCTCCTACGAACTGTGCCATTTGTCTATCTTCGTCTGTAACTTGGCTGGCCTCCCAAGTTGACTCGTAGATGAACCAATGTCATCTGGGGTCCTCATATCCCTCATAAAGAGGAATGCGAACCGATCCGTGACCCATGTCTGAATCACTGTCACTACTCTTGGGAGGTGGCGACGGTGGAGGTGGGGGTGGTTATGAAAGTGGTGGGGTTGTAGGTGTATTCATCTCTACAGAAATCTGGTCAATGGAACTTGCGATCTCGTCGATTGTCGATTCTTCGTTGACTTGCAGTCGTTTGATGTCGACTTTTGCTGTCGATGGTCCAATGCAACTATTTGGCTGCAGTTTTGAATGTTTTGTTTCTTCTAAATCTATATGTGGCAGGGGGGGGGGGGCGCTCCTTCATGTGTCAGTAAGAGCAAGAGCATACTTCAGTGGGAGGGTGTCTCTTGAAAGATCACCCAGTTCCCATCCTCTAGTCGACGTATAATCAGGTGTCATCTAGTGTACGTGTCGTCGCCTAGTCGACTCCATATACTGAAGTCACCATCTCGTAGTCGGAGGTCTTCTTCTACAATAGTATGTATTCGAGTATGCGGATTCAATGGAGAGAGGGTTTTTCCTTCATTGGGAGCTCTTAATTGGAGAGCTTTTGGCTTCTCTATCCACAATTCTTCCTCCTTAGGGGATGCTTCTTGTTCCATGCCTTCTTCATGTCGGTCATGACCTGACTATGGCATACTCTCTTCCTAGTCGTTCTCCCTAGGAATCCTTCCTCTGTGCAGCTCTAAGGCTCTTTTTAGTCTTGCTTCCCTTCTCTGGTGTCTCTCTTCCCTTTCTATTTTCTGAATGTCTGACATACCTTCGTATGATACTATTCTCTTGATTTCCCTTTTAGTCGAATTCTCATTACTAGTGACTGGTATCTGTTTCTAGTCAACTTGGATCCACTATACTCTATATCGACATATGACCGGCTACCCCCCCATAGCCTACCCGATGCTTGTTAGAAAGCCCGAATAGTTTGGTCTATTTGCTTAGAAAGTATTCCCACTCCCTTTCTGCAATGAATTTTTCCCACTTCTTCTGCTTCTCCGCCCAATTAGAGTTTGATGGCAGCTTGTGAAGTGATGGATGAGGTTCGACAGTATGTCCCACTTCTTTTGTTGTTCTTTAATCTTGTCCGGATTTCTCATCTAGGAATTTATTCAAAAGTTGGGGCACTAATTCGACAAAATTTTCATGCATCTCTGTGAAAAATCTTTCTTTTTCTTGTGCGACTATTAATCTGTACCTTTGCACATAATTCTGTAAATAGTTTGCAACTTTACGTTCCCACCAGTCCTTAATCTCCTGCTCTGGTATCATCTGTTTGCATACATTCCAATCGTGTACTACCGACAATGGAACCAATGTTGTAATCTCACAGATCACATAAGGTTATGAATAATACACACTAAACATATATAAATATAAAATAGAGACAAGAGATAAGAACATATAGATGAATAAACAGATTATATTATACAAATAATCCCATACAACATAGAGAACTGAACTGAGTTCTCATCTGGCTCAATAGCCTATATATATGATTACATAATGGTTACAAAATAACTACCTGTCAGTTCAGTTAACCAAAACGACCTATTCTCTTGGTTTAGTCGACCGATCGACTTAGTTGGCTGATCGACTAAGTTGGCCGATTGACTTAGTTGGTTGATCAACTAAGTCGGCTCTTTGTTCAAGTCGACTTATAGACTTGCTCCTTCTACACCTGTCCATGTCTCTTTTGGAATTCCACCATACAAAGTACTTGAAGGCCCTTTGTTTATTAAATAAATAGTAGTATCAATAAGATCATCCCAAAACTATAAGGGAAACCATGCATGCAATCTCACACACCTTGCATGCTCCATGATCATTATGTTCATCCTTTCCATCACACCACTTTCTTATGGTGTTCTTGAGACTATCTTCTCTCTACATGGTATGAACAGTAACTATCAAACTCCTTGCTGTAGTATTCAAATCCATTATCAGATCTAAGACATTTCAACATTTTCTCTATCTCATTCTCAACCAAATTGTTTCACTTCTTAAAGTAGAAAACGTGTTAGATTTCTTTCTAATGCAATAAACCCAAGTTTTTCTAGTTGTGCATGAATAAAAGGAACATAATAACGAGAACCACCGAGAGATTGTACCTGAGTGAATTCCCATACATTTTTATGAACAAGCTCTAAATTTTCACTCTTCTTCTATTTCCTAACCCTAAGAAATATAACTCTCTTCTTTTTTCCATAAACACAGTTATCACAGAATTCCAAACTTACCTACTTTAGATATGGAAGCAATTTCCTTAAGTGGATAATATGCATTCCCTTCTCACTCATGAAGATAATCTTATGGTTCCACAACACTACACCTATTTTAGTGGAAGCTATAGAGATAGAATAATTAGTATTATGAGGACATAAATACAATGTACCTATCCTATCTCCTTTTTCTATTACCAGTGCTCCTTTATTGATCTTCCACCACATTTTTCCAAACGTAGAAAAACAATTTCTACCTTCCAAATTCCCTGTTGAGATCATATTTCTTTTAATATAAGGATTATTCCTTACATATTTTAGAAGCCATCCATTTCCATTATTTAACTTAATCCGTACCTTACCCTTTCTAAAAATTTTACCTGGTTCATCATCCCCCAATAAAACATGTCCAAAATCACCTGGAACATAATCATGAAATAATTTCCTATGGGGTGTAGAATGACATGAAGCCCCTGAATCTACTACCCAATAATCACTAGTATTATCTAATGCAAGAATCAAAGCGTAAATTTTTATCTCATAATTCCCCAACCCAGTTTCAAGCCACCATTTTCATCATTGTTTAATTACCAACCCAATTTACTTTCAGCTGCAAATTAGTTCATTTTCTCATAAACAATTTTGACTAAAACACATGAAGAATTTTACAACTTTCAATGAGCAGTAATAAAAAAATCACACATGAAAAATTCAGACTGATAAATTTTGGTCAAATGACCGAGGAAAAACCCTAGCCTCTGGGAAAACCTGTTCTTGAGAGAGTAATTTTATTTATTCAACAAAATATTTTAACAACAGAAATTACAACTTATCTCAACCCAACAAACACCGAAAACATTTCCTCAAAATTTGTGCCAACCTAGAAGTGTACAGACTGTCTGAAAGTAGGATATACAGACCTCGATTTATGTGTCGATAGTTTTCCTTCTCAAAATTTGTGGCAACTGCACCATCATTTAATTTTGATCCCTCAAAATTTGTGCCCAACTCTGACTTCAATTTTCGTTCCAAATAAATTATATACAGACACTATATGGACGTTGTACATATTTTGTATGGACCTCAAAACTCATGTTTCTATCAAGAAACTAGTGCCATTATTTTCTCCTTGAAATTCGTGCTCATTAATTGTTGTATGGATTTTGTACGAATTGTTTTACTCTTCTCAGTTTTTGTGCTTGCAAGTTTCTCTCTCGGTGTCTTTCTTTTCTTCTAAAAAAAAAACAAAACAAAACACAACCACTTCACAAATTCAACTAAAGAACTGAAGTGAAATTCCTTCCCTTTCCTTTTTGTCTAAGACCTTGGGTGTGTGAAGAGACATCTAATCCAAGGGCCCACATTGATTTATATGGATGGATGAGATCAAATGCACATTTAATTCCCACTAAAATTAATTTCACTCACATCCCTTAAATTCATCGAAAGTCACTTTAATCTCTAAAGTGGAATTAAATTATATTATGAAGTCATTTAATATAAGGGTCACTTTATTTTTCCCGTTTGGGTGACTTAGGAAAAAAATCACTAGGGGAACCCTTTCCTAGGTACAAAAATCGACGCCAAGCTTCTTGTAACACATCACCTGCTACATTTCCTTATTGAGTAGTCTCTTGTTTCCTGTCTCCTTTGTTCATTGGATATATGCAGTTCATGAACTAGGGACAGAGTTACTTATATACATTACCAAGCTATTCTAGATTTTTAGCAATGAGCACAAGATTACAAGAGCCCTAAACTCATATTCAAATTTCACTTTTACGGAACTTAGTTGACTAGTAAGTGTATTAAACTCATTCAAATGATTATCAACAGATCCACCTTTTGACATATCCATATTGAATAAACACTTCATTAAGAATACCTTGTTGTAAGCTTAGGTTTTTTTATAGATATTAGCCAATGTGCTCATCACATCATCTATTATCTTTTCTTTTTAGATATTGAAATCCACTGAGGAATCCAGGAACAACTGTATTGGTCCCAGTGTCTTTCTGTCAAGAATCTCCCATTCTTCGTTCTTCATAGTCATTGGTTTTTTTGTTTTTCATCCCAATGGTAGGTATAGATCCTTATGGTACATATATTCCTCCATTTTCATCTTCCATAACTGGTAGTTTGGGCTATTAAATTTCTCTACCCTAAACTTCCCTTCTTCTACCATTTATCCCACTCGAACCAGGAACCCTTATTTCCTGTAAGTTTACCAGCAAAATAGACATTTTGGCTATGATACCAATTGTTAGAAAAATAGGATTGCATAGCAATAACAGAATAATAAACAATAAACAGACTCCCAGACTCTATACAATCCATACCATGTGTTTTTACATATAATTTACCTTCCTGTCTACCCCTTCCATCTGTTTCAAAATCATTACCCCGTGTTGTCCTAAACTCCCAATTCCACTCCATGTCCCTCTAAACCTCTCTCCAACCTCTCAAAATCGACAAGTGTCATTCTGGAGTCTGCATACTCTACAAAAATAGATTCTATATCCGCTCCAAGAATCCCCAAGCCATCCCAATTCTTCTAGAATTAGGTCACAAGCCTCCTAGTCAGGGATAATTTAGGGGCGAAATTTAGCCCATGGGATATTTTTAGGGGTTTTTATCCAAAAAAAGATTCTCCATTTTGCATTTCATAAAGCCCTATTTCACCCAATTTTGATGGGGTAAAATTTTTCACCCTAAAAATCGCCAAATTATTATATAAATGATATAAAATCCTTGGAAATTAAAATATTTTTTGAAAAATATCACCAAACATTTTATAGTTGGTGTTTTAAGAATTGGTAAGATTCACCAACATTTATACGCTTTTAAATAAGTATGGTTCCTTAAAATCATCCTTGCTCCTAGTGCTTATTGAATAACCTTTTGAGGTAGTGTGCCATTTTGGCATCTTAGAAGTGAACCATAAGCTTGTTGCAGATTTATCATAGATGTAGCACAAGTAAATCATAGTTCTTGATTTATTGTTCCTAAATTTCAGTCTGGGGACACCATACTCATAGATAGAATCTTGGAACACTGAGACTCAAATTACACAGACATTTTTAATTCAAGGTGTGCAAGCATAAAAGTATAATTTAACTAGTGGATAAAATGATCACAACTTGGGAATACATAAACCTTTTTGGATTAAATTAAAGTTGTTTCCCATTGTAAACAACACTCCAGATGCAATGGAATGTGTTTCAAAACCCAAAAATACTCATAAATTTTCAAAACAGAAAGTGAATTTTGTCCCGCTTAACACCGACACAAGATTAAAAACACCCACAACTGTAGAGACTCCAAAACAACCCCGAATGCTTCCAAATACGTTCAAGTCAATAAGAATGGATTACTAACAGACATAATGGACTCAAATGAACTTTCCAGGTTAGAAAATTAAGTTTACACTGTTGCACCTATAAATCTCACATTGCTTATCAGCCTCTGTGAGAATTTCACCTTGCCTTTCAACCTCCCAGAAAGACTGGCTTGAGTCATCTTGGTTACTTTTTTCCCAGATCTAGAAGGGATAGCACCTTCTTGTTTTTTACACAGAGTGTCACTGACGCCTATCCTAGTGGAGGAAAAAGCGTTGTTTTCCCTCTTCTTTGGAAAAAACCCTATATCGACGCTTTTGAAAGTTTTGCTAAGAGCGTTAGTGGTCAGTAAATGAGAAAAAAATGATGTTTATAGAATATTCCATGCAAAAACCTCCATAGGGTTAGTTCCTATATGCTTGGAAGAGGTGGCATTCTCATTCCTCACCTATAGGGATCTCATCCTATCCTTTGTCCAAGTCATCTATTGAGTTCTAGGCCTATAAATGGAGCCTTCATGAAGAGAGTGGGAGAGGCCAGGAAAAGCATCCTTATGTTGCTATTTTGAAGTCTGAATTAGAGGAAAAGTAGAGTTAGCTTATGGTTGGATAGGTCTTCATAGTCATAGGATATTGTAGACATTCTTGTTAAGATCAAAGCCATCAACATAAAGGCTTTTGGTTGTACTTGTTTCTCATCCATATATTAATACAAAGACATTTCCCTTTCCTATATTTGATTGTATTAATTGTAATTAGATATTATTGGATTCCTTGATCACCAATATGAATAGTCAATTTATCATGATGCTCTCATCCCTTTTGTTGTCTTGTGATCTATTTTGAAGGTATTGAACTACTACAAGGACTTTGTGGAAAGAAGAATAGATCTAAGGTTGAGGTATACTGTCTTTCATGTTATTTGATTTGATTGTTCAAGGAGAGGATATGTTGATGTGTCTTTTTGTTCTGTAGTTGTGACTTAAATTGTAGAGGAACAAGCAATGCCCACACTGATTGAGAATTCTTGATAACAAAATTGGAGACTCCGCTGGGAATAGGTTATCTCTTTTTTGGACTGACTGGCCTTATTTACAAAAAAGGACCTTTTGGAGTCTTCTTAGTCATTTCAGACTCACTAAACATGAAATGAAAAATGATTTTGCTTTCATCAGACTTGTAAAATTAAATGGTGAAAGGCCCTATTTGGGAACGAACCCATCCTTTCTCATGTTCATGAAAAATATGAGAATGGACTCATCATTTGATGAGCTTTAACGAGTGTTTAATACCCTCTTTGGACTCGAAAAAAAGAAAAGGGGCACTCACATTTTGAGGTGGGGAAATTAAAGGAAATGGGAATGGTTTTCATTTGTTTTATGGTAGTATTCTACAACCCACCTTTGAACATGGCACCTATCTACATTTGCATATCTGAACAGTTGGGTTTTCAGCTTGTCTCTGAGTCGATCCAATTTTGTGATTCACCTGACTCCTTTGAATCAATTCAAAGAATGCTTTGTCATATTCCTTTCATTACACCTAGTTCTATTCTTGTTTAAGTCAATTCTACCAAGTCATGTATTGTGCCATCAAAATTGTTCAAAGGATGTCTCTCCTAGAAAAATAACTCATCTGTAACTTCAGTTGTCCTTAATAGTCAGTCATATCTGAGTCAGTCCTGTTACTTCAAATCAACTTTTTTTCCTAGTTTTTGTGTCACTGATGTGGGAATCATCATGGCCCTCCTATGACAAGTCTATTCTTGTCAACTTCAAATCATTATCCAGGAATTAGACATATAAACCTAGACAGTACCTTGGGCCTGCATGCCTCAATGGCAGGTTACCTCTTTTTCAACATGAGTTTACATCATTGACTCTTGATTGAAAGATCTCATCGAGTGTTTGACTCCAAGTCCTTTATTCAAATTTGATGGTATGTACTGAGATACCTTGGGAAGCATTGACATCAATGGTGGTTTCCCTCACATTTGTTAACAGTTTACATCATTGACTGGTAATCAACTGGTTTCTACCATGTTCGACGTCGAGACATTGTAATCACATGGTTAGATTCGTATCGTTTGGAGATAAAAATGAAGACCCTGAGTGGTTAGGCTATCATCATTGTTTCCTATTCTCAAGTTGCATTTGGAGATCATTTAGAGTCATGACACGGATCCACATTATATGTTTGGTGGTTTTGTTTCATATTGAGGTTGAGAGACATGGATATACATTGTATATTTCGTGGATATGTCCTACCTCCTATAGCAGGTATTCATGGATCTATAGTGTATTATTGGTAGCCATGACATGGTCATCATCATAGATCTACAGTGTATTGGTCTGCAGCTATGATTGGTTTGGATGAGGTCAGTTACTGGTCCTATATGAGTTTGTCTCTCTTTGTCTTTGTATCAAACAAAAAACTTTGCAAACCATTTCACCTATCACCTTCTTCTAGCTTCATACTTTGGGGGGCATTTTGTTGCACCTAGAAATCTCACATTGCTTATCAGCCTCCATGAGAATTTCACCTTGCCTTTCCACCTCCCAGAAAGCCTGGCTTGAGTCATCTTGGTTCATTTTTTCCTAAACCTAGAAGGGATGGTGCCTTCTTGTTTTTTGCACAGAGCGATGTCGATGCCTATCCCAGTTGAGCAAAAAGCATTGTTTTCCCTCTTATTTGGCAAAAACCCTAGATCAATGCTTCTGACATTTTTGCTAAGAGCGTCGATGGTCAGTAAATGAAAAAAAAAGATGTTTCTAGAAGCTTCCATGCGAAAACCTCCATAGGGTTAGTTCCTATATTCTTGGGATATGTGCCATTCACCTTCCTCACCTATAGGGATATCATCCTATCCTTTGTCCAAGTCATCTATTGAGTTCTAGGCCTATAAATGGAGCCTTCGTGAAGAGAGTGGGAGAGGCCAGGAAAAGCATCCTTATGCTGCTAGTTTGAATTATGAATCAGAGGCAAAGTATAGTTAGCTTATGGTTGGAGAGGTATTCATAGTCATAGGATATTGTAGACATTCTTGTTGAGATAGAAGCCATTGACATCAAGTCTTTTGGTTGTACTTATTTCTCATCCATATATTAATACAAAGACATTTCCCTTTCCTATATTTGATTGTATTGATTGTAATTATATATTATTGGATTCCTTGATCACCAATATGAATAGTCAATTTATCATGATGCTCTCATCCCTTTTTTTTGTCTTGTGATCTATTTTGCAGGTATTGAACTACTGCAAGGAGTTTGTGGAAAGAAGACAAATGGATCTAAGGTTGAGGTATACTGTCTTTCATGTTATTTGATTTGATTGTTCAAGGAAAGGATATGTTGTTGTGTCTTTTTGTTCTGTAGTTGTGACTTACATTGAAGAGGAATGAGCAGTGTCTGCACTGATTAAGAATTATTGATAACAACACAGCCACATTCAAACATGTTTTCTCATAGATAACCATTTCCTCATAGATTCACCAATGCTTGCATATTGAACAACAAAAATGGGGGAAAACGCTAAGATTTTTATTATAATTGGGAAATAATTAGAGATTATATCAATGGATTCTACAACATATCAAAATAAAAAGAAATATTTTCTACAAAGAGAGTAGACATGGATACTACAAAACCACGAATAAAATAGGGAGATTTATTGTTCCAATTGAGTGATTTCCTTCCATTGTTGTTATGTCCACTAGCAATAGTTCAACCCCGAGATTCATATATGAAAACAAGGGTTCGCCTTCCATCAAATATTAGTGGTTATTAGCCTTAAAAAAACCAAAATATCTAGATGACTATGGGTTTTCACTTCTCAATAAGGAACTAATACAAACACCACTATCCCAAAACACCACAAACTTCACACTACTTCAACTAAAAATTGAACATGCCATCAAGAATTTTACCCAACTATTGAAATGAACATAAAAATATGCAATATTATTTGTATAGAAATATGAATGTGACTTATTATCTCAATAATCAACTATGAATCACAATGAAGAGGTATGGATGATCTCCTCCTCTCTACTAGTTAGGGTGGAATCTTTCACCATCGAATCCAGTTTACAATTGCAGAGGCACATATCCCAAGATAGAAATGGGATCATACCCTAATATATGAAAATACACAATATCTCTCCAATGAAACAAAATAAAAATGACCAAAATCCCCTTCTCTTGTGTCTTCACCCCTTTTTATAAATCTTCATGGAGCATTTTCCCCTCATTCTAGAATTCTCTCACAAAAATTTTCATTAAAATATTAAGAAATGTTATTTTTATGAGATAATGACACATTGGGGCCCATTTACTTCCTCTCTAATGTTATTTGGCCAAATAATAACTTCATCTACCTTGCAAATTCAAATTTGAGAGGATTAACTAGATTTTTGGGGACTTACACCCTCATACGGGCTCACTCTAACCTCTAACAACCTCCTTGTCTAAAAATAGGACATGCAAGTCATAAGATTTCATGAGTTGTCATATGGACCTGGGAAATGTGATAAGTTGTCATAATATGAAAAATAAGGAAATCCTTAACAAACCCACATGTGTTGAACCCCCTCTACAACTATCTCAATCCACCAACACTTCTTTCCCATCATCCTGCACAACCGAAGGATTTGGGTTCCCTTCTCTAAGTTAACAATCCCTTGCATTCCATTCTATGAGTTAACAGTCCCTTGCATTATTTCCCCAATTCATTTCCAGCCTCCAAAATAGGCCATCCAAGGACTTGTTAGGATTATTAATCCTCCCTTGACCATACTATCTATTAGATTATTTATCCTAACTTAGGAACCTTAATTGATTAATTGGGTCCACTAGTACCATTGGGTCCAATTGTCCTAATGGGGCCACATGTACTAGTTAATAAAGAGTGGGGAACACTACTATAGGTTAACTTCCACTTAATGCATGTGAATGCATCAATTTAGGAGCCTCCTAGACCAATTCCTACATTTTAGGAGCCACTGGGAGTCCCGACACGAACCTGCTTAAGTTAGTTAGAGTTGGAACTAGTTAGTCTTAGTTATCCCCCTATTACTTTAAGTTATATATAAATCAATTATCTAGTGCTAGTTATGCATGGCTTCATGTGGAGTAGGCACCTTTTACCACCTACCACACTCATTTGCACTGAGTTAAATAGCCATCACTGATTGATTGAGTTGTTGGAAATCTGGGAGTTGATCTATTGGACTCCAATATTGATTGAGACACCATGAGTTACATGGTCAGTTAGATACAGTCAGATCCAATGGATAGATTCAAATTTCTACCTAATTCATTCGAATTCTTTTCCTACGTAAACTATTGTAACACCGGATTTTATTATTGTGAATGATACTATAAATTCCTGAGAAATACTCATTCCTTTCCTGTGTGATTTGTTTTGTTTAGTTTGTATATTCATTCTCCATTTACTGCCAACATTATTAGAACTATCTACTTGAAGATCTAAATGGCATTCAAATTATAATATGGTATCAGATCCTTCTCAGGAAGGCTTCATGTTTGTTTCTCTCCATCGAACATCAGAAGCAGTTGGGTTTCCACAAATGTCCGCTATGATGATTTGCTAGCTCTGGATTTATTCAGAGTAGTGGAGAGGGCATGACGAACCCTAAAAACATGTTCATGTCGAGAGGAAAATCATAGTTCTAACAGTTCAAAAATTTTAGTGTGTTGTGTAGTGAAATTATACAGCTGCTATGTAGCTTGTGTGAAGTTTTTGCAGTCTTTTTGTTGGAGCAATTATGGATTATCAATATCCTACACCACGGATCCTCAAAAATTCCAATTATCTTGATTAATTGAGGATTGATATGCAACTAGGATCATACATGGGTGGGACTCTAATCTCCATTATCCAGTTGAAAGGAACAAGTTTCTGAACCGTTGTGATGAAGAATTCAGGTACTTATGTACTCATATATCCAAAGATCTCCTCTTCCACCTAGAAGGCTTGAGGACTCCCAGATAATCCTGGGAGAAGCTTGATATCTTTTTAAAAAAAAATATGAGATCCGGGGACACATCCTGAAGAATGAGTTGGTATCTTTACATCCCAATAGTTTTGAGACTATTGAGCAATTCT
Source organism: Pseudotsuga menziesii (assembly GCA_001517045.1). Classification (NCBI taxonomy): domain Eukaryota; kingdom Viridiplantae; phylum Streptophyta; class Pinopsida; order Pinales; family Pinaceae; genus Pseudotsuga; species Pseudotsuga menziesii. The sequence goes on along the minus strand of LPNX010636799.1, from coordinate 421,958 downwards.
TTACTAAATTTAAGTCTATTGCACTTCAATGCAGACAATGCAGAATAGAGCGAAAGGATGAGCAAAATTTCCTTTCCATACTCAAAAAACTAGGCTCTGATTATTCTGTATTTGTTTCCATATTTCATTCCAAGAGGGAAAGATTTCTTGATTGAAAAATTCCTTCATTAGATTCTTTTTCTGAGTCCTTAATCAAGGAGCAAGACAAGTTGATTCGAATGGGAGTCATCAAGACCTCCAAAGATCAATCTATCCTAGTTACTGTCTGTTCCAAAGTGCATGAAAAGGGGAAATAAAAGAAGAAGGAGCCAAAATTAGCTGATTCAAATCCTAAACAAAATCAGCAAACTTCTGAAGGAGCCTCTGGCTCTAAGCAGAATAAGAAGTTTGAAAAGAAGTCATGTCCCTATTGTGAAAATGGGTACCATATTGAAGATCATTGTATGAGGAAGGAACTTGATGAAATGTCATATCTTCTCAAACATCATAACATTTCTCCCCCAAGAGAAAATATTTTTGATGATGAAGAGCATACCGAAGAAGATGAGATATGCTTGCATTCAAGCCTGTCTCCGTCAAAGGCTTATTTGGCAGATTCTGGATCATCCAACCACATGGTTGCTTCCAGGAAATCCTTCATCACTTTCCCTCTATCAAGAGGCCCTAGAAGTCCTATGGTATATGACTCTCAAATCCTAGATGTTGAGAGAGGTTCATATAAAATCCATCATGATGATTTCATGCCTTCTCCTATAGAAAAGCAAATTCTTGAAGATGAAGAAGAAGCATAGTTTTCCCTATAGTTAATTCGAATGGAAGAAAGTCTCCTTGAAGTGACTCCTTCTCCTGCTGCTCCAGAATTGTATGAGATATTTGATATCTCATATCCTCACATGGATGATATATAAGAATAAATTAAATTCTCTATTTTTGAATAAAAACACTCCTTCTATTATTTGCAAAAATTCTCGAGTAATTCTTTAAATTTTGTGCATAGTTTACTGATAACTGTTTCAAAAAAGGTAGAGGAATTTGATTTATCTATCTCTAATAATGTTGCTGGTGTGTAGATAAGTAATAAAATGGATATTATGGAAATAATATCATATTATAGGAGTGTTCCATTCACTCTCATTAATATAGAGCTTCCAGTAAATTCCTATAGGATTGCATGCACTGAACATCAGAATTTTGAAGAAGGAGAAAATTGGGCATCTATTGTCTCGGTGGAGCACAGTTTTGGATATGATATGAATATATTTGGATCTGATTTATTTTCTGATCTGATAATATGTGGTTCAGGTTTTAAGATTCAATCTCTTTCAGTATTCCTTGTAATTGGTTTCATCCATTTTGGTGTGACAAATCAAGCCCCACAAGTCTCCTTAAATTTTGTTGTTGAGGATTCGATGTTAGTTCTATCATATGAGTTTGCTGATATTATATTTGTTGAAATATTAGTTATTTATGAAGCTATATCATATTATGGATCTCAACCATTCACTCTCCACAGTCCCATGGATTCTCTACCTTTGGTCACATGCTCATCCCCTCACAGAACTAGTAAAGAGGAAGACATTCTGTATCCTCCTGAACACTTGCTCCTAACACTTGGGGATGATTTTACCACTCATGGTTTGTTGTTAAAGGATGAAATATATCATATTCTTGGGTGTTCCTCACATGGTTTGAATTCAGCTGCTCTACATGGGTCCATTTTTCACCGTCCAGCTGTATATATTTCTGATTTAGTTGAGTACATTATTCTTCTTCCAAAGAGGAAAATTCCTCCATACATAAGCACTTTGTTTGGATTCATGGGTTAGCCTGCACAAAATAACCAAGATATTTCTTCTACATAGTGCTGCAAATAGCAGCAAAAAATTTCACAAGTTTTTTCAAAATTTGTATTTCTGCTTCATTTGAGGGGGGAGTTTTCCCATGAGGTTTTCCCTTGTTTCCTTGGTTGTATTAAGAAATTTTTTTACTATATTTTAGATTGTATTTGGGTGACCTATGTTCTTGTTACTAGGGCCCACCATTTTCCAAGTTAGGATTTAGCGGGCATGTTAGGATTATTCATCCTCCCTTGACCATAATGTCTATTATATTATTTAGCATAACTTAGGAACCTTAATTAATTAAATGGTTCCACTTGGCATAATTGCACCACATGTACCAGTTACTAGAGAGTGGGGAACACTGCTAGAGGTTAAATACCACTTACTGCATGTGCATGAATCAATTTGGGTGCCTCCTAGACCAATTCCTACTTTTTAGGATCCATTGGGAGTCCCGACACCAAACTCCTTCAGTTAGTTGGAGTTGGAACTAATTAGTATTTGTTAGCCCAAAGTTACTTTAAATTAGATATAAATCAGTTAGCTAGCACTAGTTATGCATGGCTGCATGTGGAGTAGGCTCCTTTTCCCACCTACCACACTCAGTTGCACTAAGTTAACTAGCTATCACTAATTGATTAAGTTGTTGGACATCTGGGAGTTGATCTATTGGACTTCGATAATGATTGAGAAACCATGAGTTAGATGGTCAGTTAGATATAGTCAGATCCAATGGATAGATTCTAATTTCTACCTAATGCATTTGAATTCTTTTCCTATGTAAACTATTGTAACATCGGATTTTATTATTGTGAATGATACTGTAAATTCCTAAGAAATACTCATTCGCTTCTTGTGTGGTTTTTTTTGTTCAGTTTGTATTTCATTCTCCATTTACTATATACATTATTAGAACTAACTGCTTGAAGATATAAATGGAATTTGAATTCTAATAGGACTCTCCATGCTAGGACTCCAGGGAACTCATCTCCAGGACATGTTATTTCAAAAGGGAACTCAATTTCCCAACACCAGTATCTCTGGAACAACTCTAGTCTATTTATGGTATAGATGATGGATCGATGATGATAGACTCATTATTCTTGAGTGCATTATAGCACAATGATTGAATGAACCAGTATCTGAATAATTTGTATGCATGTTGAGAACCAACCAAGTGGCATGCATAGGTGGTGAGAACTAGAAAAATTACATACATGGGAAGTTGATATTTTTCCTCAACTAATCCCAATCTTAGACTAATTAACTCAAGATTATAGTTAATGCACTTTAATTAAGAGAGATTTATAAAACTTAGAATAAAAATTAATAATAAGGATAATGAATTAACTTGTATTCACTAGGGTCATCTCCCTTAAGCCCCCTTTTCACTTTTCCCTTGGTGGAATCATAGGACCCCATCTCATATCCATCCTTCTTAGTCTGCAATAGTCATGGTTTTTATATTAAACATAAATGGTATATAATTACATCACCTTGGTCACATTAGACCATCCATGAAATGGATGCACATTTGCATCGTTACATCATTACATACTGGGATAAAAAATAAGGCGTTACACCTTAACCCTTGACTTGAAGCCTCATTGATTCTATTTTCAAAAATAAATAAATAAATAAAAAATCCCTTTAATTATAGGACCATCATGATTATCCCTCTTTCAACCAAGTTATTTAGAATTATTCCAGACAAAAGATCATCATATGGTTAGAAACTCTTGGAAAAAAGAGATAAATCCGAGCTAGATTTACAAGTTATCATTAAACTATGGACCACATTTTTGTGTTGATGACCACTACAGGAGAGCATCATAATAATGAAATCATTTTTTTGTCTTGTTATATTTAATTTAGAAAATAATTCAACACATTTCCCAAAACTAACCTTTGGAATAGATTAGAAGAGCTAAAATTTCTTTCCATTTTAGCTCTTCTAACCTTAGAGTTGTGATAAAGTTGTACAAGAATGTTATTGGCAAAGTTAGGAACATTAAGTGCTAGTCAAAAGAAGTTAACTATATTATAGGATTCAAGCAAGTTTGTACCGTATTCAGATAGATCCAACCAAGATAAAGGTAATTTCAAGAATTCCTATCCCTGGGTCCCAGAAAGAGGTAAGAAGTTGTCTTTGTCATGCTGGTTATTATAGGAGATTCATAGAATTTTTTTCCAAATTGGAATCTCCCTTATTTAATTTACTAATGACAGATGTGCAATTTGTGTGGACAGATGCATGCCAGATAACATTTTCAGAACTAAAGAAAAGGCTATATAAAACACCCATCTTGAGGGGGCCTAATTGGGCCCTACCTTTTCATATCTCTTCTGATGCTTCAGACACAACCATTGGAGCAGTTCTAGGACAACAATAAGGTCACAGCCTGTACATTATTTATTATGTTAGTAAGAATATATCTCTTGCTGAACTAAACTACTGGTAAAAAAGAAAGAATTCCTTGCTATCGTTTATGCCATTAATAAATTTAGACATTACATTACTAGATATTCTACATTTGTACATACTGATCACTCATCTATTAGAGATTTTCTGAACAAACCCATTACTAATTCTAGAGTGACTAGGTGGTTACTCTTACTCCGGGAATTTGACATCACTATTGTTGACAAACGGGGGAAAGAGAATGTGGTAGCAGATTTCCTTTCTAGAATGACTAATAATGATGATGATACACTAGTTGAATATTCCTTTCCTGATGAATATTTATTTTGCAGTCTCAACCTTTTCCCCATGGTACGATGGTATTTCCAATTACTTGTTTGCAGGTAAACTTCCATTGCACTTATCCAAATGAGAAAAGAGGAGAATTATACAACAAAGTGCAATGTACTGTTGGATTGCAGGCCACCTCTTTTACACATGACCTTATTTGTAAATCAGGAGGTGTGTGAGAAAGGATGAAATACTCAGTATTTTGAAGGCCTGCCATGATGAGCTCTATGGGGGTGCATTTTGCCGATAAAAGGATGGGCCATAAATAATTAAGTATGGGATTTTTTTGGACAACTATATTTCAGGATGCAAGAAAGTATGTCCAAGCTCGTGAGAGATGCTAGAGAATGGGATAGTGAAATAGATTAGATGAAATGCCACTTCAGCCACAGTTGTTGGTTGAACCCTTTGATAGATGGACCCTAGATTTTGTAGGGCCTATCAACCCTCCATCAAGATAGAAAGTTTACATTCTGGTTTGCACTGACTATATGGCCAAGTGGGTGGAAGATGTGGCCTTGGTAAAGGCCAATGATAAAGCTGTAATAGAATTTTTATATGCAAATATCTTCACCCTCTTTAGAGTACCCAGGAAAATTTTAACAAACAGAGGACCATAGCTTGTGTCGTGAAAGATGGAGGCCTTGTTTCATAAGTATCACATTCAACATCGAGTAACCTCTCTGTATCATCCACAAGAAAATGGGTAGGTGGAAAGCATGAACAAGGTGATCGAGTAAATGATTACAAAAATAGTGAAAAGTCATCGCAAGGATTGGGCTGATAGGATTCTGGAAGCATTATTGGCCTACCATACAACATGGCACAACACTACAAGAGTCTCCCCATATGAACTAGTGTATGATAAGAGTGTTGTTTTTCCTATTGAATTTGAAATAAAAAATTTGAGAACACCCACAGAGACAAAAATGGATTTAATGGAGGCTCAGAAAAACCAATTGAATCAACTGAATGAACTAGATGAAAAGTGCACCACTGCTGTGCATCACACGACTTTAATTCAACAATAGTTCTCCAAATGGCATGATAGATTTATAAAGAAAAAGGTATTTTACAAAGGAGATTGGGATTTACTATATGATTCACAGTTTAAAAGGAATTTTAAAGGCAAGCTATGCATGAGATGGCTAGGACCTTACTGAATAGATAAGGTATTTGGAAATGGAACCGTTCATTTGGCCACTATTGATGAAAATCAGACACCTCTATTTTCAAATGGTCATCGATTATGGCTTTATCATAAACCTATCTTGAAGGATGCATTTATCTCATAGGTCGTCATTTATAGGAGCAGATTTTCTCCCCTCTTTCTAAAACTTTTTAGGTCTGCTGCAAATTCCACAAAAATTCTATATAAGTAAAATTGTTTGATTTTTCACTATTTATTTTTCTTTTCTTAGCTATTATTGGGTGTGTTTTTTAGAATTGTGAATAGGTATTTGTGAGAAGGTTCAAGAAGAAGAAGCAGTTGTGATGGGCTAAGAAATTACAGAATCCTGGATGATCCTTCTTCATTGATATGACTCCTTGTAAGAAGGAATGTATAATATTACAGATCTTTGATGATAAAATTATCATTTCTCATATTTTTACCAAGCCATGTCAAAAAAAATTTAGAGGAAACTCTGTTAAGTGATTAATTTTTACCCATTGTAACTCCGCTATTTTTGGCCAAATCTCGCTGCACCTCCACATTTTTTTCCAAACCCCGCTAAAACTCTACTAAATTTTATGCTATGTTTGGCTAAATTCTGCTGCAACTCCGCTAATGTTTCTGCTATTTTTGGCCAAATTCCGCTGCAAATCTGCTAATTTTTCTGCTATTTTTGGCCAAATGATGCTGCAACTCCGTTATTTTTCCATCTAAATTTGACCATTGTCCACTGCAAATACACTACTTTTCCATTAAAGATGGCTTTTTTGCATTGGAACTCTGCTATTTTTTTCCAACTTTTTCCTTAACTTCATCGGTATTGTTGCTAAAAATCTCACAGAAAATATGCCGCGTCTGGGGAGGATTTCCAACTAAATCTTATTGTTTCATTAAGAGACCATTTTACACTCCCTCCGCGTGTCTAGGAAATCAATGATGATACGAACGTGCTTCGTCTGATTAATGGTTGACGACAGATTTATTCTCAATTGCATGTGTGAAATCATCTCCCTCATGACTACTTGACATCGAAAGTTCAAAACATACCGACGAATTGACGGCACAAGTAACAATGATAAGGTACGGATTCTGATTGCAAGTATAATCAAGTATTAAATGATGTAATAGTGATGATTATACCTTTTTGACCCCTGGAAACACTCCATAATTAGTTAATATTCCTTTCAAAATCATCACACATGTACTTCCAAACAAACATCTTCCTATCTATGATAATTTGTAACACATATTGTTTCTATTTTTTTCCAAAACTTCAAAAAACCCATATGAAGCCCTATTATCCAGTGACTGTGTTCAATTGCTACAACTTGAATGACTAATTCTATTAGCTACTACACTCGCCTATCACACGTAAATAAAACGCACTATCATTCCTCCAATCAGGTACGAACCTAGCAATCTAGATGCTCTGTATGCAAATAAAGAGGTCTTTGACATTTTTTGTGAGGCTGGATGGATTAGTTATTTCCAAATACTGAATGGTTTCCATGAGGAAACAACACTCTAGTTAGCCATGAACTTGGTTGGATAGTACTAAGAGATCAAAGGGTTAAGGACAGATGCATCAGAATGGGTTGTGGCAGAAGTCACATGACTGCCTCGAATTGGAGATCAATGGTTTTTACAGAAGAGGCACAATTTGTGAGCAGTCAAATAATTTCTAGCAGCAGGGGAGCAAGTGTAAATAAGGGATAGAGCAGTGGCACTAGAGACATTTCCAAGACCCTGGGACTAGGTCGCTACCTTCCTAGAAAGGTATACTACATGTGAAGGAAGGTATAGGGTTGTTTACATTTACAATTTTTTTTCTTTTCTGTTGTCTCACTTACGACATGGAAGACTTATAAATGTTCCATTTCATCTTTCACATACTCTGTAAAACATGGGACACTATGTTAGGAACTCCAGACACCCACTCTCTTCTATCACAAACCATGGGTTGATTAAATTATTGGTGCAAATATATTTGACATGGAATAAATTAACATGGGAACAATTTGTTGGAGCTGTGGTGCATCAGGAACCTGTAGTAGCACACATTGGGGATAGAGAAGTTAAACAAAGCTCATAGGATTCAATTGGGGGGAGGGATGAAGAGTTGGAAGAAGGTGAATATGAGAAAGAGAAAAATTCAGGGGGAGTTGTAGCAGCAGATAGTCATATGGAGGAAATGGTTGGAGCAATAGAAGAAACTGAAGGAGCATCAATAGAAGAAATAGAAAGGGGTACAACTGTAGAAGCAGTGACAATAGAAGCTGGAGATGTGAACACGAAAAGAGAATAAGGAGAGTTTGTAGAAAATAAGGAAATAAGGCCTGAGGTTGTTGAGTTCAAAACCTCCTCAGAGATCAAGGGAACTGTAATAGAGGAGGGGGAACCTTTAGCATAAACTGGAGAATTCTCCACCTTTCTCACACCATAGAGGAAGAGTAAAATATCGAGTTTTGGATCAGAATCATCTAGGAGAAGAATAACTAGGGCTTCCTGGATAGTAGAAGTGGTAAGCATTGAAATTCCTGTTTTACACACTGAAACACAAGAACCAATGGGAAATTTATCGATGGATTCCACTAACACACAAGAACCTACTGAAACATAGGGAGAATCATCCAAGATAAGATGAACAAGGACTTCCTAGACAATAGAAGTGGTAAGCAGTGAAATTTACATGTTACCCATTGAAACAAAAGAACCAGTGGGAAATTTACCGATGGATGCCACTTACACAAAAGAACTTGCTAGAACATACGGAGAATTCTCCAGAAGAAGAAGAACCAGGGATTCTTGGGAAACAAAAAGGGAGAGGATTGAAATTTCTATTTTAAAACCTAGGATACCTAGTAAAACAAAAGAACCAATGGGAAATATACCTACGAAGGCCACTGCTACCCAAGAACCTATGCATCCCCAGTTACAAATTTTGCAATATGAAAATGAACTGCTGAAGGAAGATGCATGAGAACTTAGGGAAGCACTAGAAAGGTGGAAGGAGGTAAGAAAAAAGAAAGAAACATGAGGCCTAGACACCTTGGAAGAAGTTGTTAGTCAGTTTAAAAATCCACCTTCCAACCGGGAAAAAGAAGAGTTGTTATGTTTTGAATGTGGAGTTTTATTTAGATCAGCAGGATATAAGTTTGATTAAATGGATATTGCAGCCTGGATATTGGCATATCCAGGCCAAGAAAGAAATGAGACACCAAATGAGGACCCAATACAGGAATCAAGGTTGGAAGCAGATTTGATTCCTAAGCAGCAATTACAAGAAAATGAAGCAGTGCAGCCTCAACACTCAAGACATACCGAATTGATTCCTTCTAGAAGTATTTCTAGGGTATTCAATTCACTTCCAATCTAGGAGAAATAGTCAAGTGACACAAAGATAGACCAGGAACAAAATTTGGGTGACACAGAAATTGACCAGGAGCAGTAGTCGGGTGACACAAATATTGTGCAAGAGGTAGTCCAACAACCTGAATATATGGAGATAGAACATGACACTGTTACACAAGAATCCATATCTTTAAATTTGGTTGGAAAAAATGATACGATGGAATTGAAAGAATCAAACATTGTCACACCAGAACCAGTGTTTATGAAAACATTTGTTGAAAAAACAGTCCAAACTAAAACTGCTGAAACACAGGAAGTAGTAGTTCAGACGGAGGATGAAACTGCTAAAACAAAGGAAATAAAATTTCAAATTAAGACTTAGGAAGCAACAACCCATGTTTTAATTGTTCAAACACAAGAAGAAACAACACAAGTGGAGGTTGTAAAACTTCAAGGGCCATCGACATACATGCATAATCAAGAATTGACAGAAGAGGTATCATTTTTAAAGATTGAGGTAAGTAAATGGAAGCAACATGCAAGCAAATTTGATGAAGGAATGATTTCCATTAATGAGCACAAAAATATCATTCAAGAATTAAGGGAACAATAGGTTGAGGATATATTCTTTCAGAAAAATTGATGGGAAAAGATGCAGGAGAAGTTAAAAGATTTAAATAAATATGAGTCTATGGAGAAAGATAAAGAACAGATGCTCACTTTAACTCATGAGTTATTGAGTTGTAGATCCCCCTCCCTATCCTATCATGTATTCCTATTTGAAAAGATGAATCTGTTCCAGATTAATTCTATAAAAGAAGGAAGGCTATGACAGGTTGTAACACCCTCTCAATTCCTAGAAACTTTTACCTAGAGTGAATTTTCTGAGGAAAAGTTTCTATGCGAGTTATATCTGCATGACAAGGCATGCCTGATGGATACTCAAGCTAATACAGTTCCCTAAATTGGGGATATTTATTTAAGATCATTTACCTCTTTTGTCACTAATCATGTGTGTTGGTTGAGGGCACGGTCACTTCACTTAGTGAACATCTCACATAGCACGTGCGATCGCGGGATATTAAAGAATACCCTTAATTTCCAGNCCCCCACCTTAAACCCCTTATCCCCCCTAATACCTGCAATATATTGGTTCAATTTTTAATAATTTTAAAACCCACAATATGAACTAACGTGATAGGATATTGTTCAACAAGTGAATCCCACGTGGTTGAGGGCCTCACAGACCATTCAGAGAAATGAGGATATCTCCACTCTGTGGATGCGTGGAGAAGCTAGAGCCCCTATCCTTCCGAGTGATAGGCACAAGAAAGACCTTTTATTTATAGAGAAATTCAATCGCTTGGATGTATTTCAATAGAAGGTCATGTCCACTTGTGTTGATATGATATCTCGATAGCAGGACATTGATATGCAAGGAAGTAGTCAGAGATGGGAATTTTCCCCTATAGCCCTAAGGGCAAAAGATCTTTTTTGTTTTGAAAATTTTAAATATGCCTTATCTAGAGTAACTAGCTATGTTAAATGTATGGAGTCCTGTGGTCTAAACTGGTTGGTTTTAAGGTTTATATTTCCTCTTATTTGGTGGCCAAATAGAAAATACAAGGGCACCGACAAGATGATAAAGAAATATGAAAGAGACTATTGGGGTGCTTTGATCACAAGCAATGGGTTTTTGTAACCAGAGGAGGTACCAGAATCTTCATTTAACCTCATAAATTTTCATAAGAAGAGTCTTGATTTTGATTCAGACTTAGACTAGTTCAAATTTTTGCATGATGACATGCAATTGGATAGCTGGAGGGAGACATTGGGTCTTGGATTTACCCCTTTTAACCCACTCTTTTTCATCCTTTATTCCTATTTTTCCCCATTTTGCAGCTGAATCCTTATCCTTTCCATAAAAATGAGCATGAATATATTAGGTATAAATCATTATTTATTATTTTGTTTTATGCTTGGATTTACTTATAATCATGGATTTTACCTTTAATTTGTGTTGATCTGTTAATGATTTGAAAGAAGGATTTAGAATCACCAGGTGGGGCAATTGCAACAATTCGTCATATCTGGAAGTTAAACCTTCTTGGAATCATCTACCTACTCAATGACTCAGTCAAAATTAATGACAGGAATATTGAATACTCCTTTGCACTTGCAACTAAAACTCTCCAAGAATCTTCCACATTTCGCTGGGCATGTCAGTTCGTGGAACAACTCGAAGTAAAAGCCTATTTATTCCTAATTTGATATTATACAAGGAATTGATAGCTCTAATTTCCTTTATGATTCGATAGCTTGAAGATCAAGTATATTCATGGTTGCCCAAAATTTATGTAACATAATAGCTTTACCCTTGTATAAGTACACACAGGCAGGGAGATCCAAGGGTTCACGATTTGTAAGAGATATAGAAGAGTAACTGTAACTATAATTGAAACTTTATCAAATTAATAATGGAGTGGTAATTATCAACATTTCTCATTTGTATACTTTGTGAGCTTTTGAAAACATCTATGTTTGAAGGACAGGTCCATCCTAACATAGTTACTGGTAGTTTAGATGTTTTAGTTTATTTTATTTCTGTTTAGTGTGGAATTTAAGCTTGATACATTTATATGGTTAGCTGCAACTACATTCATTCAACGATTTCATTATTTGGTTTTCCTTTGGCTTGCTGTAGGTGGTGTGGTGTGACAATCAACTATGTAGTTAATCTTTTCCTTTATGCAGAAGTGTGTTAATAGCCGTTATAGAATCCCTCAGCTCCTGTGTTGTGTGTTATTTATTTCTCTATAGTTTTCCTGATTAGATAGGTCACTTGCTTTGATGATTTTGTTGCTTGATTAATCATTAGAGTTCCTTCTAATCTGGTAATTTAGACTTCCATTTTCTGCAAAAGTAATTCTAGGTGGATTTCTCTTTAGATCATAAAACTTAAGACTATTATGATAGGAAATAGAAGTTCATTTGAATTTCTAGATGGATATTACTTTGATTTCATTATAGGGGGATGAGTTGGCTGAGCAGTGATTATAATTGAACTATTTGCATTTTATTTATCAACTACTAAAAATGTTTATGCATATACTTTGCTAATTTCCTTTAAGATAACATACTTTCTTGGGTTGACAATTTAATTTTGAACACTCTGCTTGTTAAGAAATTAATAGGTATATAGAGTTCCCAACAATGATTATCTCCCACAATGAAAATATGCACCCTCCATTAATTCACTGGTGTTAAATGCCTCTAACTAAGTGTTAATTGATTGAACTGAACTAAACTGAAATGGAACTGAATGTTAGTAAACTGAACTGAATTGAACTGAATGTAACTGAACTGAACTAACATAACTGAATGTAGCTGAACTGAACTGGACAAAACTTAATGTAACTGAAATGAACTAAACATAAGTGAATGTAACTAGTGCTTCACTATTAGCATCATCTTCAAAAACCACTTTTCATAAATTAAGGAGTAGATTCCTTAATTAATTCAAACTTGTTTTCCATAACTTGGAATTAACTAATGTCTTTGCAATTTGATTTCACTGGAGGTCTATCATAGGAAAATCGAATCTTTACTCTATCTCTGTGCTCATATCATTTATCATTTAATTAATTCTACATGGTCCATGTGTGTTTAATTAATTAATCATCTTTATCATATCATACTCAGAGGAATTGTTCCCAACCTATGAACATATGTATTATCCCAGGTCATATAGTCATATGCTAAAGTAAATCCTTCTAGGGGTAGCTAATCCATAAAGGATACTTATAACATATGGTGAAAATGACAAGCCATATATTAGATAGTAGATCTAGTCTTGATACAACACAAGACTTATGAACTTAATACAACATAAGTTCTTGACTTGATACACCACAAGTTTCTAACCTTGATACAACACAAGGGACTAATCTTAATAAAACATAATATACTAATCTTAATACAACATATGTTGACGAACTTAATAGAACATAAGTTTTGGACTTGATACAACACAAGTCTCATGAAGAGGTTTATGAACTTAATACAACATAAGTTCTGTACTTGATACAACACAAGTATCATGGAGAATGGATCTTGATTATGTACATTTAACACTCCCTCTTAGCGAGGGAGACATTCTCTTCCATACCAAGAATATCTCAAAAGTGTCTAAACTTTGTCACAGATAGAGGCGTTTTCATCACATTTGCAATATCCTCATCAATATCTATGTAGTGAATTTTTGCAATACCTTTATGGACCATGTCTCTAATGAAGTGATACTTTATTTCTATGTGTTTCAACTTGTCATGAAACATAGGATTTTCAGAAAGATTTATATAACTCTAGTTGTCACACTTTATCATTATAGGCTCTATATTTACATTGAATAATCCTCCAAGTAGATTTATCATCCACACTCCTTCTGTGCAAGCAGTACTAGCAGCATTGTACTAAGCCTATGTGGTGCTCTAGGAAACTAAACCCTACTTTCTTCTACACCATAAAATCATAGTAGAACCCAAGCTAAAACAATACCTGAAAATGATCTTCCGATCAATATGCTTCCACCCCAATCAGAATCAGTATATCCAAGCAATAACACTCCTCCATTGGAGGCATACATGATTCCATAAGCAATTGTATCGCATAGGTATGTCAAAATATGCTTACCTGCAACCCAATTTCTATGTCTAGTATCAGTCATGAAGTGACTCAAAATCCTAACTGCATAGAAAATGCTCAACCTCAAATGTATTAGGTACATCAATGAGCTGATAATCTGTCCGTATAATGTGGGTCCCACTAGATCCAATCCAGTCTCAATCTCATGGAGTTTCCTCAAATTGGAATCCATTAGAGTGTTTATGCATTTACAATCCACCATGCCAAATATGCACAAGATGTCCACTATGTACTTCCCTTGAGATAGAAACTCATCATTCCTCTTCCAAATCTGAAGGCCTAGGAAGTAATGCATAAGACATAACTATTTCATCTAAAACTCTGAGGTAATATCCCTCTGACACTCTGCAATCAATATTTCCTCCCCAGTGAGGAAAATATCATCCACACATAGGACTAGTACTAGAGGTTGGTTCTCCACTACTTTGAAGTACAAGTTTGAATATGCACCAGTCTTCAAGAAACCCATTTTATGAAGATATATCTCTATTCTAGAATACCAATACCGAGGAGATTTTTTTAACCCATATAGGGATTTCTTCAACTTGCACACATGAGACTGCTTCCCATGTATCACAAAACCATCAAGCTTCTTAATATAAAACTCTTCGTCAACCTCACCATTGAGGAAGAAAATATTCACATCCATCTAGTGAAGCTTCCAGCCCAATACTGATGCAAGTGAAATAATAGATATAATGGTAGCATTCCTGGGCACTAGAGTAAAAGTCTCCTCATAATGAATGCCCTTTTTCTAAGAAAATCCATGGGAAAAAAACTTGGCTTTGTACTTGTCCACATTTACATATGCAACATGATTTATCTTGTAAAGTCATCTGGAAGTTACAATTGACTTCCTCTTAGGTGTGGGAACAATATCCCAAACATCTTCCTTCATAATAGAATGATATTCCTCTGTCATAACATCTTTCCACACTTTCTTCTCTATATCCTCTTCATATGATGACGAATCTAAGTCACTGATGTTTCTCATCAATGCAACATATCCTAAATACCTATCAAGGTGATTTATCTCTCTGGATGTTCCTATTAGTGCTCCATTATTTTCAACATCCTTTAATACATATCAACATCATTCTGACCTCCTCTTTGCAGGAGACTCATCAACCCATTAACCTGTTTAATCAATGACAGGTAACTCTGCATGGTATGATAGATTGTCCCTTTGAACATCATAAGGGAAAGAATCATCATCATGATCCTCTAATATAGGAGCCTCATATTCCTTTGTCTGTGGATCACATTCAAGCTCTTTTAACCACTTGAAGGATGCCTGCTCAAGGAAAATAATATCCCGACTAACCTCAACATATCTCTCACCAGGTACATATTTTATGAATGCCTCAGAGGTCTCGATATAGCCAACAAAATTTCTCTTCCTTTCATAAGGTTCCATATTGGTTCTCTTTTCTTTTGGAATGTTAATATACACATGACATCCAAAAATCCAAAGATGTGATATGTCTAGTTTCTCACCAGTGAACACCTATTCCGTTTTTTTCTCATCAAGAACTGCATGCATACTTTTGTTATGTATGTACATTGATGTACTAGTATCTTCTTCCCACAAATAAGAATATAGATACTGAGCATGTAACATGGATTTAGAAACCTCACAAATAGTTCCATTATTTCTCTCTACAACCCCATTCTGTTGAAGGTTGTAAGGAATTGTTAACTGTCTACAAATCCCTGCATCACTACAAAAATCATTAAAATAATTTGATCCAAATTCTCCACCATTATCAGACCTTAGGGCACATATGTGCCTACTTTTATGATTCTCAACTAAGGCCTTATAATCTTGGAATTTACTGAAGTTTTCACTTTTGGATTTCATGAAGTAAATCCAGGCCTTACATGAGAAATTCAATGGATAGAACATAGTAGATATGTCCACTATAGGATGGGGAAGAAATGGGTCCACATACATATGAGTGCACTAAATATAAGATTACTTTATATATAGTATGGATTCTAGGAAACTTCTTTTTAAAATTCTTTCCTAAATCATAACCTCTACAAACATAATCAAAACTAAGCAATATACCTTTCACCATTTACTGCAAACGAGGGAGTGATATGAAGTGGATATGTCCAAGCCTCCTGTGCCAAATATTGCATGGGATGATAGTATGATGTTCCATTTCTACAATATAATTTTATGGGACCTTGTAAATTCCTCCTTCTCGAACTCCAATAATAGTAGCAGTATCAATGTTCTGGTTCTTTGGCCACATGTATGCTTGATTCTCCATGAAGATGAATAAGAATCCTTTATCTTCAAGGAAATAAACAAATAGTAGGTTCTTCTTCAATCCATGGACATAATTGATTTCCTCCACATGTACTGTGTCTCCTGAATTCAGATGGAAGGATGTGGATCCAATTCCTTGGATTGATTCTATGGAATTGTCTCCCTATTCTACCATGCATTTAAATTGTTTCTCATTGATGTTGGATATTGTACCCTTGTATCCTAACATGTTCTTTGAAGCATTACTGTCAATCAGTCGTGTATATTATCTTGTGATGGGAGGTATAGACAAATAAGATATGAGGTAATACTCCCTCCTTGTCTCTTTCCCTTCGGGTGCATCTTCTTTGGAATTTTCTTCCACAATGGTGGAAGCATGAAATATTCCTTCTTTTCTTTTCTTCACACAACAATCCCATATAAATTGTATCGAATTTTGAAAATAAAAATATAACAGATTTTATTTGTCAAAACCTTTAATGGTCTCTTTCTTCTTTGCATGGAGGGACTTCTTAGGAGTGGATGGTTTCCTCCCTTTATTGGTTCTAGCCGTTAGAGCTATATTCTCCTCTTTAGTGTTCACCACTTTGTTTTAGATGCACCCTTATTCCTGAATGCAATCATTCCAAAGTATTTTGAAGTTGGGATTATGTTCTCTTCCATTTACCATAGCAAGAAAGGTCTCCCATGAGGCGGAAATCCCATCGATGTCGGTTTGAAGAACATCATCCTAATTTTTCTCCACTTTGATGTTTGCAAGTTGATCCTTCACCTGTGAAATATTTGTGAAGAATGAGGATACAGTCTCATATATTTCCATATTTATGTTGTGCAAATTTTTCTTCAAATCCTTATTTTGAGTAGGGGTTTTCTTCTCATAAATATTCATGAGTGTGTCAAAACACACCTTTGTCGTCTTAAATGGTGTGATCATTGACATGAGGTTGTCCTTCATAGATTCATATATGATCCTATATTCCTTTTATTTATTATTATTTTTATTTGTTCTTCATGCATTTGTAGTAGGCTCTTTGATCACTGTCATGTCCCGATCCAAATAAGACTACTAGAAAAAAATGTTTCACCAACCTACTAGTTCCTAGGTTGAGGTGAATGCATAAAATTTTGTAACAAGGGAGCTATGAGACCCAAAATAACCTTATTTTACCATATCCACATTAAATTGGGTCATATACATAATAAGTGTGAAGCAAATAAGGTGGAATTGGTCCATGGAGACACTTGGAGGCTCATTGAGTCCTTGGGTGGCTAGATTCCCCCCTACACTTGGAATGACCATCATCCAAACTCGAATCCATGGGAATTGAAACATCCTTGGGAGGTGAATAGGTTTAAATTAGCATATAATGATCCAAGGAATTCTAATTGGTAAGGGAAATTAACTTGCATGGAAGAGGAACAGGCTAGAAGACAATGTGTGCCACTTAGAAGGAGATTACATGCACTCTGTGACAACAAATGATGAAAGATTCTATGATAAGTATGACAAATTCAGACCTAATTTCAGAAATATGACAAATATGACATGGCAGGTATAAAAATAGTCACCAAGAGGTTGAATTTTGGAGTTATAGGCATCCATTCGAATTGGTGAAAGAATTGGAGCATGGAGAGGAAGACACGTGTCATAGGAATTACTAAACCACTAAGATGAGTTGGAGGAAGACAATGTAGGGAAATCAGACCTTATGAGGCCTCATGAAGATAGTAAAAGGGTAGGATGAGGAAGGAGAATGGATTTTTATAATTTGATAATTTTCCTTTGGCATTTTGGAGAGATCTTGCTTGTCCATTGCACAGTGATTTTTCGCTCTCCCTGCTTGTGAACCAATTTCAAGGGAGTTGGATTCCTTTCCAAGTTGGTTGATGGAAATTCCACCCATATATTTCATTTGGAGCTAAATTAATTGTTTTATTTTTATATTTAATGCTGATACAATTCGAAACCTATCTATTTTCCCCTTCTCTCATTCCTATTTCACCATTCCCCATGATCACAGGTGATGGCGCACTTCTTGGAGTGGTGATAGTGCTTGGCTAAGTATAGTTTATTCCCAAGATTGGGTAATTTATTGTTGTTTCTGTAATATTATGTCCCTATTCTATGTAATTTGAAATATCAGAAATTCATATGCAAAAATGCCCACACTTCCAAGCTATTGATTAACTAGTTTTCATGTGTTTGGATTACATTTCGAAGGAGTTATATATATGATATCAATTAAGGAATTTCTATTATGTTAAATTCTGTTGAGGAATAAATTTATATTTTGTATATTGTATCCATTCATCATGTCATTTTCTTGACTATTTCATGTACTTTTTATGAGTTAAAGTGGAGCTATCAATGCCATTTCCCCTTAAGAAATTTCACTGAAAGTATCATACAAATGTTGTACTTTATAACCAGTTTGAAGAACTAATAACCATGTGTAATGACATCCCCTGATGTATTATATCATTCCCTATACTTTTCTCACCAATTTTTTTAGGTTCGTACATGAATTGGGAATCCAATTTGGCTTCCACCCTAGGGGGGATTTAACCACAACTTCCTAGTAATTTTTCTCTTTCTATAATTATCCCAAAACAAAGTTGAAGACATATAAAGTCAGTCCTAAAGTGTTTTTTTTTGTAACTAGGGGAATTGACAACTGGAGTTGGGCTGGTACTCATGTGACATGAGGTCCAGAGATCCATTCCTACTACCACTATACCCCTAGGTTCCCCACACCGACCGCAATACATGAGACACAGGTAAACCTAAATGGGATTTGATCTCGTGACCTACAATTTACAACAAGTGACTTCATAACAACTAAACTGCCAATGAGCCACACCCGTGCAGGCTAAGTCAGTCCTAAAGTGTTAATATAGTCTCTTTGCAGGTATTAAGACTCACCATATCATTGAATTTCAAATTTAGAATGATTTGGTGCCATTTGGAACCCCCTAGAATCATAACTAGTTAAGCCTGAATTTGCCAAATTTGTGCATTTCTCCAAAATTTTCAAGTAGGATCATTACAGTGGTATTAGAGAATGATATTAGAACTTGTTGAAGTTCTCTGTTCATTTTTAGTAATGATAATATCCATCCATTAGAAACTAAAACTGAAGACATTGGTAGTGGAAGAGAATAAGGTGAATACGTCAATTTTTAATTCGAGAGGATTAGGGAAAAACTAGGATTCAAATATATGGAGGATAAGGAGGATAAGGAGGATCTTAAATCCTTCATGAAGTCATATCTTGAATATAGGACCATAAATTCTATGCAAGGGTTCGAATTTTTGGATAGACAACTTGGGATCAAGTCAATACTAGGGAGTAGTAATAGTACAACTCGTGAAGAGAAGAAGACATATGGGGAATTTATTTTCTCAAAGACTTGACCTCACAACTGACCCCATTAATTCAAAAATTTTATTGGAATTTCAATCCCTAAGTTCTTATATTGTAAATATGACCCTACTTATGGTGTGAAGGAAGCAACAAATGACTGGAAATGACTAAGTGAATAATGTAGGAAAGTTATTCCTTTCGATCAGTTATTCAAGGCATCTCACCAGCTTAAGTATGGAGGAAGTGGGAATATGACACCTTCTCTAAATAAAGAATTAATGTATAACATGGAAAAGCTAAATATTCCTTCCTTTGATGGCTCTTACCAAATTTCTGCTAATTCCTGGCTACAAAAACTAAGTGTGTATTTCCAAAATCCTATGGTTGAAGAGGATGCATTAAAAATCACCATTCTACATATTGAAGGAGAAGACAATTATTGGTGGTTCCATGGTCTTATAAACTTGGTACATGATCATATTTCATCCTATGAAGAGTTTTCCAAGGATTTAGTGGAGGTATTTGATAGGAAAGACCCTGAAATTCCTTTCAAAGAATTACCACAATTAAAGAAAATTGGGACCCCTGAAGCATATATATTAGAACTTCAAAATCTCTCAGTGATGGTTTATGATATTTATATGGATAGTTTGGTTTTGATATTTACTAAATGATTGGAATAACCTTTGAAAGGACTCATGAAATATCACAATCCAACTACATTAAAGGATGCCATGAATTTGACAAGATATTTGTAGAATGTGTTGTGAAAGACTAGGTACCCTCCTAAGCCTAATTTTCCTTCCAAAATCAAAGAAGGGAGAAAGACATGGAAAAACTTATGCTTCACATGTGAGTAGCCTTGGGTTCTTGGACATAGGTGTGTTAAGGGGAAGACACACTACATTGAATTATTCTTTGAATATGATGAAGAGGAAGTGGAGGAAGAAGTAAAACTTGCATCCCAATAATAGGGGTATGAAACAACAAAAGAAGATAATCCCTTTGTTGATAAAGAAAAAATTGTAGTACTTTAAGGTGTGCCTAGATTTCACATCCTTAGACTCAAGGGTAATATACAATTCCAAAAGGTTATAATACCAGTGGATGGAGGAGAAACTCACAACTTCATATATGAATCCTTAGTGGAGAGATTAAATATACATAATGAAACCTTTGACGAATTCACAGTAATCATTCCAAGTAAAATTTCTATGAACTGCACCCAATGGATTCCAAAGATTCAAGTTACTGTAGGAAATCATACTATTACTGATAATTTCTATGTAGTGGATGTGGTTGATACAAATGTGTTTTTTGGATTTCAATGGTTATATTCTTTATCGGAGCATAAAGTAAACTATCAAGTACCTGAAATGACGATCAAAAATTCGAAAGGGAAACACATCTTGTTGAGAGGAATTCACACTTACCCAAATCAAGTGGTGTCCTCTCATAGTATGAGATCTATATTGAGGCATGGAGAAATTTAAAGGGATGATGAATTTTTTATTACATATTCCAAGCCTCACTTGAAGGTTGCAAAGCATCCTAAGGAGATAAATTAGTTTTTGGGTAAGTATGAGAAGGTTTTTGGAGGCCTTCCCCCAGGAAGGACACCTGGAAGAGGGGTGGAGCATGGAATTTAATTAGAGATAAGAAACCAAAATATGAAGATGTGGAAATTGAACCCAATATATAGATCAATTGCACTCACAAAATTGCTAATCAAACATGCAAAATTCACACAAAAAGGAGACTGAAATCAGAGCATAACTTAATCATGTATTGAATAAGTGTACATTGTCCAAACATATGAAGTAATAGGCTGCTCAAATATATAATTACATGCGATATTTGATAGAACTAGGATGCTATTCTAATTGGTTAAAAATCATGCTTACAAAAACAAGTCAACTCCCCCATAGGTGCAAAAAGGACTTTCCAAATCCATGAATATCCTCATGAATTAGCTAAAGCAAGTGGGAAAGCTAATAAGTGGTGGAAAGACAACTCATTCATGCTTTTGTATGGAGAAAAGGAAGGAGGACTGTTGTTTAGAATTGAGCACCCTTATAACCTAGGGTCTGGGGTTACCAACTTACTACTAACCTTGCAGACAATCAGCTTTACTAGAGAATGGAAATGGAATAGGAATAAAGTCTTGACTTACCCAATTACCGACGGTTGATCCAAGATTGATCTTCTCCCGCTCCTATTCTCTGCNCTCTTTCACCTGTAAAGAGAAAATTCTCCAAGTAATATCTCATGCATGTATATATAAGAGGTTAGATAAACAATATATCAAATATATAATCAAATACATTAATTAACCACAATACATGAAATAGACTCAACACAATGTTGGAAGGAGAATTCTCTTTATTAACAATCAATGAATGAGATAAGAGTACAACGCAACTTCTGAGACAAGGACTCCTATGCAACCAAATGACTCTGAGTTCTACGGCTCCAAGACTTTTGAAGATATACCATTAGCATAACTTTGCTCTCCAATCATGATTGATTAATACCCTCCCCAAGTCCTCTATTTATACTTTGGGAAATAAAATGATTTCAAAGGTTGGGGTGGTTGAAACAGTTGGGATAGTTAAGGATTAGGGACCAACTAATCTCAATTAATCGTGTTTTATATTTTTTAAGGTCAAAATAAGGTGTACACGACTATTGATATAGGAAACCCGCGTATGAAACATGAGTTGCTTAAAGGAAACCCACATACGCTGATGTACGTAGGTTGTAATGTAGATAGTCACGTAGACAACTCAACACTTAGAAAAATTATATAGCAAGCTGGTTTAAGGGTAAATGCATCCCAAGTCATGCCCATCTATACTGTTTTGGCAAAATTCAATCCTAATATGTCCTTTTGTGTACCAACATCAAGAATGTCGGCACTCGGATGGAGAAGTGCCATTTGGGTTGATAACATATGCCCCCTAATGTGTGAGGTTAGAGGGAAGCGATGGTCGAAATACATTTTAATCATTATCTTGGAGAACTCATAGGTCCAATGGAGAAAAGGAAGTACCTGAAAAAAATACATAGTAATGTCATATACAAAGTCATATCTGAGGATGCCATGTTCAATATACTGGAACACTATCTCCTTTACAATATTTGAGTACATCATATGATACGGGTTCAAGACCACGTATATCAAAAAGGTGGATCAAAGCCACAATATACAATAATGATGAATCTTAAAAGATCTGGAAACTATGTAAGTGAACACAACATAGTATTGTGCATCTTAGATCAGAAATATGAACCTAAGGTCTTCGTAAAATATCCAAAAGAACCAGTACAATCCAAGCCATGTGAATAGATGTTGTTGAAGTCGAACATGGAGAACATTCAACAGATTGTCAACCAATAGGTGATAATTGACAAATGAAGTAAAGGAATTCACCAATAATGAAAGTGAATCTTGATGTATGATCATCAAAACTCTAGGTCTTTGTCGTCAGGAAGTGCTGATGAGAAAACAAATTGTGATAAGGAAGGAAATAGATCCTCCAACGGATCACTAGAGTGACTAGGAACTGGATATAGGATGCTAGACACAAGTAATATCAGATAGAACAATGATGGGATCATGATAAAAATCAGATGTAGGGATAAATCCTTGAACAATGAGCATGACACAGAGATGACCCAAGGAAGCTTTTAACTTTAAATATACTACAACTAGACTTATTTGTCATGTAGGAGACATGATCAGATTCCCTAGGTATAACAGACAAGTGGAGGAGTAAGAAACTCAAAGTGATAGCTGAACTGAAAGTGAACATTGAGCCATGAATATCGGAAAATACATAGAGTGCTATGTTCAAGGAAGACATGCTTCCATCGACGGAGAATCAAAATAAAAATTCTTCCTTATCTTTCCTGTTAAATTTTAACAAGTCCAGGAAAGTCAACTCAAGTCTCTCTTCATTTTTGACAAGCTTGAAGATAAGAGGGAATAATGCTTGATAGTGTCACTGATTCATGGATTCTATGAGCCCGAACTAGTACATGATCACTTGGTGTTTTCATATTTAGAGAGTCTGAAAACTTCAAATAAAACTCTAGGGGTGTCCTTTTTCATCCAATTTAGTTTCCTGAGGCCGAAAAAGTATTAAACATACCACAGAAGAACTCTCTTAACTTTCGTAGAAGAAAAGGTTAACCTTTTTCGTACTTAGTCAGGGAGGTCCTAAAAAGGTTAAATTACCACCTACCCAATGCTCCTTCGAGAGCAGCATATAGCTTGAGTTTTATGAGTGTGAAGGAAAACAAGATCACTGGAAAAGATCCATTTGAGTACTAGGACTGGGGCTTACAACAATAAACTCGCTATTTTGTTCTTGGTGTTTAACGAGCATGATAAAGAAATAAAGTACACTCGGAATCTTTTTCATGTTTAGGTCTAGAGCACGAAAAAGAGAAAACTGAGCTCATACCGAGTGTTCCTTTTCCATAAATTTAGTCCCTCGGGTCCAGAAAAGTGATAAACCTATACCTGAGAATACTCTTCTCAATTCCATAGAAAAGAGAGTGATCCTTTCTTATATTATTCCACATGGTCCAAGAAAGAGATAACCTACCACCAATGTGGATGCCCATTCACATATTCTTAACGAGCCTAAATGGAAAATTTTACTCATTAGTCAAGTCTATTTTGAGGAGTTAGACCTGGTCCTAAAGAAACTCCAGAAGGGTGGGGAGTATTATAAAAGGATAGCTTGTAAAAAGAGATCATAAGGGGTATAAGATATGATTTCTCGAAGAAATATGAGAGACAGTTCTTGGCATCCTTAAAGAGGTTATTAGGCACAAGCAAAGGAATCACCCACCACCCTCCTACACTTTCAACAAGGTTTATCTTCCAAGCTTGTCCAAGGTGAACCAGAATTAGCCTTTCGGTTTACCTGTGTATAAACCCTAGATGTCAAAGAGACTTAAGGATACCTTAACTATTTCAATAGTCTGGGGAACAGTCGCAAGCCTGATTCATATGCATGGGAAGGGTAGCATAGCCTGAAACTCTGTCTAGGATAGGATCCCCAAATGTGCAAAAAGCTTGGTCCATGTTTTGACAAGGAATCAGAGGGTTAACTCCTCAGTCCAAGCCTCCACGCAGCCTCATGCTTAACTCCTGTTTGAGAGGAGCTTCCCAGATACTATCAACACAGAGAAGGATTTACCTATTGATTGGCCAACTACTTCTGAATTTAAGTACTTGTGGAGAGTTTACACTTCCTATCCCACAAGTCTAGCCTAAGCTAGTAGGTCTATGACCCTATAAAACAAAACTTACTAATAAATTTTAAATTATAGCATTAATTTTAAGGGTTGTTCTTAGTCAGAGGGTAAGTGGTATGAGTGACTATGATATTATAGACTCGATAAGAAAAGGAAAAAGGTGTATAAAATGAATTCCAAAACAAATTACAACTACTTCAATCAAGCTTCTTTTCTTTTTGTAAATATGAACTAATGAAATTACAACAAAGTATGAGAAGACCAAGACTTATTTTTGTAATTTTTGAGATTTCATTTGAAAATACTGAAAATAAAACTACAATATGCAATTAAAATGAAAATGTTTCCAATGTTTTTTCTTCACTTTTCAAAATCTTCAAAAATTACTATGCACCTAAATGCAAAATTTCTTGAGTATGCTTGAATAATCAGACCATAATGCAAGCAATATGAAGTATAGCAGACTTGTAAGAACCAAATTCAACCACCTAAGGAGGAGACTTGGCAAACACCTAGCTTGGGAAGAAACAATGAATACAATCCACTAAAATCACTAAAGGGCAAGTGAAAAACTGAAACTACTCGAAAGTAGTACAGAGTACAAGGTATCTAAAATCCCGATCACTGATTCAGATACACAGCACTGAACCTATCACCCAAACAGGATAATCCACTTCAAATTGCTAAGTGAAAAAAGACTCAAACAACAAAAACTCAAGGGCTTACTGAAAAGCACAAAGTACGGTGTACAGGACTTTCATACCTACAGCAAGATGTCATCAATAGAAGACCCCAAAGCAGAGAAAAAACCAAATAAGACAGGTACAAGCAACCCTACCAAAAAAAAAATTTGCTAAAAGATGTACACGACTATCTAATAGAGCAACCTGCATACTATATGTGACTGTCCAATATAGAAACCCATGTATACAAGTTGTTGTGTGCGACTATGTAGCACAACAACCTGCGTATAAAACAAAATTTTTCTCAAAAAGAAAAAATAATATAGGTCTCTAAACACACTACTACAAATCAAAGCCAAGATATAAAACCATACACTGAATCAGAGAAAATACTGAGAAAGTGTCTACAAGACTAACCCATAGTAGGCTGGAATCCCCAGCGTAGTCACCAATTCTATTGTTCAGGATTAAGCACCCTTGTAACCTAGGTTTTGGGGTTACCAACTTACTACTAACCTTGTAGACAATTAGCTTTACCAGAGAATGGAAAGGGAATAGGAAGAAAGTCTTGAATTACCCAATTATTGATGGTTGATCCAAGCTTTATATTCTCCCGCTCCTCTTCTCTCCAAAGCTTTCAGGGATGCACCTCTTTCACCTATAAAGAGAAAATTCTCCAAGTAATATCTCATGCATTTATATATAAGAGGTTAGATAAACAATATATCAAATATATAATCAAATACATTCATTAACCATAATACATGAAATAGACTCAACACATTGTTGGAAGAAGAATTCCCTTTATTAACAATCAAAGCCAAGATATAAAACCATACACTGAATCAGAGAAAATACTGAGAAAGTGTCTACAAGACTAACCCATAGTAGGCTGGAATCCCCAGCGTAGTCACCAATTCTATTGTTCAGGATTAA
>LPNX010636799.1:318215-395506 GCA_001517045.1 Pseudotsuga menziesii | reverse complement strand
GCACCCTTGTAACCTAGGTTTTGGGGTTACCAACTTACTACTAACCTTGTAGACAATTAGCTTTACCAGAGAATGGAAAGGGAATAGGAAGAAAGTCTTGACTTACCCAATTATTGATGGTTGATCCAAGCTTTATATTCTCCCGCTCCTCTTCTCTCCAAAGCTTTCAGGGATGCACCTCTTTCACCTATAAAGAGAAAATTCTCCAAGTAATATCTCATGCATTTATATATAAGAGGTTAGATAAACAATATATCAAATATATAATCAAATACATTCATTAACCATAATACATGAAATAGACTCAACACATTGTTGGAAGAAGAATTCCCTTTATTAACAATCAGTGAATGACATAAGAGCACAACCCAGCTTCTGAGACAAGGACTCCTCTGCAACCAAAGGACTCTAAGTTCTGCTACTCCAAGACTTCTAAAGATATACCACCAACATAACTTTTCTCTCCAATCTTGATTGATTAATACCCTCCCCAAGGCCTCTATTTATACTTTGGGAAATAAAATGATTCCAAAGGTTGGGGTGGTTGAAACAGTTGGGATAGTTAGGGATTAGGGCCCAACTAATCTCAATTAGTCGTGTTTTATATTTTTTAAGGTCAAACTAAGGTGTACGTGACTATTGATATAGGAAACCCACTTATGACATGTGAGTTTCTCAAAGGAAACCCACATATGCTAATGTACACAGCAGATAGTCGCATACAATGCGCGAGTTGCAATGGAGATAGTCGCGTACGTAGCTCAACACTTAGAAAAATTATATAGTAAGATGGTTTAAGGATAAATGCATCCCAAGTCATGCCCATCTATAGTGTTTTGGAAAAATTCAATCCTAATATGTCCTTTTGTGTACCAACATCAAGAATGTCGGCACTCAGATGAAGAAGTGCCATTTGGGTTGATAACATAGACGATGTGGTCAAAAAGCAAGGCAAGTTCCCCTAGACTAGCTTTTCCTTTATGCCTTAAAAATGATGTAAAGCAAGGAAAGTTTTAGAAAAAGAAAGTATGCACTTTAAATAACTAAGAATAAAATAGACATGCTAAATATGTTTCCAGGATGATTACAAAGCGCTCCATGACCCAATTTAGCAAGTATTGACATCTAGGAACATGTATAAGTCAACTAGCATAGAGAGGGAATCTAAGAATCTAGGAATAAGACAAAAATGATTTAATTAATGTAAAATATGGGTAGCTATGGGTTGATTTTTCTAACACCCCCACTTAAGCCTGACTTTATGAGTAAATATCAGAAAATTATAGGGCCTAGAAACAAGGCTTAGTCACCCTTTTACATATTGTATGTCCATACAACCAAGGAAAGAGGAAAAAAACCCAGTGGAAAAATCCTCCCTTAAACATGTATAGGAAACAAAATTTTAGAAATCTTGTTATCAATCATTCTTCACCACATGATCAGAAATCCCTAGGAGTGATTTGATATTACTGAAGTTCTTCTCACAGAATACTTTGGTGAAGAAATCTGCTACTTGTTTTGAATATGCGCAGTAGAGTAGAGAAATGGTACCATCATGCACAAGCTCTTTGATATAGTGCATATGGATCTCAATGTGCTTGGCTCTTTGCATTTGAATTTGATCAGTGGATATTCGAACGGTTCTTTGATTGTTACAATAGATGATTGTTGAAAACTCTGGTTCGAAACCACATTCTCCAAGTATCCCCTATAACCATAAACATTGAGTAGTTTCATTTACAACTCCTCTATACTCTGCCTATATAGAGGAGAGTGCTATGGCACTCTGCTTCTTACTTGACCAGATGATTGGTCCTTATGCAAGAATGAACACATATCCTGAGGTAGACTTTTGATCTTTGTTTTCACCTACCCAATAACTGTCAGTAAATCCAACTAGCTCTAAGTCAGATTTTGTTTTGTAAAAAATCTCATGAGTCCTTGTTCCCTGAACAAAGCTTAGGATCCTCTTGTCTTCTCTCCAATGGATCTCATGAGGCTGATCCATGTATCTTGAATCCACACTAACTGCATAAGATAATTCAGGTCAAGTACATGTAAGATAAAGAAAACACCCAATCAACTGCCTATACAGTGTATTATTTACCATAGGAGAAGAACCTGCTTCTTCAAGCTTAACTCCTGAAAGGAATGAAGTATTGCTTGTCTTGCAATATTCCATGCTGAACTTGGTGAGAAAATATGAAGCATAATTTGACTGATGAACCTTTATTCCATGTTGGTATTGAGCAATTTCAAGACCCAAGAATTGACTCAAGAATCCCAAATCTGTCATAGAAAAGGCATGGTTCATTGAATCCTTCAAGGAGGAAATCTCTTTCTTTGAGATTCCTGTAATCAATAGGCCATCCACATAGAGAAAAATAATCATTAAAGAACCATGAATTGGCTTCAAATAGACATTAGGATCAGACTTGCATCAGACAAAACTCATTGACAGTAGAAATCCATCAATCTTGGCATGCCAAGCCCTGGGGGCTTGCTTGAGCCCATACAATGATTTCTTTAACCTGCGCACTAAAGATGGATTAGATACAAAACATTTTGATTGCTGCATATAAATCTCTTCATTTAGATCTCCATTTAGAAAGGAAAAATTTACATCCATGTGATGTACCTCCCATCGCTTCGAAGCTGCAATGGCTAGTGTTAACACCCTCTATGTTGAACAATTGAGGAAGGATGTGATCAAGAAATGATAAAGGAATATATAAAATTTGGTAAAGGTTTGGTAGTCATGAGTCTCTTATTAAAAATACGCACTTTGGTTAATTCATTGCATAATTCAAAGGTATATATTTATGAGCATGAAAATCTACGGCTGCAAATTGATCTACTGGGAAAAGTTGCACGAGAAAGAAGTTTTGACAGAGAAGCGGAATTGGTTAACAAGATAGAAAAATCAACGACCAAGAGATAAAGAAAATAAAATATACGGTCATGAGGTAGTCCGCGATGTGAAGATGCACGATTGAAAAAAATGAGAAAGGATGGTAGATTGTGCAGAACAGGTTTGATCCAACGGTTCAGACAAAAGATCAAGTCTTATCAATGGTCATAGTTTACTTTGGAGCGCAAATCTATGAGATAATTAAAAAGGATGAGTGGTAGTGGAATTTAAACCGCTTTCCACATGGCGAATTTTAGTGAGTTCCACTGAGGAAAGCGGTAAAGGAAAAACAACTTGTTGAGGGTCCCAGAATGATTCATTATATAAAAATAGAGTTGACGTAGCTAAAGTCATTTTGTTTTCACACTACTAGTGAAAAGAAGGGACAGTGTGCCATATTTTTCCAAAATTCAACTTCTATGTATCCAACAGTTACCAGGTAAGCCTTAAAACACTGAGACTTTTTTGAAGACTTGTTACTATTGTTCTATTATGGAGAAGGAGCAGGTTTCAAGAATACTGTGCAGAGTTCTAGATGAGAGACAAGAGGTTGTTGTTGATAGGGAGAGGAATGTGTTTGACCCTATTCTATTAGTATGTAGTGTATCCGTTTCAAAAGAGAGTTTGTGGCAGGATAATTCACAAGGGAATGATATTCTAAATGTCTGTAGTTCTTTCTTATATCACTTTACTATTGATCGAACCTTACCTTTCCCTGAATTTTTTGAATGGTGTGTGAATAGTTATTCATCTTCCGAAAGTGTTATTATCAGTCATACAACGTTGAAAATCCTTTGTAGAGTTGATGCGAAAACAATTCGCGGGGTATTGAGTCTGCTTGATAGTTTCTCTAAAAGTTCTAAATCTTTAAATGAGCAAGTCTTAATTGAATTGTATAAAAATTGTAAAAACGAAGTCAGATGTCAGTTTTTATCCAGTAATCTGAAATATGGTCAATCGTTAGAGGGTTTATTTCTGCCATACAATGTCAATATTTTCAAGGAGAAATTCCAATTGGTCATGTCACTTGTTAGTCAAGTTTTGGGTTTGGATGATGATACGTATATCAACGAAGTCATATTATGTTTTTTGTTAAGTATAGGTTCAACTGACCATGAATCCCATTCAGTTCACTATTTTAGTATCGATGAGTATTTAGCCGAAGTAATCCATACCCAATTGATTGAATTGCCTAAAGTCAGGTTCTTCAGGTATCAGTCATATTTGTCGAACATGATTTTGTGTTCAAATGTATCAGAGTTGTAGTTCTTGTCTACCATGTTCTCTCCAGACCTTGAGAAATAGATTAACATGTTTGAGTTCATGAATACAATCATGGCCAAGATATACAAATTTCTTTTCGATGATGTCTTGCCAAGGGTGTTGGAAGATATGTGACTTATGTTGCAGTCTTCTTCAAAATACAAAACATGAGATTGATTTTTGAATAAAGAATTTACTATTCTTAGAGTGTATGGGTTCACTGGAGAACCATACAGGTTACCCTCTTTCTTGACCCCAAGAATATTCGCATTAGAGTTCATGAGACCGAGGTTATATGCAGAAGAGGAACATTTTGGGGCATTTAAAAATCTTCTAATGTTAAATTTCCTCTCAAAGTCTGTCCTTTCACTTTTAAGAATAAAAGTGCCTAGTTAGTCATTGAGAAATTGTTATAAGTTATGGATTTTCAAAAAGAGGGAAAAGTGAATTATGACCCACACCTTATTATTTATTAGAGGAAGCAACTGAACAAAAATAAGCATTTTGATCATCAAATTATTGAGGGATTAGACAAAATAGCAAATCTGTCTAATTTTGAAGAAAATATAGAAGCTGATGAAGATAGGAGGGACAGATTGGCTGTAGCAGCTCAAGCATCTGTTAATTCCAGCATTATGAATAAAAGGACTCTTTCTAAAGTAGATGGCATGGACGTAAATGAAGATATTTCCCATAAAAAGATCAAAACACATCCTCGAGATGAGAAAATTATTTCAGAAGAAATATTTTCAGAAGATTTAAAGAAGATGGTCTTGTTCCAGAAAAAAGTCTGTACAGATGCATCAATATTATTTCGGAGATAAAAGTAAAACAGAGCCCAGTTCCCATTACAAATCTAGGACAGATTTAATGTTGAGTTATGCTGATAAAGAAATGTAGTCATTGGAGGAAACTAAGAATCTGCTTCCTCGAGTTAAGAAGTTAATCAATCAAAAGACTTCATTGATTTCTACTCGAGACGCAGAGAGGAACACCCTAAAATTTGTTGTGGTAAGTGGTAACAAAGTGTCTGAAATAGAGGTGAAGCTAGAGAAGATCAGTGTTCCTGATAAAATACAGCTCCATAAACAAACTGGAGATGTTATTTATTCTGATTTTTTAAATGCAATTGTAAAAATTACTAAATTACAGTCTCTTGTAGATAAGATGGAAGTTCAATTGAAGCATGATAAGGTTGAAAATAAAACAAATTTGATTCAAATTAAAAAGTTGCAGGGAGATGTTATAAGCTTAGGGATCGAACCAAGTAATATGCAGGAAACCAAAAAACTTCTAGAGCAGAGGGATAATACCATTCAAGTGTTGAAAAATAAGCTTAAAGTCCCTAATGCTAAACATGTTCACTCTTCATAATTGTTTGCATTTCAAGAAGAAAAAGAGAAATTCTATCAGGAAATGATGGATTATAAAGGAAAATCATTGAAGCTACAAGAGGAGAAAAACAAGTGGGAGGAAAAAAGGGTTGAATTGATAGCTCAAATTGCAAAGTTGAAAAAAGATCAAAATGATGAAAAAGAGGTTATGGAAGAACTGATGAATCAACCCTTTGTTGATACTGATTTACCCCTTGTTAATGTTGAAAGACCATTAAATGATTTTTTTGCAGATGCTTTATTAGTTCCTATGTCTCAAGTGATCTTGAAAGAAGTGGAGATTAAAGAATTGAAAGATGAGAATGAAAAGATCAAGTAAGAATTGGCTAGGAGCATTGAAGAGAAGAATATAGCATGGAATGATAAAATCCATTTACAGAAAAAATTCAATGAATTAAAAGAAAGAAATACAGGAAGAGCTCCTTTACAGGGAGCTAAACATTTGATTTGGGATACTTTGTCTGTCGAAATCACTAAGTTCAAGCATTATTTAAATTTTATTGATGATGAAAGTGCACTGGTAAATTTGGATACTCAAATATTGAAATTGGCCAATGAAACTATGGAAAAGAAGCCTTTGAATACTGCTCACAATGCTGTGAATTTATTGAATTCTTTAACATATCAAAATTTGCAGGACATTGGGATAAAAGACAAGGTAGAAATTGTGTTATAGGCGAAGAAGTTTATCAATAAACATCAACTCATGAAAGTAGTGCAGGATAAGGTGAATAAAATGTCTTCTCAAATAAAGGATTTCAGGATTGCTTTTAAAGATTTATTTGATGATGGTCTCCCTTCTTTTTGGGATGATGAAGGATGGTTGTTTTCCTAGGAACAATATCACATCTTATTGGTACAAAATCGTATGGATCATTCCAAATTTGAATATTTAGTCAAAGAGTTAACATGAAAGTATTAATCTTGACAGTGATCTAGGAACTCAAGCACAGTCTCATCAAAGATTACTGAACAAATAACACATGAAATGGTGTAATACGGACACCAGAATGGTAGCCGCTCTGTATATTCAATAAAGAATGAATGATTACAATTAAAATTTCATGCTATAAGCATGAATGACGAGACAATTTGAATTCCTAAGGAGTTCCTTCAAATTGAATAAGTGAGTCTAGCTTAACTGACTGTAAGCCATGGTCCACACTCAGTTAACCACTGGTCAAAACCCTAATTGAATCAACTAACCCTAACTAAAGTCAAAGTGCAATAAATGACTAAGTCTCAACTAAAAGATATCATACACATGTTACATCTCACCAACCATCAAGAGGTAGTGCTACACTGACTCCAATGAACCCCGATGAGGTTAACTGAAGTTGAATTGTACATCAGAAGTGGTTGGAGGCACCCTTGTTGACTCTAGTTCATTAAATAATCATTAAATAATATATTTAATGAGAGGAGGTGCCTTAACTGAATTTTTTAACTGATTGTAACCACCAGTTAGTAATTAGGTGCATTAATATCACTCAAATCACCTTCGGAGTGCTCCAGTTAGCCTCCCTGAATGTAGGAGAAGGCTAAGTTATCCTCCTTGACTGAAGGTAGGTGTAGGTGAGACTAGATGATGACATTTAATGCTCCACTGATGTCAATTAATGTCAATAATACTTAGGATAGTGATTTAACTAGGCCAATTTGACCAAAAAGTGTGTGTATGGTGGTAAATGTCTCCAACAGCCCCCTGTAAGCTATACTCAGGAGGAGTTAGAAAAAAAAATTCATAAAAAGGCTTGGTCCTCGACAACTAAGGCCATAGGTCACCCTGTACAATGTTGAAACTGAAACAATGCTCAAAACAAACTAAGTGAGGAAAAGAGGGAAAACCCAGTGGGAAACCCCCCCCCTGAAGCTGAATATTGATAGTAGTCTGAATCACCCTGATGAACTCACCCCCAATAGTGAATGGAGGTAATTCAACTTATTTTCTAAAAATCTCTTGGTGAAGATGTCTGCAATCTGCTCATCAGTCGAGCAGTATTGCAGAATGATGGTCCTGTCATGCACTAGCTCATTGATGTAGTGCATGTGAATCTCTACATGCTTGGTCCTATGCCTGGTAACTGGATCCCTAGATATATTAATAGCACTTTGATTGTCACAAAAGAGGATAGTGGACAAATTACTACCAATATCAAACTTTGGAAGAATTCCTTGCAACCAAACTGCTTGGATGCAAGCGTTCACCGCTCCTCGATACTTGGCCTCTGCTGAAGATAGTGCTATGGCAGCTTGATTTTTCCTTGACTAGAAAATGGGGCCACCACCAAACATGAATACATATCCAGAAGTAGAATTCTGATCTATAGAATCACCCACCCAATCGGAATCTGTGTATCCAACCAACTCTAGCTCGGAGTCTGCAGCATAGTGAATGTCGTAGGTCCTGGTTCCCTGAATATACTGGAGGATCCTCTTAGCTACCTTCCAATGAATATCATGAGGCTGCTGCATGTATATTGATATAGAATTCATGGCATAATAAATATCATGCCTAGAATGTGTCAAGTACAACAAGCTACCAATTAGCTATCGACAGATAGTGCAGTCCATGGGAGGTGTGCTTTTTCCTTCTTCAAGGTTGATCCCTGAAAGGAAAGGGAATGTTGCAGGCCTAAAATAAACCATGTTAAACTTTTATAATATCTTTGAAATGTATTTTCACTGAGTGGCCATAATCCCATTATAATTTTGCTCAATTTCGAGCCCCAAAAATTGTTTTAGAAGCCCCAAATCACTCATTTCAAAGGCATTGTGGAGAGCAGTTTTGATGGCTGAAATGGAGGCAAATATGCGACCTGTGATCAGTAATTCATCAACATATAAAACAATGATAATTATATGACCATAATACTTATGTAAATACACATTTGGATCTGATCTACATCTCTAAAAGTTTTGTGAGAGAAGGAAGGCATCCATCTTGGAATACCACTCTCTTGGGGCCTGTTTTAACCCGTATAGTGACTTCTTTAGCTTGCAAACCAAATATGGATCAGTGATGCAGCCCTCAGTATGCTTCATGTATATATTCTCATGAATATATCCATGCATAAATTATGACTTAACATCCATGTGATGCACTTCCCAGTTCTTGGATGCTGAAATTGCCAAAACAAGACGGATGGAGTCCATTTTTACAACCGGTGCAAAGGTCTCATGGTATTCCACACCTTGGACCTGAGAGAAACATTTTTCCACCAGAATTGCATTATATTTGTAGGTGCTTCCATCAGCAGCAACCTTGGTATGAAAAACCCACTTGTATTGAACCAATTTCCTTCCCGGAGGAAGAGAAACTAGCTCACAAGTAGTGTTTTTCTGAAGAGAATTCATCTCTTCATCCATGGCAACTTTCCATCTCGGATCCTTCCGAGAATGATAGTAGGATTTAGGATCTTAAATAATCGTCAAATAGAAATTTTTAGACATCAAATTATCATAAAAATAGAGCGCAATACCTACTCTTTGGAAATCAGACCGGGTTCTCCTTGGATCATCCGAATTTCCAATGTTTTCTCCTGCGGAGAAGAGTGTCTGTCGGGCCCATGTAGGAATATGATTTTGCACTTCAGGTTCTGATTCAGAATCTGATTATTGCTGCAAACTGATATTATAAATCACAGGATCCAAATCAGGTTCATCACCCCCAATTTCATGATCCAAATATTCAGTAGAATAGGAAGGAAATTCAACAGTTTTATCCTTCACTAGTTCCACCTCCTGAAGAGGCTCATCGAACTTGACACTTCTCTCGATGATGATCTGTTTGGTATTGATATCCAAAAGCTTGAATCGTTTAGATTCATTAGGATACCCAATAAACATACATTCTATGCTTTGCGTTCACAAATCCCTTCTCTTATCAAGTGGAATCCGGGCCCATGCAGTGGACCCAAACACCCGTAGGTTCGACACATTCGGATTGTGTCCGAAGTATGCTTTGAAAGGAGTATTTCATTTCATAGATGAGTGTGGAACCCTATTCTGAATGTATTCTGTAGCATGCATGGCTTCAGCCCACAAATTTGCAGCAAGCTTCTTTGACTCCAACATACATGTGGTCATCTCCTTGAGAGACCAATTCTTCCTTTCCGCTACTCCGTTCTGCTGGGGAGTGTAGGGGATTGAATGTTGGACCTGAATACCTCTTTGGGAGAATATGTATAGAAAATCATTACTGACATACTCCCCTCCATTATCAGATCTCGAGATCTTTGTCTTAAGCTCAGAGCCATTCTCGATCAAGGCCTTCAATTCAGAAAATTTTCCACATACTTCTGATTTCTTTTTGAGAAAGAAAATCCATTTGTACCTTGAAAAATCATCAATAAAGGTAAGAAGATACCTTGATCCATTCATGGATGTGATAGGCATCGAACCACTGATATCAGAATGTATCAGCCCCAATATGCATGTAGCTCGGTTTTCCTTCCCCCGATCGAACTTGTGCTCAGGGTGTTTTCCAATCACACAGCCCTTGCAAATTCCTGTGGTTTCCTTAATGATTGGGAGGCCTTAAACCATGGAGTTTTTCTATAATTGGTCATCTCCTTGAGAGACCAATTCTTCCTTTCTGCTACTTCGTTCTGCTGGGGAGTGTAGGGGATTGAATGTTGGACCTGAATACCACTTTGGGAGCATATGTACAGCAACTCATTACTGACATACTCCCCTCCATTATCATATCTCAAGATCTTTATCTTAAGCTTAGAGGCATTCCCGATCAAGGCCTTCAATTCAGAAAAATTTTCACATACTTCTGATTTCTTTTTGAGAAAGAAAATCCATGTGTACCTTGAAAAATCATCAATAAAGGTAAGAAGATACCTTGATCCATTCATGGATGTGATAGGCATCGAACCACTGATATCAGAATGTATCAGCCATAATATGCATGTAGCTCAGTTTGCCTTCCCCCGATAGAACTTGTGCTCACGGTGTTTTCCAATCACAGAGCCCTTGCAAATTCCCGTGGTTGCCTTGATGCTTGGGAGGCCTTCAACCATGGATTTTTTCTATAATTGCTGCAAATATTTGAAATTAAGATGGCCAAACCTCTCATGACATAGCCTACTAACCTCATTTCCATGAGTTAGCATAGCAGTGGGCTTTGCATCGGCAACAAAGTGAGAGAACTCATAGGCTTTTGCATGATGGTTTACAAGGCCTTTAGCAATGAGCTTCCCAGATGCAATTTCTATTATCTCAACATCATTTGGTCTGAAAAAAACTCTCTTAGGAACTCCAGCATGTGTCATCTGATAGACACTAAGGAGATTTGATGCCAAAGATGGTACATACAATACATTTGAAAATAAACCATTTTCAAGATCAACCGTACCTTGTCCTTCTAAAATGATGGTGGAGTCATCTCCCATGTGGATGGGGATGGATTTTCCAGTCTCCAAGGATGAAAAGGAGTCTCTTTTAGCCATCATGTGGTTTGAAGCTCCTGAATCAATCAAGAGTGCTTTGGACTTCGACGTGCTTCCCATGAGGGCATGACCTTTTTCATGCTATGGTTCCCGATCATGCTAATCTCTCCTACAAAAGCTTTCTGGAAGAATGATGTGATTCCTCTCAAGGAAAGAGTTTGTTTCATCAAGCTTAATATTCATACAGGCATGTTCAAGGTGGAATCCCTTCCCGCAATAAGAACACTTGACTTTTTTATTACCATTGTGCCCTTTTCCTTTGTTCTTCCTTGAGCCAGAAGACTCATCATGTTGCTAGTTTTCAACTCTAGGTTTAGGAGCATCAAATTTATTTTTTTGATTATTCTGTTTCTTTCCTTTACCCTTCAGATCTTTGGGCCCTGAGACATCGAGGGATTGATCACAAGAATATTTGATGATCCCCATCTAGACAAGCTTGTCATGTTCACTTGTTAGGGACTCAATGAAGGCATTGAGTGTAGGCATCTTCCATCAAGGGGTTGTGAGCTTCCCCACACAAAATGTAGAAACAAAAACTACTTAATCAGCCCCAAGTTTTGAGAGTATGGTGAGGATGAGATGATCATCCTCCTTCTCCACTTTGCATTGCTTCAAGATTAAAACAGTACGCTTGAACTTTGTGAAGAAATCATTCAGATTCTCGAAATTGGAGGGCTAGAGAGACATGAGTTCATTTTCAAGTTGGTAAACTCTCAAGCCATCATTCTTTCCATATAGAGTTTCCAATTTGTCCCATATTTATTTAGGAGTCTTCAATCTCGCAAGATGGAAAAGAAGATCTCGGGAAATAGAGAGGCATAAGAAACCGAAGGCTTCATCCTTCTTGTTCAAGAATATTGATTTTTCTATGGCAGATCCAGGCTCATCTTCAGTGTCCATGGTGACTCTAAAAAGTCCTCTGGAGCGCAGCTGAATATCCATATCACCTTTCCATGAGTGGAAATTGTACGGAGTCAAGAGATCTACTGAGGAGGCCATCTGGTTGTGCTGGAGTGAACGCTTCACGTGTAGAAACCTGAAAATCAAAATAGAAAGAGCAATGTAAGGTTAGACAGCCTACACATTCTAGGATTGCATCACACCCAACACAGTCAATCAATCAAGCTTGATCAACAAGTTCTTTACTTAGGGTATTAAGTGGTAAGCCTTGGCTTTTGTTGCAATGCTGGATTTTTGAGCTATTACTCAATTTTCATGCATAAATCTGTCAAAAATCTTGTTTTTGAGAGATAGAGATTCGTCTCACCATAAGATATTATACCATATTAATCTTGACAGTGATCTAGGAGCTCAAGCACAGTCTCATTAAAGATTAATGAACAAATAACACATGAAATGGTGTAATATGGACACCAAAATGGTAGTCGCTCTGTATATTCAATAAAGAATGAATGATTACAATTACAATGTCATGCTACAAGCATGAATGAAGAGACAATTCGAATTCCTAAGGAGTTCATTTGAATTGAATAAGTGATTCTAGATTAACTAACTGTAAGCCATGCTCCACACTCAGTTAATCACTGATCAAAACCCTAATTAAATCAACTAACCCTAACTGAAGTCAGAGTGCAATAAATGACTGAGTCTCAACTGAAAGATATCAAACACATGTCACAGCTCACCAACCATCAAGAGGTAGCACTACACTGACTCCAATGAGCCCCGATGAGGTTAATTGAAGTTGAACTGCACATCAGAAGTGGTTGGAGGTCCCCCTGTTGACTCCAGTTCATTAAATAATCATTAAATAAATATTTAATGAGAGGAGGTGCCTTAACTAACTTGTTTAATTGATTGTAACCACCAGTTAGAAATTAGGTGCATTAATATCACTCAGATCACCTCCGGAGTGCTCCAGTTACCGTCCCCGAATCTAGGACAAGGCTAAGTTAGCCTCCTTGACTGAAGGTAGGCGTGGGTGAGACTGGATGATGACATTTAATGCGCCACTGATGTCAATTAATGTCAATAATACTTAGGATAGTGGTTTAACTAGGCCAATTTGACCAAAAAGAGTGTGTATGGTGGTAAATGTCTCCAACAGAAAGGTTATTGTGGAAAAGTTGACAGAAGACTTTGAGATATTAAACAGGTTTTTAATTATTAAAAAAGTATTAACAGCCGTGTATTATGAAGATTATGTGGATTTAGAGGTGTCAATAAGAGAGATGACAGAGTACGACACTCCAAATGTGGAACAGTGGAAGATCGTGGAGAAATTTGGGAAAACCAAATACATACTACATTCATGAAGACAGGTGTTGCAGTTCGGGAAGCTGTTTGTTCGTGATGCCTTGAAGTTACAGAGTTTGATGTAATCAAGCAATATGTTATTTCAATCAAATCATGTAATTATTATTCCTAGTTATTAAGGATATGGTTACAAAAACTTATGATTAACAAATTAGTTGGTTATTGATCTTCTTGGGAGGACACTATTTTTGCATATACTTGAATTTATTTGAGGTATTGAGGGCTGGAACCCATAATTTTGGACTGGTGTTTTTGTGAGAACTTATTTTTGAATAAAATTACAGAGTCGAATGCTAGCTGATATTCAAAGATTCATGTGTTGTTTATGTTACAGTCTATGCCTTCTTTCCTTGAGAATTTTTTCTAAGTGTTTACCTTCCATTCTATTTTATTTCATATCTGAACGTAGTGTTTAATAGTTTTATAATTCATACATGTTATGCTCTGGATTTTGTTTCATAAATTCACAAATATTTCCTCTAAAGTTGATATGGAATTCATCTTTTGATGCTCTATATTAATGGGCTGTTTATGTTTCTCTCCTATCACCTGAAAATCAATGAAAAAATCAATGAAAGACTGTAACTGAATGATTATCTTTTCTTTGTTGGAATTCTATGTATGAATATTTGTATTATCTGTATCTATTTTTCTCCATTTTCCAATGCTTATATGTGTTGTTTCAACCATCCACATAACTTAGATTGTTGACTCCAATATCTGGCCTTGTTAAATTTATATCTGAGAGATCCCTCTCTAGAAAAAAAATCCAGTTTCCTTCTAAAAGTGGTTTTTTCTACTACCTTAAGATTACCTTTCACAACCTTGGGTATATTTTGAGTGCTAACAAATTCGTGCCGTTGCCGGGGACGAAGGTGCAAATCAGCCCTGGGAGGAATGGCGATATTTATAAAGGATCAAGAAAAGATTTATGCAGGAAAACATGAATTTTTGTGAAAGAAGGTTGTACATTTTTCCTAGTGATTTCAATATAAATTGGTTTAAGATTTCAAAAGAAATCCTAGCTTCGAAAAGACATACATGAGGTAATTCTTATACTGAAGTTTTATGAAGTTTGGAAGATCTAGAAAAATTATTTAAGAAAAGAGTCAAAGAAGAAATTGATATTTCTCTGTTTGGTGCATCATCCTCTCAATATTTTCATAACATCCTTGATCAAGAATGGGAAATTAATGTTGAAAAGGGTTTGTTGAAATCTAAATCTGAATCTGATCTTAAAAATGTTGAATTCAACCCTCGTAGATTAGAATCCTATTTACTTGATTCCATTTGGAGAGATATTCAATGGTCTGCAAAGGTTGAATAAATACCTATTGTTCAAACCATTCAAAATTCCTCAGTCCCTCCAAATCCACCTAGACCAATGGAAGCTAGATTTTCTCCTTTAAGTTTTCCCGCTGTATTGCATGATCTTCCCCAAAATTATTCCCAGAGAATTTCTTTATTTGATTTAAAGGGAGGTATAACAACAAAGCCGCATGTGGAAAAATTTGAAGATTTTATTGACTTGGAGGAAGTTGATTATGTAGATGTTAAAATGAGGTTGCTTTCTCAAATCCTATCAGGGGAAGTGAAGAAATGGTTTAAAGATCTACCAGATGCATCCATCCTGACATTTCAAGATTTCCAAAATGGATTTCTAGAAAGATGGGATGATAAAAAAATCCCTTTGCAACTATTGTCCCAATACAATAGTCTTAAGAAAGGAGGTTTTGAATTTGTTCACGAATTTTCAAGCAGATTTATGAGAGTTTATAATTCCATTCCAGAAGATATAAAACCTTCTGTAGCTACTGCTAAAATTCATTATGCTGATTCCTTTGACAATGACTTTGCATTTTC
The DNA here is from genome assembly GCA_001517045.1 of Pseudotsuga menziesii. Classification (NCBI taxonomy): domain Eukaryota; kingdom Viridiplantae; phylum Streptophyta; class Pinopsida; order Pinales; family Pinaceae; genus Pseudotsuga; species Pseudotsuga menziesii. Next base: position 380,339 of record LPNX010636799.1, on the reverse strand, counting down.
ATTAAGGGAGAGAAAGTCAGCAAGTCTCATTGCTATGTTCATAGATTCTTTAGAAGTGGAAGCAAATATGATGGCGAATGGAAAGATGAAACAAAGAGATATTGATAGGAGGAAAATTAGAGAATAAAATATTCCTTCTACTTCTTCTTCTGCTACTGATATTAAATTTGAAATGATGTTGAAAACAATATACAAGTTAATGGATAGATTGACTATGGACAATAGATCATTTAATAGAGAACAAGTTGATCCTCAAATCAGAAATCCAAATTTTAGAAGGCCAGATCCTCCTATGCCTCCACAAAATAGGAAGAGAGATATGAGAAACCCAAGGAATCAAGTAGAACAACATATTCAACCACCTTTCCCTAAGAATTATGTTGCAGATGAAGAAAATCCCGCTGAAAATTAAATTCATCTTTTCGGGGAATTAGATTTAGAGATATACCTCACTGGAGAAGAACATCATATGTTTGCACAAGAAGGTGGAAATGATGATTTTGAGAAGGAATCGAAGCAATATCAGAGGGTTTATTTGCATACTATGGATGATGTACAAAGGAATATCAGGTTGAGAAACAGAGATGTTGTTCTAAATAAAGGGAGGCCAAATCCAAACCAGCCTTCCACTAGTTCATTAAATACATAAAAAGGAAACGAAATACAAAAAGATCCTATTGTGAATAAAGAAGTTGAGAATAAAATAGAAAAAACAAAAGAAACAAAACAAATAGCACCAGTGGATGTAGAGAAAGTTACTTCTATCTTCAATCTGCAGAATGAACTTTCCAAGTTGAAGATTTTTGTTCCTTTTAATGAGTTGTTGAGGAATAATGAATACAGTGATATGATAACAAGAATGGTTAAAGGTCAAGGAGAGTTTCAATCAGAAATTTTAGAATTGATAGATGATAATCCTATTATTTCATTTGGGCCAAAGGTTGAAAGTATAGATGATGAAGAAGTTCCTCCATTTTATTTGAGTTTGAATGTGCATGATATGGTTGTACATAATGCCATGTTAGACTCAAGTGCATCACATAATTTAATGCCTAAAGGAGTAGTTGAAAGTTTGGGATTGGAAGTTACGAGGCCATATAAATATTTGTATTCTTTTGATTCTAAGAGGGTGAAGTGTCTTGGTCTAATTAAAGATATGGTAGTGACTTTACATAAATTTCCAGCCAAAACAGTAGTGATGGATGTTGTCCTAGCAGATATTCCACCAAAATTTGGAATATTGTTATCAAGATCTTGGAATTCAAAGTTAAAAGGTAGTTTACAAATGGACATGTCATACGTCGCTATTCCTGTCCAAAATGGGAGTAGGAGGTTATACAGTGAGAAAAGAACTCCTTATGTAGTAATCAGCCAAGATAGACCTGATATTCATCATATATATGTTGTCGATACTGATTTGGGCTCTTCTATTTTCTTTAATGATACTATCCCATGTGATTTGGAATCTACATTGCAAACTAAATCTAAAAAGAATGAAGAAGAATTAAAGGATCAAGATGTTTTGGAAAAGAAACAAAAAAGGGATGGATTGTGGACAATGTATTTTGATGGGTTTGTGGCAAAGGTTGGTGCTCGTGCTGGTGTATATATAATTTCTCCTATCAAGGATTTTAAAGATTTATCATATAAACTAACATTTGAATGCACAAATAATGTGGCTGAGTATGAAGCTTATTACTTGGGCTGCATGCATTGAAATATCTGGGATCACAAAGGATACGAGTTCTAGGAGATTCAGAGCTTGTAATAAACCAGGTGAATGACAATTATCAAACTAGACATCCCTAGATGAGGGCTTATGGAAATTAAGTATGGGATATGTTTGGTAACTTTTTCAGATAACATACAATTAAGGTGGTTCTTAGATATGAGAATACAGTAGTTGATTCTTTGGCAGTTGCTGCTAGTAAATTTAAAATTCCAAGTGCTAGTCAAAGGGAATATCAAGTGGATATTGTAAATAGACCATCCATACCTGATAATTCTAAATATTGGTAGGTATTTGAAGATGATATGCAAATAAAAATAATTTTAAAATTGTTTGGGGAGTTTGTGAACGCTCATATTGATGGTGAAAATGATAATTGTGAAAATTTCCAAGTTGCTGAAGAAAGTGAAGAAGAAACGATTAATACTGAAAAATTGAAGGGAACTATAGGAGGAAAGGATATCATTCAATTAAAAAGTAATTTTATACCAAGAGGTTTTATACCCTCAGAGAAGCTTTTTTATCAAAAATATGTTGCTAAATATCCAAAAGTGAAACCTACCGATAATGCTATTGAGGATAGAAATATTGGTACTGAAGAGAATCCAAAGATTGTGAAGTTGTCTAAAAACCAACCTGCCAAAGAAAATGAAGAATATGTGAACTTGATGAAAAAATATACAGATGTGTTTTCTTGGAGTTATGAAGATCTCAAAGAATATGATACTTCAATAATACAACATACTATTCCAATCAAACCTGGAGAAAAACCTTTCAGATAGAAACTCAAAAGAATAAATCCAAAGCTATTGCCAGTTATTGAGAAGGAAATCAAAAAATTGTTTTATGCCAAAATTATTGTGAATTTGAGATTCTCAAGGTGGGTTGCTAATTTGGTTCCTGTCAGAAAGAAAAATGGAGAAATAAGGATTTGTATAGATTTCAGGAATTTGAATAAAGTCTCAATGAAAGATAATTATCCTTTCCCAAAGATGGATCATATTTTGCAAAAAGTGGTCAGAGTAGATATAATTTCAACTATGGATGGTTTTTCAAGATACAATCAGATTAAGGTGTTACCTGAAGATCAAGAAAAGACTGCTTTTACCACACCATGGGGCACTTTTATGTTTGCAAAGATGCCTTTTGGTTTGATGAATGCAGGGGCTACCTTCCAGCATGCCATGTATATTGCTTTTGTAGGAGAAATAGGTAAATTTGTGGTAATTTATATGGATGATATCATGGTATATTCAAGATTTGATAGGGAGCATATTCACCATTTGCAAAAAGTTTTTATAAAATGCAGAAAATTCAGTATATCATTGAATCCAAAAAAATCAAATTTTGCATTAGAGGAAGGAAAGTTGTTAGGCCACATAATTTCAAAGGATGGAATAAAGATTGATCCTGGTAGAGTCGGTGCAATTTTTAAGGTAGGAGAACCAAGAAGCAAAAAATAAATACAATCATTCTTGGGACAGGTAAATTTATTGAGAAGGTTTATTCCTAGTTTTGCTAAAATATTAATGAATATCACAAATATGTTGAAAAAGGGTCATGAAATAAAATGGATAGCAGAGGATAAGAAATATTTTAAAGAAATAAAACAAGCCATTTCAGAAGCTCCAGTGTTGGGCAGCCCAAACTTCAATAAAGATTTCTTAATATTTTCATATGCTTCAAAACATACTATTGTTGCAGTTTTGTTACAAAAGAATAATGAAAATATGGAGCAACCTATAGCCTTTTTCAGTAAGATTTTGAGAGATGGGGAATTAAAATATAATATTATGGAGAAACAGGCATATGCTTTGGTTAAGGCCTTAAAATATTTTAGGGTGTATATTCTTCATTCACATATAATTGCTCATGTGCCAACTAGCGTAGTAAAAGGAATTCTTACACAGCCTGATCCAGAAGGAAGAAGAGCAAAATGGATAGCAACATTATTGGAGTATGATATAGAAATTAGGCCTACCAAGTTGATTAAAGGGAAAGGACTCACAAAAATGTTGACAGATTCAAATTGTCAATCTTTACAGCTTAACTTCTTATCTAATCAATCTCATCAGTTGGACACAGGGGTGGAGATGATGATTGAGTTAACTACATTTCTATGGTATTCTAATATCGTTCATGTTCTTCAAAATTTACAGGCTCCTGCAGGATTGAGTAAAACTAGAGCAAGATCTGTGAAGTTGAAAGATGCTAAATTTTGTATTTTAAATCAGTGTCTTTATTGGAAGGATGTTGGAGGTGTGTTACTTAATTTCCTTTTAGAAAATGAATCCTAACACACAATGAAGGAATTTCATAAAGGAGACTGTGGGGGACATCACTCTTGGAAAGTGACAACAAACAAAATTTTGAGAGGAGGTTTTTATTGGCCATCATTGTTTTCAGATGTGTACAAAGAAACTATCACATGTCACCAATGGCAGATTTTTGATGGTAAGAGAATGGTAATTCCACTTACTCTTAATCCAATAACAGTAAAAGCTCCTTTTTAGCAGTGGGGTTTGGATTTCATTGGAGAAATAAACCCAAATTCTCTGGGACAACATAAATGGATTCTAACAGCTACAGACTATTTCACGAAGTGGATTGAAGCAATACCTACCAGGAGAGCTACTGAGATAGTAATTATCGATTTTCTTGAAGAAAATATATTGGCTAGGTTTGGGTGTCCTAGAATAATAGTGACTGATAATGAAGAAGATTTTAAATCCAAAAAGATGATTAATTTTTGTCATAAATATCATATCAGTCTAAATCATTCAACTTCTTACTATCCACGGGGAAACAGATTGGCAGAGTCTTCTAATAAGAGTCTGGTAAGAATTATTAAGAAGTTGTTAGAAGATAACAAAAGAGCTTGGCACACCAAGATTAAGTATGCTTTGTGGGCTGATAAATTAGCACTAAAAGGGAAATTGGAATGTCTCCTTTTCAATTAGTATATGGAACTGAAGTAATTTTTCCAGCATCGTTGGGTGTACTAGTTATGAAATATTTTCAAGAACAGCAGGATGAGCCGAACCATATGCATAGAAGAATAAACCAAATTATCGAATTAGAGGAGCAAAGGAATAAAGCTTATGATAAAGTCCAGATATACAAAGAAAAAATGAAAAATACTTTTGATAGAAGGGTGAAAGAAGAACAGTTCCAAATTGATGACCTGGTATTAAAATGGGATGCTCCTAGGGAAGACAAGCATGGAAAATTTGACCACATGTGGGTAGGCCCTTATGTTATTGCAGGTCACAGAGGGGAAAATGCATTCATTCTGGAATATCCAAATGGGGCTTCGCTGGAGAGAAACCCTGTTAATGGAATATTTTTGAAATGTTGCCTGTCCTAAGGTGGAGGGTGAAATTTGTACCATAGTTTGTAAATATTTATTTTCTTGAAAGCAGTACATATGGAAAACCGAATATTTTTGAATCCTGGATTGAAGGCCCTAAGATTTTGGAGGGTAGACATTTTTCTTTATTTATAAAATATATATCAAAGAAAAAGTAAAATTTTTGGAGTTTTGGATAAAGTTAGAAACATGCACCTGGTCTACGAGTTCTTTGATACCTCACGGGGAGGATATCATCCCCAGTTGGAGCCAGTTGTTAACACCCTCTATGTTGAACAATTGAGGAAGAATTTGATCAACAAATGATAAAACCATATATAAAATTTGGTAAAGGGTTGGTAGTCATGAGCCTCTTATTAAAAATATGCACTTTGGTTAATTCATTGCACAATTCAAAGGTATAGATTTATGAGCGTGAAAATCTACGGTTGCAAATTGATCCACTAGGAAAAGTTGCACGAGAAAGAAGTTTTGACAGAGAAGCAGAATTGGTTAACAAGATAGCAAGATAGACGGCCAAGAGATAAAGCAAATAAAATCTACGGTCATGAGGTAGTCTGCGATGTGAAGATGCACGGTTGAAAAAAATGAGAAAGGTTGGCAGATTGCGTAGAACAGGTTTGATCCAATGGTTCAGAAAAGAGACGAATTCTTATCAATGGTCATAGTTTACTCTGGAGCACAAAGCTGTGAGATAATTAAAAAGGATGAGTGGTAGCAGAATTTAAATTGCTTTCCACGTGGCGACTTATAGTGAGTTCCGCTAAGGAAAGTGGTAAAGGAAAAACAATTTGTTGAGGGTCCTAGAATGATTCGTTGTATAAAAAGAGATTTGACCTAGGTAAAGTCATTTTGTTTGCACATTGCTGGTGAAAAGAATAAGGGACAGTGTGCCATCGTTTTCCAAAAGTCAACTTCTATGTATCCAACAGTTACTAGGTAAGCCTTAAAACACTGATACTTTGTTGAAGACTTGGTACCATTGTTCTATTACGGAGAAGGAGCAGGGTTCAGGAATAATGTGCAGAGTTCTATATGAGAGAGAAGAGGTTGTTGTTGATAGGGAGAGGAATGTTTTAGACCCTATTCTATCAGTATGTAGTGTATCAATTTCAAAAGAGCGTTTGTGGAAGCATAATTCACAAGGGAATGCTATTCTAAATGTTTGCAGTTCTTTCTTATATTACTTTGTTATTGAACAAACGTTACCTTTCCTTGAATTTGTCAAATGGTGTGCAAATATTTATTCATCTTCCGAAAGAGTTATTATGAGTCATACAATGTCAAAAATCCTTTGTACAGTTGACGCAAAAACTATTCGCGGGGTATTGAGTCTGCCTGATAGTTGCCCTGAAAGTTTTGAATCTTTCAATGAGCAAGTCTTAATTGAATTGTATAAAAATTGTAAAACCGAAGTCAGATGTCAGTTTTTATCTAGTATTATGAAATATGGTCATTCGTTAGAGGGTTTATTTCTGCCATACAATGTATATTTTCAAGGAGGAAGTCCAATTGGTCATGTCACTTGTTAGTCAAGTTTTGGGTTTGGATGATGATACATAAATAAATGAAGTCATATTAGGTTTTTTGTTAAGTATAGGTTCGACTAACCATGAATCCCATTCAGTTCGTTGTTTTAATCTCGATGAGTATTTAACCAAAGTAATCCATACCCAATTGATTGAATTTCCTAAAGTCAGGTTCTTCAGGTATCAGTCATATTTGTTGAACATGCTTTTGTGTTCAAATGTATCAGAGTTGTGGTTCTTGTCTACCGTGTTCTCTCCAAACCTTTCAAAATAGATTAAGATGTTTGAGTTTGTGAATACAATCATGGATGAGATATACAAATTTCTTTTTGATGATATCTTGCCAAGGGTGTTGGAAGATATGAGACTTATGTTGCAATCTTCTTCAGAAGACAAAACAGGAGATTGGTTTTTGCAAAAATAATTTACTATTCTTAGAGGGTATGGGTTCATTGTAGAACCATACAGGTTACCCGCTTTCTTGAGCCCAAGAATATTCGCATTAGAGTTCATGAGACAGAGGTTATATGCAGAAGAGGAACATTTTGGGGTGTTTAAAAAATCTTCTAATGTTAAATTTCCTCTCAAAGTCGGTCCTTTCATTTTTAAGAATAAAAGCACCTTGTTAGTCATTGAGAAATTGTTAGAAGTTATGGATTTTTAAAAAGATGGAAAAGTGAATTATGAACCACACCATATTATTTCTCGAAGGAAGCAATTGAACAAAAATAAGCCATTTGATCATCAAATTGTTGAGGGATTAGACAAAATAGAAAATCTGTCTAATTTTGAAGAAAATATAGAAGGTGATGAAGATAGGAGGGACAAATTGGCTATAGCAGCTCAAGCATCTATTAATTCTAGCATTATGAATAAAAAGACTCTTTCTGAAGCAGATGGCATGGACGTAGATGAATATATTTCCCATAAAAAGATCAAAACTCATCCTCAAGATGAGCAAATTATTTCAGAAGAAATATTTTTAGAAGATTTAAAGAAGATGGTCCTGTTCCAGAAAAAGTCTGTACAGATGCATCAACATTCTTTCGGAGATGAAAGTGAAATAGAGCTCAGTTCCTGTTACAAATCCAGGACAGAGTTAATGTCGAGTTATGCTGATAAAGAAATGCAGTCATCGGAGGAAACTAAGAATATGCTTCTTCGAGTTAAGAAATTAATCAATCAAAAGACTTCATTGATTTCTACTGTAGACACAGAGAGGAATACCCTAAAATTTGTTGTGGTAAGTGATAAGAAAGTGTCTTAAATGGAGGTGAAGCTGGACAAGATCAGTGTTCCTGATAAAATACAGCTCCATAAAAAAACTAGAGATGTTATTTATTTTGATTTTCTACATGCAGTTATGAAAATTACTAAATTACAGTCGCTTGTAGATAAGATGGAAGTTCATTTGAACCATGAGAAGGTTGAAAATAAAGCAAATTTGATTCAAATTAAAAATTTGCATGGAGATGTTATAAACTTAGGGACCGAACCAAGTAATATGCAAGCGACCAAGAAAATTCTAGAGGACACGGATAATACCATTCAAGTGTTGAAAAGGAAGCTTAAAGCCCCTAATGCTGAACATGTTTAATCTTCATAATTGTTTGCATTTGAAGAAGAAAAAGAGAAAGTCTATTAGGAAATGATGGATTATAGAGGAAAATCATTGAAGCTGCAGGAAAAGAAAAACAAGTGGGAGGCAGAAAGGGCTGAATTGATAGCTTAGATTGCAAAGTTGAAAAAAGATCAAAATGATGAAAAAGAGGTTATGGAAGAACTGATGAATCAACCCTTTGTTGATACTAATTTACCCCATGTTAATGTTGAAAGACCATTAAATGTTTTTTTTGCAGATGCTTTATTAGTTCCTATGTCTCACGTGAGCTTGAAAGAAGTGGAGATTAAAGAATTGAATGATGAGAATGAAAAGATCAAGTAAGAATTGGCTAAGAGAATTGAAGAGAAGAATAAAGAATGGAATGATAAAAGCCAATTACAGAAAAAATTCAATGAATTAAAAGAAAGAAATACAGGAAGCGCTTCTTTATAGGGAGCTAAACATTTAATTTGGGATACTTTGTCTATGCAAATCACTAAGTTCAGGCATTGTTTAAATTTTATTGATGATGAAAGCACACTGGTAAATTTGGCTACACAAAGATTGAAATTCTCCAATGAAACTATGGAAAAGAAGCCTTTGAATACTATTCACAATGCTGTGAATTTATTGAATTCTTTAACATATCAAAATTTGCAGGACATTGGGATCAAAGACAGGGTAGCAATTGTGTTATGGGTGAAGAAGTTTATCAATAAACATTAGATCATGAAAGTGGTGCAGGATAAGGAGAATAAAATGTCTTCTCAAATAAAGGATTTCAGGACTGCTTTTAAAGATTTATTTGATGATGGTCTACCTTCTTTTTGGGATGATGAAGGATGGTTGTTTTCCTTGGAACAATATCATAGCTTATTGGTACAAAATCGCATGGATCATTCCAAATTTGAATATTTAGTCAAAGGGTTAACATGAAAGGTTATTGTCGAAAAGTTGAGAGAAGACTTTGAGATATTAGACATGTTTTTAATTATTAAAAATGGATTACCAACCATGTCTTATGAATATTATGTGGATTTAGAGGTGTCAATAAGAGAGATGACAGAGTACGATACTCAAAATGTGGAACAATGGAAGATCGTGGAGAAATTTGGGAAAAAAAATACATAGTACATTCATGAAGATAGGTGTTGCAGTTTGGGAAGTTGTTTGTTCATGATGCCTTGCAGTTACAAAGTTTGCTATAATCAATCAATCTATTATTTCAATCAAAGCATGTAATTATTATTCCTAGTTATTAGGTATATGGTTACAAAAACTTATGATTAATGGATTAGTTGTTTATTGATCTTCTTGGGAAGACACTGTTATTGTATATATTTGAATTTATTTGAGGTATTAAGGGTTGGAACCCATAATTTTGGACTGATGTTTTTGTGAGAACTTATTTTTGAATAAAATTACAGAGCCAAATGCTAGCTAATCTTCAAAGATTCATGTGTTGTTTATGTTACAGTCTGTGCCTTCTTTCCTTGTCAATGTTTTCTAAGTGTTTACCTTCCATTCTGTTTTCTTTCATAGTTGAACGTAATGTTTAATAGTTTCATAATTCATACATGTTATGCTTTGGCTATTGTTTCAGATATTCACAAATATTTCCTCTAAATTTGATATGGAATTCATCTTGTGATGCTCTATATTAATGGATTGTTCATGTTTCTCTCCTATCACCTAAAAATCAATGAATGGTTGTAACTGAATGATTATCTTTCCTTTGTTGGAATTTTGTGTATGAAGCTTTGTATAATCTTGATATGTTTTGACTCCATTGCCCAATGGTTATATGTGTTGTTTCAACCATCCGCATAACTTAGATTGTTGACTCCAATATCTATCCTTGTTAAATTTATATCTGAGAGATCCCTCTCTAGAAAGAAAAGTCACTTTCTTTCTAAAAGTGGTTTTTGTTGTTACCTTAATATTACCTTTCACAACCTTGGATATATTTTGAGTGCTAACAACTAGAGCAAGCCTTATGGAGTCCATCTTTTCCACTGGTGCAAAGGTCTCATTGTAATAAATACCATGTATCTAAGAGTAGCCCTTGGCTACAAATATTTCCTTATATTTCAAAGGGTAACCATGAGCAGAAAACTTATTTTTAAAGGCCCACTTACACTTCACTAGCTTTCTCCATGGTCAAGGGAGATCAACTAGTTCCCATGTGTTGTTCTTCTAGAGTGAGCTCAATTATTCTTTCATGGTTGTTTGCAATCTTGGATCATGTGATACATATTAATATGTATGTAGATCAGAATCTATCATCAAATAACACTTCTAAGCAAATAGTGGATCTTTCGCACAAAGGACACTCTCAAATTGAGATCTAGTCCTCCTTGTGTCATTATGATTTCTGGCTAGTTCCACGGTTGTATGAATGGTCCTTGCTGACCAATTTGGTTTTATAGGGATGTTAGGATCTACAATTAGTTCATCACTATCAGACATATCAGAATCACTAAACTCATTATTCTCTTCACTTACAATCAATGGCTGTGGTAGTGAAGAGGACTCTCCAACTTCAACTACTGCTAAAGGCTCTTCTTTGAACTCAACACTTCTTTCAATGAAAGATTTGTTAGTGCTCAAGTTGATAATATTGTACCCTTTTGAATCTTCAGAATACCCAACAAATAGGAACTCTTTGCTTTGGGGTTTCAAATCCTTCCTCTTTTCAGTTGGAATTCTAGCCCAAGCCTTTGAGCCAAAAATCCCAAAATGGGTCACATCTGGATTGTGCCCACTCCAAGATTTGAAAGGAGTCATACCATAAACATTCTTATGTGGCACCATTTATAGATATAGGATGTATAGTTTATATCCTTGGACCAAAACTTTGGTGGCAAAGTTTTAGCCTCCATCATGCAAGTTGACATCTCCTTCAGTGATTTGTTCTTTCTCTCAGCAACACCATTTTGCCGTGGTGTGTAAGGAATAGAATGATGCATATAGAAACCTACATATTTACAATAATGGATGAACTTAGACTTGACAGACTCAACACCATTTTCATATCTAAGGATCTTGAGTTTCCTCCCAGACTGGTTTTCAACCAAGGCTCTAAAGACTTTGAAGAGGTCAAAAACTTCAGACTTATGCTTTAGGAAGTAAACCCAACAATACCTAGAAAAGTCATCTATGAAAGTGAGTGCATATTTGGCTTGACTCATGGACATATGAAGGAATGGACCAGCAATGTCATTATGGATCAAATCAATAGGTGCAGAGGTTCTCTCGTGACTAGCTCTCTCATACTTGTGCTCTGGGTGGTTTCCTAGGATGCAACCTTGACAAACTCCCTTAGAAAACTTGATAGTTGGTAACCCTATGACCATGTATTTGTCACTCAAATGAGAAAGATACTTGTATTTAATATGGCCAAATATTTCATGCCAAAGCTTGCTTGCTTCATTAGCATGAGTAAGAAGAGCAGATCGGTTTGAGTAGGGTAGAACATGGGAAAACTTGTATACCTTCAAAGTGTGATCAACAACACCTTTTTATATGACTTTACTATTCGAAGTCTTAGTGATTTCAACTCCATTGGGGGAGAATATGACTTTATTTGGAGACCTAGTGTGATTCATCTGATACGCTAACAAGATATTAGAGACAAGACATGGAACATACAACACATTATTGAAATTACCATGGTCAAGATCAATCCTACCCTTTCCCATACTGTCAGTTAGAGAGTTATCTCCCAAATATATTGGTGGACCATTGACATGTCAAGAGAGAAAAAGATATCCCTTGTCGAAACCATATGTCTGGAAGCTCCAGAATCAATGATGAATCTAGGTGAGGTTGAGGTGCCAACAACCAAGGCATGTACTCTTTCATTGTATTTTGAATTTGATCACCCCTCCCTCTTTTTTGAGAAATCAGTAAGGGAGGTGTTGTTCTTCTCTAGGATTTGGGTCAACATGTCAATTTTATTTTTCATACAAGAGCTCTCAGGATGGTAGCCCTTACTGCAATATGTGCACTTGCTCATTTCTCCTTTGTTCTTCTTCTTCTGGGGGTTCTTCTTGGAGCCTGAGGACTCCTCTTGAGACTTTCCCTTGTATCTATTTTGCTCGGGTGAATTTTTAGCTTATTTATTTCTTTTTGAATCCACCTTAGAATCTCCAGAAACCAAATCTTGGTCTTTGGAAGGTTTGATGGTGCCCATCATCACCAATTTATCTTGCTCCTGAGTGATGGATTCCATGAACTCAACAAGATTAGGCATCTTCCAGGTTTGAGCTGTCAATTTAGTGGCATAGAAGGTCAAAACAAACACTAAATAGTTAGGACCAAGATTTTAGAGAATGGTAAAAACTAGTTTCTCCTCCTTTTCAATCCCACATTGTTTTAACTACAAAACAAGGGCCTTAAACTTGGTAAAATAGAGTTGCAATGATTCGAAGCTACTGGGAATCAAGGAGATCAATTCAATCTTGATTTAATGTCCTCTCATATCATCTATCTTTCTAAAAATATCTTCAATATTCTCCCACACCTCATTAGGATATGTCAATGAATCAAGATGAAAGAGGAGGTCTCTTGAAATACTCAGACACAAAAGACCATAGGCTTCATCCCTCATGTTGTGCCATTTTATTTTCTCTGCAGCTGCATTGGGATCTGTCTCAGTAGCCATGGTAAACCTATAGAAACCTTTCTCTCTCAAAAATATTTCCATCTCATATTTCCATTTGAATAAATTTAATGGAGTTAAGATGATCCTTTGAGATTGGTCCATACCTCAACTCCTATGCCCTTCAGTCAGTATAATGCACTCCTAGTCAGTGACATTGAACCTGCAAGAAAAAATTGGAAGGATATAAATCAATATACAAAGTATTTGATACCATGTGGAAATTGAACCCAAGAGATAGATCAATTTCACACACAAAATTGCTAATCAAACATGCAAAATTTACACAAAAAGGAGACTTAAATTGGAGCATAACTTAATATTGTTTTGAATAAGTGTATAGTATCCAAACATATGAAATAATAGGCTGCTCAAATATATAATTACATGATATATTTTAAATCACTAGGTTGCTATTCCAATTGGTCAAAAAGCAGGCTTACTAAAACAAGTCAATTCCCCCATAGGTGCAAAAAGGACTTTCCAAATCCATGAAGATCCTGACGATTTAGATAAAGAAAGTGGGAAAGATAATAAGTGGTGGAGATACAAATAATTCATGATTTTTTATGGAGAAAAGGAAGGAGGATGATGTGGTAAAAAAACAAGGGAAGTTCCCTTAGACTAGGTTTTCCTTTATGCCTTAAAACTGCTGTAAAGCAAGGCAGCTTTCAAAAAAAGTAGATATGTGCTTTAAGAAACCAGGAATAAAGAATGCATGCTAAATATGTTTCCAATATGATTCGAAATCACTCCATGACCCATTTTAGCAAGTATTGACTTCTAGGAACATGTAGAAGTCAATTAGCATAGAGAGGGAATCTAGGAATCTAGGAATACGACAAAAAATATTTAATTAATGTCAAATATGGGTAACTATGGGTTGATTATTCTAACAGAAAATGAATCCCTATAGCTACCACAAAAGGATTTGAGATGAGATAGAGGAGGGCATTGAAGAACTTTTGGAATTGGGTCTTATAAGACCTAGTTCAAGCCCTTATGCTTCTTCAGTTGTTATCGGAAAGAAAAAGGATGAAACCTTGAGGATGTGAATTGATTTTAGAGGATTTAATAAGAAGACAGTGAATAATAGATATCCCATCCCAAGTATTAATGAGCTCGTATATCGGTTCCATGGACAAAAATTCTTCTCAAAGGTCGACCTTAAATTTAGTTATCATCAAATTCGAATGAGGGAGGAAGACATACCAACGACTGCGTTCAGATGCCGCTATGGTCACCTTGATTTTCTTGCCATGCCTTTTGGATTGGAAAATGATCCTAGCACATTTCAATCATTCATGAACACTATATTCCACAAGCAACTTCGTAAGTTTGTCCTAGTTTTATTTGATGACATTCTTATTTATAGTAAAACATGGAAGGGACACTTACATCATCTAGAAGTGGTATTAAAAATTTTGCATGATCAATATTTGTTTGCTAATCTATCAAAATGTGAGCTTTGTTTGAAATAATTTTTGTATCTTCGACACATCATTGTTCAATATGGTGTGAAGGTGGACTTGGAAAAAATAAAACACATTATAGAATGGTCATGTCCCAAAAATATCACCGAATTGAGAGGATTCATTGCGATTTGTACCTACTATAGAAATTTTGTGTGGAGATTATCCCAACTCACTTCACCACTCACTGATTTGACAAACAAGGATGCTTTCCAATGGAATGAAGAGGCTAAAAAGTATTTACAAAGAATGAAAGAAGTAATGAGAAATTGTCCTATTCTTGCATTGCTTGATTTTTCTAAACCATTTGTCTTGGAGTGTGATGCATCAAGGAAGGGAATTGGAGCAGTCCTAAAGCAAGGAAAAAACCAAATATATTTGGGGAGTAGGAAGATACAACCACATGAGAATATATACTCTATTTATGAAAAACAAATGTTGTACATGATGCATGCTTTGATCAAGTTAAGGAAATACTTGGTGGGAAACATGTTTGTGGTCAAGACTGGCCATAACATATTAAGGTACTTCCTCACTCAAAAGGATATAAATGAAAGTAAACAAATGTGGGTGAGTAAGAATCACGCATTTGATTTTGATATTGAATATGTGAAGGGAAATAATAATGTGGCAGTAGATGCATTATCTAGAAGACCTTCTATTTCTCTAATGGATGTTACAAAATATTGAAAAGCTATATTAGAAGTAGAATATTCCAATGATAAGTTTTCTTGTGAAATTTTTAATGGGACTAACCATGACGATAGGTATAAGGTGTTGGAAGGAATCATCCACTAAAAATATATAATCTATTTGGTCCCTAGTTTGAGCTTAAAGAATTTTTTTTGAAGAGAGATCATGACTCGGCTCTAGCAGGCCACCCTGGTTTCTTCAAAACATATTTAATGTTGAGAGAAATATTCTCTTCAAAAGGGTTGAAGAATGATGTTATGAAATACGGTAATGAATTCCCAACATGTGATAAAAAAATTGGAGAAAAATCATCCAACTGGTCTCTTGCACCCCTTCCCTATACCAGAAAAAAATGGGAGAGAATTTCCATGGATTTTACCACTAGTTTAGCCAAAGTACTTGGTGAGGATTGCATAACTGTAGTGGTTGATATACTCACTAATTTGATCATTTCTTTGCTATTGCTACAAATTTCACTGCTACACAAGTACCTGAAATATTATTTAGAGAAGTTTTCAGATTGCATGGCCTTCCCAAGAGCATTGTTAGTGACAAATTTAACTCCTACACAAGTTTGGTTGAATTATTGTGTCATTGATCTTCATTAAATGAGTGTGTTATCACTCAGAACATACCGAGGTTGTGAAAGGTAAATATTTAGGTAACATTAGAACCACTTTAGACTGTATTTCTTCCCTAATACAGTCATAAAGCGATCTCTCACTATTCACTTTTGAATAGAACAAGTTTGTTTTTATAAATTTTGGTGGGACAATCATGGAGGAGACCATTGGGAAAATGGATTCAACAATCAGGTCTGAAAGTAGGTTGCAAGAGGTAGGAATTCTGAAGGTTTGTGGACAGAGGCAATATAGACACCATTTCTTCAACATGGAGGTATTAGTAGGTTGATCAGCAGATAGAAGGAGACAACCCATCAAACGGAGCACCTAACTGGGGTGAATTCTACAAGACTTTAGAATAATTTTTTTTAAATGCTTGAACAATGGACCTAGAGCATGCGAGATGAATTTTGGTCCATATACACTAATGCTCAAACATAAAAGAAAATACAAAATGGGGTGAAAATAGGATAAACAATCACATAAAGAAATCACTTATTGAATAAAAAGATGGCACAAGAATCTCCATCATGAGAGGTTTAACGTTCCTCCTCTACAATTTTATTCATCTCTGAAAGAAATGAAGCCCATTACAATGCAGATCCTCTCCTATCTTGAAAACCCAACCCCTCTCCCCTTTGTGGGGAGCCTATTTATATTGTCTCAGATCCTCGAGGCTAATACCCGAAATAGGATCTGAAACTGTTTACAGTCATAATCAAAACTAACAACTAGAGTGTGGTACTTCTGCCACAGTTTACATATATTTAAAGAGACATCATGGGACTAGTGTGCATGCTCAGTCTGGATGGAAGCATGACATTTCTATTTCTGAGCTTGCGGGTCATGAAAATGACATCTAAGGATGTTTCTGGTGGCTCATTTCTGACTAGGCTCGACCACCTATCTGTCTGTCGAGTCAGTAGCATGTCCTTCCCTTTGTGTTTGTTCCGTGTTCAAATAAACCTTTCTACATGGTTTCAAAGATGGAAAAGGAGTTTATATCCTTTCTATGCTCCTCCTTCTTTAGAGCTCCCTCCTCTCCAGGTAACAATGTTGTATGAGGTGACTTGAAGAAGGGCCGCATTACTTCTGGAAAAAATAAGCCTCTTTACTGGCTTGTCATTATTTTACTCCTCACCTCCCTCAAGGTGGGATATCCTATAGGAAATACGGTGGGGTGCGCCTTCAACCTCCTCACCACCTCAGATAAAGTTGGCAAGTGGAATTCACAAAGGCAATGATGAAGACTTTGGACACCCACCCTTCTAGTACGAGCATTCACTCCTACTGGTTGCTACTAAACATGGTCACCATGTACCAGGGATTTGGAGGCCATGATTGCATTTGGGGGTTCTATTGGGACACCCGCGGGACATGAAAACCCAAGCACCACACAGCAAGAGGTATGGCTATCTAAAAATAGTTATATCTCTCAAAGTGCTTCACATTTGTCCCATGATGGCTGGTGTTTTCCTGGTGTAAACACCCAGGATGATACAATAACTTAAAGGCATGTTCACCAACCATCAACACTCCCTGACAGACGAGCTTCTCGAACCAAAAAACCATTGCAATTTTCCAGAAAACTGAAGGCCTTATCCAAATTAATGCTTTGAATTTTCTCCTCGGTGCTCACTCATCTCCTGCTTAAGTGGTTCAGGAAGGTGGAATTTATATAGGGTGATGAATATGCAAATAGAGATGACTAGAAAACATTATTGTACACTCCTTAATTGGTCATCATAATGGTTACACGAGTGGACATGTGGGTGGGGATTTCCATTTCCTACTAAGAATCCAGTCATGGCACCTCCTTTGATGTTGTGTTGCTACCCATATGGATCATGACATTTGGGTCTGAAATTCTTTGTCCTTTTACTTATGTTGACGGTGGTATTCAACACAGCTTTGGCTAACTGCATCCCTCTGCTTCGTGTAAAGGACAGATTCGCCACTTCATCAATCCAAGCTCCATGATCTCCTGTTGCTTCATGCATAAGCCTCATTAAGGATCTCAAGAGTCAAGAGGGCTGGTGGCATCGTGGACATAACTTTCACCCGATGCATGTCACAAATGGCATCGAGGGATATGATTATTTTTTAGATTGTATGTGAGGATATCCTTTAAATAATAGACCTGACTAGGACAAGACCTTTACCAGGTTGAAAAGATTCCATACCATTGATCTGAAACCACCCTGTATCCATCATATATGTGTACGTGGCCTCCTCTCATTTCCATTTTCAGAAACACTCAGAGGGTTGAAGAATTCCTACCTTTTCCATTCACGCAGTATTTCTATCATGTCCCTATTGGTGCTTCATACATTCACTTGGGTTATCGTTAGCTTCACATCCCAGAAGGAACAAACCTTTTCAACTCCACATGGATCCTTTCCTTTGTAATATAAGCATTTGGTACATAGCATATTCACATCTAAATCCAACACTAACCACCAGCACAACTTGATTTAGGAGACTTGACATCGACCATTGATCAGTAAACTGCCTTTATCGGGACGATTCAACTCTGAAGACCTTAACACTTTGTCAATATTCCCTCATTCAATTAATCGAGCATATTTACATCGTGAAATTTACCACATCCATTGATCAGCCCCTACCTCATGTCACAACTGTTGATCTTTGTAGCCCCTACCACTTTTCACGATTCAAAATTGCAACTTTACATGTGATAGTTCAGATTGCGGAATTGACTACGATTGTAGATCTATCTTCGCCTTTATCGCAGCCATCCAATCCTTTCTCCCTTTAACAGATTCCGCAATTTGGAAAAGTTTCTTTCTCTTCGCATGTTTATCAAGAGGAATAATTTAGGATCATCAATCTGCCTATGCATAGATACTGACCCTCGAACATTTCTCCCCTTTAACTGACTTCACAAACCTCAAAATTAAATCCTTCCTCGCATATTCGATCCATGGAATTGATTTCCATCATTGATCTTCATCACCTTGCATCTGAATCATCGATCTTATAGCTGTGTACCTCCTCTCCACCACTACACACTCAAAATATAGAGTGATCTGCCACCATATATCGAACTCATTTTCATCATCCAATGGCTTATATTGAAGATCATGCTAACCAGTTAATTTCAAAGGTGCTTTCATGAAATATTCAAAGATAACCATTTCCAAACCCTACAAGCCCATAATTAGAAAATTCAAACATATTGCTAACAACTATCTCCATTAGGGATGTTATCCTCCCAGTGAGGTAGCAAAGAACCCCATAGACCAGGTGCCAGGTCCATTGGGTTGCTTTTCGTCTTTCTATGAAACTTTCAACCAAATCTGAGTTGGACCATAATCCTTGCTGACCAATTTGGTTTTATAGGGATGTTAAGATCTACACTTAGTTCATCACTGTCAGACATATCAGAATCACTAAACTCATTATTCTCTTCACTTACAATCAATGGCTATGGTAGCTAGTGAAGAGGAATCTCCAACTTCAACTATTGCTAAAGGCTCTTCTTCGAACTCAACACTTCTTTCAATGAAATCTTTGTTAGTGCTCAAGTTGATAATCTTGTACCCTTTTCAATATTTAGAATACCCAACAAATAGGAACTCTTTTCTTTGGGGTTTCAAAGCCTTCCTCTTTTCAGTTGGAATTCTAGCCCAAGCCTTTGAGCCAAAAATCCCAAAATGGGTCACATCTGGATTGTGCCCACTCCAAGATTCGAAAGGAGTCATACCATCAATATTCTTATGTGGCACCATATTATAGATATAGGATGTATATTTTATAGCCTTGGACCAAAACTTTGGTGGCAAATTTTTAGCCTCCATCATGCAAGTTGACATCTCCTTCAGTGATTTGTTCTTTCTCTCAGCAACACCATTTTTCCATGGTGTGTAAGGAATAGAATGCTGAATCTAGATACCTACATATTTACAATAATGGATGAACTTAGACTTGACAGACTCACCACCATTTTCATATCTAAGGATCTTGAGTTTCCTCCCAGATTGGTTTTCAACCAAGGATCTAAAGAATTTGAAGAGGTCAAAAACTTCAGACTTATGCTTTAGGAAGTAAACCCAACAATACCTGGAAAAGTCATCTATGAAAGTGAGAGCATATTTGGCTTGAATCATGGACATATTAAGGAATGGACCAGCAATGTCATTATGGATCAACTCAATAGGTGCAGAGGTTCTCTCGTGACTAGCTCTCTCATACTTGTGCTCTGGGTTTTTTCCTGGGATGCAACCTTGACAGACTCCCTTAGAAAACTTGATATTTGGTAACCCTATGACCATGTATTTGTCACTCAAATGAGAAAGATACTTTTATTTAATATGGCCAAATATTTCATGCCAAATCTTGCTTGCTTCATTAGCATGAGTAAGAAGAGCAGATGGGTTTGAGTAGGGTAGAACATGGGAAATCTTGTACACCTTCAAAGTGTGATCAACAACACCTTTTTCTATGAATTTACCATTTGAAGTCTTAGTGATTTCAACTCCATTGGGGTATAATATGACTTTCTTTGGAGACCTAGTGTGATTCATCTGATATGCTAACAAGATATTAGAGACAAGACCTGGAACATACAACACATTATTGAAATTACAATGGTCAAGATCAATCCTACCCTTTCCCATGCTGTCAGTTAGAGAGTTATCTCCCAAAACTATTGGTGGACCCTTGACATGTCAAGAGAGAAAAATATATCCCTTGTCGAAACCATATGTCTGGAAGCTCCAGAATCAATGATGAATCTAGGTGAGGTTGAGGTGCCAACAACCAAGGCATGTACTCTTTCATTGTATTTTGAATTTGATCATCCCTCCCTCTTCTTTGAGAAATCAGTAAGGGATGTGTTGTTCTTCTCTAGGATTTGGGTCAACATGTCATTTTTATTTTTCATACAAGAGCTCTCAGGATGATAGCCCTTACTGTAGTATGCGCACTTGCTCATTTCTCCTTTGTTCTTCTTCTTTTGGGGGTTCTTCTTGGAGCCCGAGGACTCCTCTTGAGACTTTCCCTTGTATCTCTTTTGTTCAGGTGAATTTTTAGCTTATTTATTTCTTTTTGAATCCACCTTAGAATCTCCAGCAACCAAATCTTTTTCTTTGGAAGGTTTGATGGTGCCCATCATCACCAATTTATCTTGCTCCTGAGTGATGGATTCCATGAACTCAACAAGATTAGGCATCTTCCAGGTTTGAGCTGTCAATTTAGTGGCATAGAAGGTCAAAACAAACACTAAATAGTTAGGACCAAGATTTTAGAGAATGGTAAAAACTAGTTTCTCCTCCTTTTCAATCCCACATTGTTTTAACTACAAAACAAGGGCATTAAACTTGGTAAAATAGAGTTGCAATGATTCAAAGCTACTGGGACTCAAGGAGATCAATTCAATCTTGATTTGATGTACTCTCATATCATCTATATTTCCAAAAATATCTTCAAGCTTCTCCCACACCTCATTAGGATATGTCAATGAATCAAGATGAAAGAGGAGGTCTCTTGAAATACTCAGACACAAAAGACCATAGGCTTCATCCCTCATGTTGTGCCATTTTACTTTCTCTACAGTTGCATTGGGCTCTGTCTCAGTAGACATGGTAAACCTATAGAGACCTTTCTCTCTCAAAAATATCTCCATCTCATCTTTCTATTCGAAAAAATTTAATGGAGTTAAGATGATCCTTTGAGATTGGTCCATACCTCAACTCCTATGCCCTTCAGTCAGCAGAATGCACTCCTAGTCAGTGACGTTGAACCTGGAAGAAAAAATTGGAAGGATAGAAATCAATCTACAAAGTCTCTGATACCATGTGTAAATTGAACCCAAGAGATAGATCAATTTCACACACAAAATTGCTAATCAAACATGCAAAATTTACACAAAAAGGAGACTGAAATTGGAGCATAACTTAATCTTGTTTTGAATAAGTGTATATTAGCCAAACATATGAAATAAAAGGCTGCTCAAATATATAATTACATGAGATATTTGAAATCACTAGGTTGCTATTCCAATTGGTCAAAAAGCAGGCTTACTAAAACAAGTCAAATCCCCCATAGGTGCAAAAAGGACTTTCCAAATCCATGAAGATCCTCACGAATTAGATAAAGAAAGTAGGAAATATAATAAGTGGTGGAGATACAAATAATTCATGCTTTTGTATGGAGAAAAGGAAGGAGGATGATGTGGTAAAAAAACAAGGGAAGTTCCCTTAGACTAGGTTTTCCTTTATGCCTTAAAAATGCTGTAAAGCAAGGAAGCTTTCAAAAAAAGTAGATATGTGCTTTAAGAAACCAGGAAAAAATAATACATGCTAAATATGTTCCCAATATGATTCCAAATAACTCCTTGACCCATTTTAGCAAGTATTGACTCCTAGGAACATGTAGAAGTCAATTAGCATACAGAGGGAATCTAGGAATCTAGGAATAAGACAAAAATTATTTAATTAATGTCAAATATGGGTAACTATGGGTTGATTATTCTAACAGAAAATGAATCCCTATAGCTACCCCAAAATAATTTGAGATGAGATAGAGGAGGGCATTGAAGAAATTTTGGAATTGGGTCTTATAAGACCTAGTGCAAGCCCTTATGCTTCTTCAGTTGTTATCGGAAAGAAAAAGGATGAAACCTTGAGGATGTGAATTGATTTTAGAGAATTTAACAAGAAGAAAGTGAATAATAGATATCCCATCCCAAGGATTAATTAGCTCGTATATCCACTCCATGGAGAAAAATTCTTCTCAAAGGTCGACCTTAAATTTAGTTATCATCAAATTCGAAGGAGGGAGGAAGACATACCAACGACTGCGTTCAGATGCCGCTATGGTCACCTTGATTTTCTTGCCATGCCTTTTGGATTGGAAAATGATCCTAGCACATTTCAATCATTCATGAACACTATATTCCACAAGCAACTTTGTAAGTTTGTCCTAGTTTTATTTGATGACATTCTTATTTATAGTAAAACATGGAAGGGACACTTGCATCATCTAGAAGTGGTATTAAAAATTTTGCATGATCAATATTTGTTTGCTAATCTATCAAAACGTGAGCTTTGTTTGAAATATTTTTTGTATCTTTGACACATCATTGTTCAATATGGTGTGAAGGTGGACTTGGAAAAAATAAAACACATTATCGAATGGTCATGTCCCAAAAATATCATCGAATTGAGAGGATTCATTGGGATACGTACCTACTATAGAAATTTTGTGTGGAGATTCTCCCAACTCACTTCACCACTCACTGATTTGACAAACAAGGATGCTTTCCAATGGAATGAAGAGGCTAAAAAGTATTTACAAAGAATGAAAGAAATAATGAGCAATTGTCCTATTCTTGCATTGCTTGATTTTTCTAAACCATTTGTCTTGGAGTGTGATGCATCAAGGAAGGGCATTGGAGCAGTCCTAAAGCAAGGACATAACCAAATATATTTGGGGAGTATGAAGATACAACCACATGAGAATATATACTCTATTTATGAAAAACAAATGTTGTACATGATGCATGCTTTGATCAAGTTACGTCAATACTTGGTGGGAAACACGTTTGTGGTCAAGACTGGCCATAACATATTAAGGTACTTCCTCACTCAAAAGGATATAAATGAAAGTAAACAAATGTGGGTGAGTAAGACTCACAAATTTGGTTTTGATATTGAATATGTGAAGGGAAATAATAATGTGGCAGCAGATGCATTATCTAGAAGACCTTCTATTTCTCTAATGGATGTTACAGAATATTGAAAAGCTATATTAGAAGTAGAATATTCCAATGATAACTTTTCTTGTGAAATTTTTAATGGGAATAACCATGACGATAGGTATAAGGTGTTGGAAGGAATCATCCACTACAAATATATAATCTATTTGGTCCCTAGTTTGAGCTTAAAGAATTTTTTTTGAAGAGAGATCATGACTCTCCTCTAGCAGGCCACCCTGGTTTCTTCAAAACATATTTAATGTTGAGAGAAATATTCTCTTCAAAAGGGTTGAAGAATGATGTTATGAAATATGGTAATGAATTCCCAACATGTGATAAAAAAATTGGAGCAAAATCATCCAACTGGTCTCTTGCACCCCTTGCCTATACCAGAAAAAAAATGGGAGAGAATTTCCATGGATTTCACCACTAGTTTACCCAAAGTACTTGGTAAGGATTGCATAACTGTAGTGGTTGATATACTCACTAATTTTATCGTTTCTTTGCTATTGCTACAACTTTCACTGCTACACAAGTGACTGAAATATTATTTAGATAAGTTTTCAGATTCCATGGCCTTCCCAAGAGCATTGTTAGTGACAAATTTAACTCCTACACAAGTTTGTTTGAATTATTGTGTCATTGATCTTCATTAAATGAGTGTGCTATCACTCAGAACGTACCAAGGTTGTGAAAGGTAAATTTTGAGGTAACATTAGAACCACGTTAGACTATATTTCTTCCCTAATACATTCATAAAGGGATCTCTCACTATTCACAAATTTTTCTTACTCAAGATATTCAATCAAAGACAATCAAAAGGTGATATTTTTGAATAGAAAAAGTTTGTTTTTATAAATTTTGGTGGGACAATCATGGAGGAGACCATTGGGAAAATGGATTCAACAATCAGGTCTGAAAGTAGGTTGCAATAGGTAGGAATTCTGAACGTTTGTGGACAGAGGCAATATAGACACCATTTCTTCAACATGGAGGTATTAGTAGGTTGATCAACAGACAGAAGAAGACAACCCGTCAAACGGAGCACCTAACTGGGGTGAATTCTACAAGACTTTAGAATAATTTTTTTTTAAATGCTTGAATAATGGACCTAGAGCATGCGAGATGAATTTTGGTCCATATACACTAATGCTCAAACATAAAAGAAAATACAAAATGGGGTGAAAATAGGATAAAAAATCACATAAAGAAATCACTTATTGAAGAAAAAGATGGCACAAGAATCTCCATCATGAGAGGTTTAACGTTCCTCCTCTACAATTTTATTCATCTCTGAAAGTACTGAAGCCCATTACAATGCAGATCCTCTCCTCTCTTGAGAACCCAACCCCTCTCCCCTTTGTGGGGAGCCTATTTATATTGTCTCAAATCCCCAAGGATAATACCCGAAATAGGATCTGAAACTGTTTACAGTCATAATCAAATCTAACAACTAGAGTGTGCTACTTCCACCACAGTTTACATATATTTAAAGAGACATCATGGGACTAGTGTGCATTCTCAATCTGGATGGAAGCACAACATTTCTAATTCTGAGCTTGCAGGTCATGAAAATGACATCTAAGGATGTTTCTGGTGGCTCATTTCTGACTAGGCTCGACCACCTGTCTGTCTGTCGAGTCAATAGCATGTCCTTCCCTTTGTGTTTGTTTCGTGTTCAAATAAACCTTTCTACATGGTTTCAAAGATGGAAAAGGAGTTTATATCCTTTCTATGCTCTTCCTTCTTTAGAGCTCCCTCCTCTCCAGGTAACAATTTTGTATGAGGGGACTTGAAGAAGGGCCGCATTACTTCTGGTAGATATAAGCCTCTTTACTGGCTTGTCATTATTTTACTCCTCACCTCCCTCGAGGTGGGATCTCCTATAGGAAATACGGTGAGGTGCGCCTTTGACTTCCTCACCACCTCAGATAAAGTTGGCAAGTGGAATTCACAAAGGCGGTGATGAAGACTTTGGACACCCACCCTTCTAGTACGAGCATTCACTCATACTGGTCGCTACTAAACATGGTCACCATGTACCGGGGATTTGGAGGCCATGATTGCATTTGGGGGTTCTAGAGGGACACCCACAAGACATGAAAACCCAAGAACCACACAGCAAGAGGTATGGCTATCTAAAAATAGTTATATCTCTCAAAGTGCTTCACATTTGTCCCCTGATGGCTGGTGTTTTCTTGGTGTAAACACCCAGGATTATACAAGAACTTAAAGGCATGTTCACCAACCATCAACACTCCCTGAGAGACGAGCTTCTCAAACCAAAAAACCATTGCAATTTTCCATAAAACTCAAGGCCTTATGCAAATTAATGCTTTGAATTTTCTCCTTAGTGCTCACTCATCTCCTGCTTAAGTGGTTCAGGAAGGTGGCATTTATATAGGGTGATGAAGATGGAAATAGAGATGACTGGAAAACATTATCATACACTCCTTAATTGGTCATCAGAATGGTTACACGAGTGGAAATGTGGGTGGGGATTTCCATTTCCTACTAAGAATCCAGTCATGCCACCTTCTTTGATGTTTTGTTGCTGCCCATATGGATCATGACATTTGGGTCTGACATTCTTTGTCTTTTCACTTATGTTGACGGTGGTATTCAACACAGCTTTGGCTAATTACATCCCTGTGCTTCGTGTAAAGGACAAATTCGCCACTTCAACAATCCAAGATTCATGATCTCCTATTGCTTCATGCATAAGCCTCATTAAGGATCTCAAGAGTCAAGAGGGATGGTGACGTCATGGACATAACTTTCACCTGATGCATGTCACAAATGGCGTTGAGGGATATGATTATTTTTTAGATTGTATGTGAGGATATCCTTTAAATAACAGACCTGACTAGGACAAGACCTTTACCAGGTTGAAAATATTCCATTCCATTGATCTGAAACCACCTTGTATCCATCATATATGTGTACATGGCCTCCTCCCATTTCCATTTTCAGAAACACTCAGAGGGTTCAAGAATTCCTACCTTGTCCATTCATGTAGTATTTCTATCCTGTCCCTATTGGTGCTTCATACATTCACTTGGGTTATCATTAGCTTCACATCCCAGAAGGAACAAACCTTTTCAACTCCACATGGATCCTTTCCTTTGTAATCTAAGCATTTGGTATGCAACATCTTCACACCGGAATCCAACACTAACCACCAACATAGCTTGATTTAGGAGACTTGACATCGACCATTGATTAGTAAACTACCTTTATCGGGACAATTCAACGTTGAAGACCTTAACACTTTGTCGATATTCCCTCATTCAATCGATCAAGCATATTTACATCGTGAAATTTACCACATCGGTTGATTAGCCCCTACCTCATGTCACAACTGTTGATCTTTGTAGCCCCTACCACTTTTCATGTTTCAAAATTGCAACTTTACACATGCTAGTTCAGATTGTGGAATTGACTACGATCGCAGATCTATCTTCGTCTTTATCACAGCCATCCAATCCTTTATCCCTTTAACAGATTCCACAATTTGGAAAAGTTTCTTTCTCTTCGCATGTTTATCGAGAGGAATAATTTAGGATCATCAATTTGCCTATGCATCGATACTGACCCTCGAACATTTCTCCCCTTTAACTGACTTCACAAACCTCAAAATTAAATCCTTCCTCGCATCTTCGATCCATGGAATTGATTTCCGTCATTGATCTTCATCACCTTGCATCTGGATCATCGATCTTATAGCTGTGTACCTCCTCTCCACCACTGCACACTCCAAATACAGAGTGATCTACCACCATAGATCGAACTCATTTTCATCATCCAATGGCTTACAATGAAGATCATGCTAACCAATTAATTTCAAAGGTGCTTTCATGAAATATTCAAAGATAATCATTTCCAAACCCTACAAGCCCATAATTACAAAATTCAAACATACTGCTAACAACTAGTTCCATTAGGGATGCTATCCTCCCAGTGAGGTAGCAAAGAACCCCGTATACCAGGTGCCAGGTCCATTGGGATGCTTTTCATCTTTCTATGAAACTTTCAACCAAATCTGAGTTGGACCATAAACTGGACTATTCTACAAGCAAATTCCTATCACTCTATAAACTGTCACCCAGCCATACTCTGAAACTGAAAATGACTGTAACTGCAAACTTTAACCTACAACTCGACTGCGCTTGAAATTGAAACTAAACTAAAACTACTGAAATAAATGCTCGACATGTCGAGCTTATTTATTCCTACCTATCCTACTTAACTGAGCACAAATACCTAATCAAGTAAACTCTGACATCCAATTAAGCCAATCAAGCAAATGATCCCACAAACTAACTCTCTCTTCATGTTTGATAAAAAACAGAGATGATAGACTTAATGGGAGAAGGTTATAACAAGTAAGTTGATCTTTACAGTAGAGATATAACTAGTCATTACCATTACCTAGCTTCTCCATGTATTCTGCCACTAGATCATAGAAGACATGATAGCTCTCAACATACTTTGTCCTTTGCTTGCCATAGGAAAGCTTCCCAAAATGTAACTCCTCTAGCATACTGTCAAACTGATATTTAAAAGAACTTTGAAAGGAACTCTCATGACTGATTTCAAATAAATTATCCACAATTTCATTTAAAATTTCTGAATTTAAAACTTCACCTTCCTTATATGCTTCAGCAGAAATATCATCCTTTTCTCCAACAGAATCAAGCAAACACAATCCTTCTTTATGGGATGAAATTTCTGAATGTGAAAGATTAAAAGAAGCATTTATTTGGGACCCCTCACCTCTTCCTTTGTGATCCGATGCCTCCTCGCAAACCACTGATTTATCCGTTAGTTGATATTTACTGCATGATTGTTCATCCTCATCATCTTCTATTTCAAACAAGTTCATGAAATGTACCATATTCTCAAATTTTTGTTTCTGTTTAGAGGCTTTAAGCATTTGTCTTATCAGTTCAAATGAAGAATAACACAACAGAAAACTGTCACTTTCAGCATGCTCATTGTCCTCCATTTTTTCAGCCTTCCGAATTTGGATTATAGTTAGCTTCTGTTCACTAATAGACCTCAATTCCATAATCGATTTTGTAGGTATAACATCTGGAATTCATCCTCATATTTATCATGTATGGGTATATCCAAATCCTTTTTAAAATCATCACTACTAGAATTTGTAACAAGCTGATTGCAATATTCAGAAAATAGATTAGTAGAGTCATCTTCTTTTACATCATTTGGCTGATCATTTCCCTGTTTACTAAGAGAGGGTTTGAGATCCATAGAAAATGTCTCTTTTCATTTATGTTGCTCAACCAAATTTAATTTCTTTTCTAGTTTAACAACATTGTCTTGGTCTGAAATTTTTTTAGACATCCTAATATTATCTTCCACCTCCAAACAATTTGTAAACATGTGCTGCAATGTGACTGACTTTCTCTCCAAAATAAGTAATGACAGTTCAAGAGGAAAGGTAGCTACATAATGAAGCTTACCAACATTTTCCAGATAATGTATTCCCTTTGGAATGTTATAGTAAAATTTTTCAAACCTCCTCTTAAATCTAGACATGGTTTCACCCTCTTGTTTCTTCAGGGAATAGAAATATGAGATTATTTGGTCTAATGGCCTTCTCTCCAAAATTTCAAAAAGATGTCAAAAATATCTTCCCATGTACTGATGGATTCAGGATGCAAGTGCTTAAACCATTACTTAGCATCTCCTTGCAAAGAATGGAGAAAGATCCTCATGTAGACATCAACATTTTCTACCTCAAAGAGGTCAATGAAATGTTGAAAGGCTTGTAAATGTTTTTCAGCTGTAAGGTTCTTGGATTCTCCATCAAACTTAGGAAGGTACTCGTACTGCTTTGTAGGGAAATCATGAAGAATAAGAGGTAAGTGTAGCGATCCGTATTGGTTTGGGATATTCGAAGAAGCAGAGCTATGTGGAATGGAAGTATTGTCAACTAAGGTTTTATGAGGCTCACATTGTTGTAAATGAAAGTTTCCTATGGCTAGGGTTTAAGAGGCCATCAATGTACTGGGGTTGAAAGCTATATGCAAATGGTTATGCAAGTATATATAAACAAGATTCAGATATTAGAATGGTTCATACCTTAATAAACAAAGGTTTCTCCAAGAGACCTGCGAAAAGAATTATACCTTCCTCAAACCAATATGACCACATATAAATAAATGATAATCAAATAAACATGAAATAATGATCTGACTAACATCATTCATATGATCATAAACATAGATTCAATTACACATTGAACAATGATTTGGGAAGAATAAGGACCTCACTTGTTTATTAATGTTGAAAACAAGTACAAATATACCTTCTCTTCAAGTTGTGCACCTCACGAAACCTTGATCTAGTTTTTCTACTTCTCTTCTCCAAGGAACTCAGCCTCCAAGCTCTGCAACACAAGGGTATGATCACTAGCAAAGGTGTGGGAAAAGAGAGTCCCAATTCCTCTAGCATGACAATGAAAAAGTTCAAGTCTCCTCTCATGGACCTCCCTACCTATATTTATATGTTTATGAAGAGATAGGGTCGAAGGAAAAGTAGTTACAAATGAAGGAGTCAGTTACATAACTAACCAAACTACCCAAACTTCAAAAAATGTATTTTTGACATGAATACATGGGTTGTACAGACATTAGTCACATATGCAGTAGGTATACGCGAGTTTCAAAGAAAATAGTCATGTATTTAGGGCATACGTGAGTATTATATATAGCAAGTCACATACCATACGCGGGTTTCCTTAAGGAAACTCATGTATACATAAACAAATATCATTTTTAGAGTACTTATAGGAATTTTCATACTTTTCTGTCTTCTAGAAAGTTTTATCTAACTAAAAAACATTTCCAATGGTGTATAGATGAGGTCAAATAGAGTTACATAACTCAAGATATGGGTCCTCCAAGTTAGGTGTTTTTTCAGTGGCTTTCATGAAGTGTCATCGTGGAAATGTCGACATGCAACAGAATCATGGGAAAGTGGTCACAGGAAGATATGTGTCATTTTGAGCTATAACAAATTCCCCCTAATGTATGAGGTTAGAGGGGAAGATGATAGTTGAAATACATTATAAAGGAAACAACTGAGTATGGAGAGAGCAGAGAATCCAAGGTCAAAAGGCTCAAACAAAGGTACCTGAAAGAGAGATAAATGTTAGACAAAACTGATCTCTGGGACATACAAGTCCATATACAAAGCATTGCCATAAAGATACATGCGGATCCAACATATGTATAACTGATGAAAATATCATGGTCGCTCAATATGCAAAAAGGAGCCATATTAAATCTAAAGGAGTCATTGCCAAAAATGAACAAGGTGGATCCATGCTCAACAATCAATTAATGCCACAAGAATACAAGGTGGATCTATGTCTCAGTAAAATGTCATATAAAATGTAACAAGGTCTTGCACAGCTTGGGAAATAGGAAAATGACGATGCTACTGTCAGCCCAAGGTATTCAATCCAAACCGCCCAAAAGGTACGAATCCTAACCATGCGAATAAAGGAGTTGAAGTCAAACATGGAGGAAACTATTTGATTACTGGTCAATAATGAGAACAGTTAAAAAATGTGAGGGAAACCACCATTAATGAAAATGGTCCTCAAGGTACCTAGTACATTCTAACAAGTGTGAATAAAAAGACTTGAATTCGAACACTTGAAAAATCCATCGAGTAGGAGACAATAAGGTATTCCCACTACCCAACAGCGAGGGAAATTGCCATTGATGACTACAATCCCCAAGGTACTGTCATAAAACTCTAAATATCATTCCTAGAGCAAGATGTGTTGCAGTCGATAGGATGAGATCCATTGGAAGGAAGGCATTAAGGAATCCTCCATCATCCAACACGAGGTAAGTTAAAGACTAATTGGATCTGGAATTGGTACTGAATTTCACGACAAGGACCACCAAAGACATGATGTAATGAACTGATACCAGGGAATGGACGACACAAAAGGTTAAGGCAACTGCAGAATGGTTGACAAAGATTTAATTCTTGAATAGTGAGCACGACACAAAAGTGAATTAGGTAGCTTTTGAAACAAAATGGACCAATGACACAAATATGCAATGTAGGAGACATTGATAGATTCCCCATATAATTGGAAAAGAGATCAACTATAGGAGTAAGAAACTCTGAATCAAGATAAGATTAAAAAACTAGGACCCAACTGTTGATAGACTCAAAACTGGTGCTTTGTTCAAGGAAACAAGACTTGCTTCCATGATGTAAAATACATGTGAATGAACTTCCCTTCCCCTCTTTCTTGTAAAGGTTTAATGAGTCCAAGAAAGCAAACTCGGGACCTTTTTCATTTTTGTAAAGCTTGAAGAAGAGACAAAAGAATGCTTGATAAATCGCTAATTCGTTGATTTTATGATATCGAACTAGTACGTGCTCGTCGGTGTTTTCTTAGTTTAGAGAGTCTAAAAACTCCAAAGAAGACTCCATGGGGGGAATTTTTCATCCAATTTAGTCTCATGAGGCCCAAAAAGTATAAAAAAAACCACAGAAGAACTCTCTTAGCTTCCAAAGAAGTAAGGAACACCTTTTTCATATTTAGTCAGGGAGGTCCAAAAAAGGTTAAATTACTACCTACCCAACGCTCCTTCAAAAGAATCATATAGCATGAGTTTTACGAGTGTGAAGGAAGGAAAGATCACTCATAAAGATCCATTTGAGTACGACAAATGGGGCTTAAAACAATAAACTCAATTATTTGTTCTTTAGTGTTTAACAAGCATGAAAAAGGCATAAAGTACACTTAGAATCTTTTTCATGTTTAGGTCTAGAGCACAAGAAAGAGAAAACTAAGCTCATACGGGGCACTTATTTTTTGTAATTCTAGTCCCTTAGGTATGGAAAAGCGATAAACCTATCCCTAAGAATACTCTTCTCAATTTTGAAGAAAAGAGAGTGTTCCTTTCTCGTATTATTCCACATGGTCAGAGAAAGTGATAACCTACCACCAATTTGGATGCCCATTCACATATTCTTAACAAGCCTGAACGAACAAGTTTACTCGGCAGTCAAGTCTATTTTGAGGAGTCAGACCTAGGCCTAAACAAAATCAAAATCTTTCCCATGAAGTGTTAAAGAGTCTGAAAAAGTTAACTTGCGTCCTCCTTACTGTTTTTAACGAGCTCGAAGGAGAGCAGAAAGAATGCTCTAAATGTGAGGAGACCAGTGTCATAGGAACGTGAAACTAGTTCCAAGTGCAAGGAACAAACCTATGCATAATGAAAGGAAAGAGAGCAAGATAAGGACACTCAGGGAGCATCTCCTAAAGGTAAAGGGTGTCAAGTTGCAAAGGAAAAATGATACAAGGCTTAGAGAAGATGAGAACAAAGATGAGGGATTATACAACAAGCTAAAAGCATGGAAGTAGGCATCAGGCTCATAAGCACAAGTAGGGAACATGAAAATGTAGTTATAGCTTGAACAACAAGACAAGGCCAGTAAACAGTTGTGAATCCAACTAAGAATCCTGTCTCCAAGAAACAACACCATCAGGATCATATTCAGAAGAAAAGTTCTAATACAGGTCACTTTGGTAGAAACACATGTGACTTTTCTATCTTCTACAAAAGGTAAAGTCAAGGCAGAATCAACTAAAGAAGATTCTATAGCACCAAGGATCGATGGTTTATAATCAGTAAGATCAACCTCAGAAGGAGAGAAAAAATCAACAAGGGAGATAGAGTCTGCGGGAACAAAATCAGTATCATGGGAGTTGAAAAATTCATAAAAAAATCAAACTCAACAAGATCACTGACTTGTTGTTCAAAGGAAGATTCAAAATACTCAACAAGACCAACATAAGAAGAAAGATCAGGATTACTAGGATCAGGGTTAGACTTAGTCACAACTGAACCAACATCCAATAGAAGGTCAGACTGTATCAAAGACTCTAGGAAGAATTCATCCAAAGGAAGGAGATCATCTAAGATAGGATACATGTCTAAACTTTCAAATGAATTGATAGAGTGGAGAGCGAGCTCCACAGTATGCATAGGATGAATCACCTGGTCAACTACTGGGACCACATCTTGAGAAGGTAAGCATGAAAATAGAGGTTTCTTCTCAGCAGCAATTGAACGCAAAGGACATGAGGCCACATAGCTCACTTGTGGTGGGGTAGTGTCTATAGAAACATTGGGAATCAATAAAGGAAAGACCTGGTCTCTAGTTGGTTTAGGAGAAGGATCAAGAAAATCCAATTGGTCGATAGTGATAATCTCTTCACCATGATTAAAGTACATCACATGAAAAAATGTTGACACCATAGCTTGCATGGCATAGACATAATCACATCCAAGGAGCATATTGAATTCCAAGGGGTCTTCTATCACCATGAAGTCAACTAAAATGGTCTTCCCACCCAAAGTAATAGGTGTTTGAAAAAGAAATCCCAAGGCTATACAAGTTCTTCTATGAAATGCCAGTAACTGACTAGCAGTCAACACCAAGCTAGGAGATCCCAGGCTTCACCAACTATGAGCAGAAAAGATACTAAATGAGGCTCCTTCATCGACAATACAACGAGCAATCATGTACGGTTCAACTTTGACCTTTATCTAGAAACGTGCATTAGAAGGAAGGCGCAACTTAACTAGGCTATTCCAATCAAAGGAAATAATCCGAGAGCTTGGTGAGGGTTGATCTGAAATAAGTTCAGTGCCCCCTTGTTCAGTAATTTCTGAATTGGTAGTGAATAAAATGTGGCTAGAAGACACTTCACTCTCCAAAGGAAGAGTGGGATTGATCTATACTAAAATCAATTCAACTGCTTCATGAAAGTCACTCTCTAAAGGGAGAGTGGGATTGACCAAATATGACATTGGTTCAATCAGATTAGGATCACTCTCTGAAAGAAGAGTGGGATCTACCAAAGCTAATATTGTCTCAACCACAAGATCAACCAAAGGTTGAGTAGGTTGTTGAGAAACTATAGCTTTTTCAGCAGAAGGAAAATCTTTAGTCTTAGACCACACTCTTTATACCTCTGCGATAGTAGGGCACTAGTGAGCAATATGATCTCCCTCACATAGCTTACAAGGGAACTTAAGTTTACACTTCGAATGACCAGTTTTCTCAATGGTGTCAACATGAATAGCAGTGGCTGGATGTTTTCTCTTAGCATGACCTGCAGAGGCTGAAAGTTTGCCCCCAGCATGACCATCAGAGGCTGGGTGACTGGTTCCAACCTAACTAAGAGAGACTGGTTGTTGAAAAACTTTAGGATGTTCAAAAATTATATGACCATGAAACCAAACTCTTCGCACTTCCGCGATAGAAGGGCATTTATAAGTAAGGTGGTATCCCTCACAAAGATGACAAGGAAACTTGGGCTTGTTTTTTGAATGGGTAGTCTTTTCAATAGTGTCAACATGACTCGTAGTGGCTGATGAATTGTCTTCAGCATGAACCACAAAGGCTGAGAGACTTCCCCCAACATGACCTACAGAGGATGAGTGACTGGGTCCAGCATGACCTGCAGAGGTTGGACGGGCACCACCATCATGAATTACAAAGGCTGAATGGTTAGAATCAACATTCTTTGCAGCAGTTGAGTGTGTGCCCCTAGCATGAACTACAGAGGCTGGGTGGATGGATCCAACATGACTTGCAGAGGTTGGATGGGGAGGTTCAACTTGAACAAATGAGGTTGAACCTATGCCCTCAACATGACCTGTAGAGGCTGAGTGATAGGATCCAATAAGACTTGGAAAGGTTGGAAGGATCCCACCAACATGATCAACAAAGGCTGGATGGTGAAGATCAACTTCACTTGCAGAGGTTGAGTGCTTAGATCCAACGTGACCTACAGAGGTTGGATAGGTGCCCCCAGCATGAATTGTAGAGGTTAGGTGGTGAGATTCAACTTGACCTATAGAGGTTGAATGGGTGCCCCCTTTCTTATGTTCCTTCTTCCTATTCCTCCTTCTTTTACTCCTTTTAGACTACCAGTTACTAGTATCAGTACTTTGACTGCATGAGGTAAAAGGAGGAGGAGAATCAACTATAGGTGAAGGGGAAGCAGTGTTTTGATGCCCTTGATATAAGGATATTACTTGAGAAGCATTAGGAGAATTCAGGGTGGTTGGAGTGGAAAACAACCACACCGGTGGCCCTAGGGTGAATCCAGGTAGATTTAGGGTGGCCATCAAAGGAACACCAACATTCCCTGTGAGAGGAACAATACAAGGAATTCCCAGCTTGGGAATCTCTTGGTTAGTGTTCAAAGCGGTGTTATCCATAGTTTCAAACTATGATACAAATTTTGAGGTTCACAAGAAACCAAAAATACAAAGCACACACCTAAAGTCACACTAAGTACAGACAAACCACACAACACTCACTAAAAATTCCTAAATCCAAACAGACAAACAAGTATAAATATGATTTCCAGAAGAAATTTGATAGACAGTTACTTGGAATCCCTATAGATGATCTTAGGTACAAGCGGAGGAATCACTCATCGCCCTCCCACACCTTCTACCGGGGTTACCTTCCAAGCCCCTCCAAGATCAACCAGAAATAGCCTTCTGGTGTACCTGTGTATGAACCCTAGATGTCAAAGAGACTAAAGGCTACCTTAAATATATTGATAGTCTGGGGGGACAGTTGCAAGCTTGGTTTATACACATGGGTAGGGTATAAAATATTAAAACCCTGTCTAAGACAGAATCCCTAGATGCGCAAAAACCTTGGTCTATGCCTTGACAAAGAATCAAAGGTTTATCTCCTCAGTACAAGCCTCCACGTGGCATCGTGCTTAACTCTCGTTTGAGAGGAGCTTCCCAGATACAATCAACATATAAAAGGGTTTACCTAGTTATTGGCCAACTATGTCTGGAATTTTATACTTGTGGAGAGTTAAAACTCCCTAATCCACAAGTCTAGCCTAAGCTAGTTGGTGTATGAGCCTATAAAATAAAACTTACTAATAATTTTTAAATTATATCGTTCATTTTAAAAGGTTGTTTTTAGTTAGAGGGTAAATGGCATGAAACTTATGTGGTGTTTTGACTCAAAGTTGAAACAAAATGCAAAAAACAAAATCTATTTTCTTTTTCTTTTTCAAATAGAAACGTGAAAGCCACAAAAGAACAATTTCTTTTTAATTTTTTTCAAAAACAATGATATGCAATGCATTAAAGACAAAACCCTAATCTACATGCATATTAAATAACTATATGTTCTTTTTCTTTTTCTTTTATAAATGCAAAATAAAAACTACCTACAAACTAAATGTATGCAGATAATAAGAACAAAGAAAAAGGAACTTTTCTATACAACCACCAAATAGACTCTAGAATGCCCTAAAGTTAGTATAAACCCTAATTGGAAGGAAGGATTGCATAAGAGACAAGTAAACTATTTTGGCATGGTGAATTTAACCAACAAAATAAGAAGGAAACAAAAACCCGTAAGCTTCTAAGTTCAGACAAAGATCACCAACAGAGGCTGACCAGAAACATAAGCCAAAAATCATGCCAAGAAAAGGGGATGGGGGAAAAGAGCAAAGAGAAAACCCTAATGATATCAAAAGGCTTACCACATAGACAAAGAACAACCAAAAAGGATGACCCTAACTCCTTGGATTCATGCACCTACATAGGACCCCAAAAGACCTACCAAATAACCCACAACAACAAAAAAAACCACAAAAATGAGGAAAAACATTGTTTTTGGGGCACACGCGGGTTGTACTACTAACAAGTCATGTATCATACATGGGTTGACAATATAGCAAGTCACGTGTACAAGAACATGCAGGTTGTACTACTGATAGGTCACCTATCATACACGAGTTGAAAGTATAGCAAGTCATGTGTACAAACTAGACACGTGACTGTTCAGTCGGCAACTCGCGTATGGGTGGGAAAAAACACAAAAAAGGTGAAAAATTGCCTTCGGAAGGCATAGGAGTTTTTCTATCAGAATAAGAAGGTGTTCCTAAGTGTAAAGAAGGACCTGAAACCAATGCAAAATACTGAAATAAATATAGAGAAACCCCAAACAGACAAGGCTCTCCCCAGCGGAGTCGCCATTTCTGTTGTAAAGGAAAGTTTCCTATGGCTAGGGTTTAAGAGGCCATCAATGTACTGGGGTTGAAAGGTGGATGAAAATGGTT
Organism: Pseudotsuga menziesii; assembly: GCA_001517045.1. NCBI lineage: Eukaryota > Viridiplantae > Streptophyta > Pinopsida > Pinales > Pinaceae > Pseudotsuga > Pseudotsuga menziesii. The sequence goes on along the minus strand of LPNX010636799.1, from coordinate 342,761 downwards.
CTATAAGTATATATAAACAATATTCAAAGATTATAATGGCTCATACCTTAACAAACAAAGGTTGATCCAAGTAGCCCTTCAATCCTCTTCTTGCTCCTCTCGCTCCTCTTGCTCCAAGAGACCTGCAAAACAAATTATACCTTCCTCAAACCAATATTAACACATATAAAGAAATGATAATAAAATAAACATGAAATAATGATCTGACTAACATCATTCATATGATCATAAACATATATTCAATTACACATTGAACAATGATTTGGGAAGAAGAAGGACATCACATCTTTATTAATCTTGAAAACAAGTACAAATATACCTTCTCTTCAAGTTGGGCACCTCACGAAACCTTGATCTAGTTCTTCTACTTCTCTTCTCCAAGGAACTCAGCCTCCAAGCTCTGCAACATAAGGGGATGATCACTAGGGAAAAGGTGTGGGCAAAGAGAGTCCCAATTCCTCCAGGATGATAATGCAAAAGTTCAAGTCTCCTCTCATGGACCTCCCTACTTCTATTTATACATTTCTAAAGATATAGGGTTGAAGGAAAAGTAGTTAAAACTGAAGGATTCAGTTGCATAACTAACCAAACTACCCAAACTTTGAAAAACATATTTTTGACATGAATACATGGGTTGCAGAGACATCAGTCACATATGCAGTAGGTATACACGAGTTGCAATGAAAATAGTCAAGTATTTAGGGCATACGCAAGTATTATATATAGAAATCCGCATACCATACATGGGTTATATTTAATTTTTACAATTACAATGAAAAGGTATACCTATTGCCTCGAGGCAGGTGTCTTCTGATCAATGGAAAGGGGTTTTCCCTTACTAGCACCATGCAAAAAAATATAAAAAACATCATCAAAATGAAACCAATAAACTCAAGAAAAAACATAATAAAATCATGTTGTTCATATTATATTTGTATAATTACAATGAGGTATACATGATGCCTTGAAGATGGTGTACTTTTCTAGTGAACTTCTGGGGACTTTCCCTGATCACCACCCTGCGACAAAAATACAGAAAAAATTACCAAATTTACAACATTAGACTCACTAAGAAAACATAAATTGTAATTATATTCGTTAATTAAAGGTTGGGTAGAATGTTATGTGTACCATTTCTATAGTAACAATGTTTGGTTTCAATTGGTATGTGGACAATGTCACCTCCTGATAAGTGACAACTCACATCTAAAAGCTATTTAAACTATGAGCACAAGACTTCGACATGCAAGTGTAACTTGGTGATGATGCCACATACCCAATTATTTGTAAGAGTTATATCTCATTTGGTATTGCATCAAGGGATGTTATTGAGTTACATAATGTAGTTCTTGTTCATGGGTTAACAAAGTATCGTCTTTCATTTTATTGCTTAACATATATTAAGTGCATCACTGATTTTGATGGTGAATTATTGATCATCAAAATACACAATCCAAGGTCAAGTGGGGGTAGATAGTGCCTTACAACATGCAACAATATGGGGTGGTAAAGAGGAATAATAGGACATTATCATACAACCAAGGCAATGGTTTATGATATAGAATTTCCAATGTTTATTTGAACATAAGTGTGTAGTGCAATTATGTAAATTACCAACACGTGTCCTCACAAGATATTAAAGGGAAATACATGGTAGGTTCCCTCATATAGTTGGTGAATATTGAACATTTCATTTTCATTATAGTCAATACATTAACCAATTGCAGGTAGATTCACTCCACTCCTACAATGCATGTTCTCTAATACATTAATAAATTGAAGGTAGATTCACTCCACTCCTACACTTTAAGGTTATGTTGCCACTTGAGGTCAAGTATGATGTACATTTCAACAAGAAGTGGGATAAGGGCATTGAGTTGGCATAAGTAAAGAACATGGCGACATTTTCTGCTACTAGTTGCAATGCTCTCTATATTCATAAGTTGAATGAAGTGATTGATTAAATGTTGGAGTCAACAACTATGTACTATGACAATCAAAACTACAGAAAGCGCCCTCAAAACACATTGTTTCACAATATCTTCAAGAACATAGACATTTGATATCATTTCCTCAAATTTGTAGGTGGTAGCCATTTTGACTAAGCCCTTGGAAAAGGTAAATATTGAGACACTAAGGGAGAGACCAAGCTTGGTTGAGAACATCATCCTTGAAAAAAGCGGACCTGTGATAGTTATTTCCTTGTTTTATCAATAGTTTATTCTCCATTATGACATAGTAGTGACAGTAGATCCATTCATGGGCATGACATATGGGTTTGGGCACAAGACTAATTTTCTTTTGGTGCAACACTAATTTTGTTCCGAAGATGGGATTGGGATCAACACTAATTTTATTTTGAAGGAGCATTGTTGTTATTTCAAACATGTTGGAAGAGGATGCATGCATACTGTAGGAATATGGAGCTTGGAACAACACTAGTTTGAAACTTTATTTCTAAGGGGTGTTGCTTTTATGTAGATAGGTTACACCACAATTAGTTAAAATTCTAGTTTAGATTTAAATAAGACACAATTTTATAGGAGAAAATGATGTATTTCATGATGAGATTGATATGTTATAGAAGGGATGCATAGCCCAAGGAGGCCATGCATTAGCATTTCTTGAGTGTAGAGACCCAATTTATTCAAGTGGTAACTTAATATTCTCCAACTTGGAACATAATTGCTAGCAACATTATCCATGCATAAGGGAACACTCACCTAGAATTTTAGAGTTTATTTATTGGAATTATAACCTAAGGAACTTCATTAGATGCATGTATTCAATGTATCTTTGCCATTTCTCTTATTCTATAAAGGAGACCTAGGGTGCACCACTAAGATGGAAGTTAGTGTAATTAAGTTTTGAGCTATAGAAATCTCATTTTCCACTTTCAATAAATACATATTGTGTTTTTTATTTTCATGTTTTTAATAATAATTGTTTGCATATTAAAATATTCAAAAGTTGCAATTTTGATATGGGCTTTCATGTGTTTAGCTACCTAGAGTTTAGGGTGTTTTTCTTTAGTGGAAATTTGCTCACTATCCATTAAAATTTTACAATATACATTTCATTTTCATTAGAAGATAAAAAATTGTGGCTAGTTCAGCATGTATATTAAGTTAGGTACACGCTAACATATCTATAGTTCCAAGGACTTTATATGTCATTAAGTAATTAAATTGTTTCCTAGTACAAGTTTACAATAATGGGAATCATTGAGGATGCTAATACAAGAGTAGGGCATAATTCCACAAAATCAATATGTGTTCTCCTTCCAAATTTTCCAATTAATATATGGAAAATATAGGAAACATGGTAGGTTATTTCATAGGTTTTGAAGATAACATGTTCTCCAAGTCTAATCAATAGATATCAACATGTGAGTTTTGAAATATGTGGATTTATAAAGGGAAAAGAAAATATAACTTGACTCTCTATTACTATAAAATTATTTTCATGTGCATTAAGTGTCATATTCATGATCATTTGGTGAATAAATGTCCTAAATTATAGGGTATGGGAATGGAACAAAGTGGACAAGAAACCCTTCTATCATTATTCTTCATTCTCATTAGACTCTTCATATTTAGACTCAAGACTCTTTTCATATTTTCCTTACTCTTCCTCCAGGTCTTACGTTTTTAGAATCCAACTTAAACTCAAAATTTGAATCTAGGCTATTCAACGTGCTGGTTGTTGTTTCTTTCCCAGTTTCTCTTATTTCACATGCTAGTTGCTACATTGTAGGGTTTCTATACATAAGTTGCTTAGGATTTGACAACGAGATTATAATGGTTTTAGTTAATCTATTTGTGATACATTTTTTGTATGAGGGTCACATTAATGGGATAGGTTTGAGTTACGTTGTTTGTTACACTCATACATGTTCCTATTTTACCTTTTTAAAAGATACAATATGAAGGAAAATGAGGTTTCGTGAAGAATATAAAGGCACATTTCACACAAAAATGGTGTCCAACAAAACTATATAGCACATTATGTCAAACTAAAAAATTTCAAGTGAATTAAGTGTGGCTACTAATAGAGTTGGGATGCATTACATGCTCTATAGCTTCTCAACCTCCTTGAACTTCTTTGTGAAATTCCAAATTGCCTCAACCTCCTATGCAAAATCCTTGACCTCCTCAACCTCCTTTGTGACCTTCGTGGTGACCTATACAAACTCCTTGACCTCCTCTGCAAAATACTTGACCTCCTCGACCTCCTTTGTGACCTCCATGGTGACCTATGCGACTTACTTGCTCCAGCTCTTCTTCAAAATCTATGACCTATGCGAACTCTGGTCAAAGGGAAGGAGTTTTGGAGATCAACCTAAATCCCCTCAAAGAAGAGAGGTGGATCTTGTATCAAAATCAACTTTTAGATAGGTGTTGGAATGCTAGATATACGTCTCTATGGAATGATTGGATCGAAGAAAGGACCCAATCAGCCCAATGTTGTTATATAAAGTAACCCAAGTGCTAGTTAGCTATGCATGGTGTTGGAATGGAGTGCAACCTATCAATAAAACCTTAGATTCGATGGTAAGTGTTTTATATATAATAATTTACACAATAATAAATAAGGCTTCAATCTTCCTTTCTTAATTCATTTATAAGGTGATTCCCTGCACTTAAATCTCGTATTCACATTATTATACAATTCTATGTAATAAGCTTATAAAAACCTCTAATATTTATTAGTACCTAAGGGTTCATAGTTAGGTTGTAGGGTAGAGGTTAACGGTTCATAGTTAGTGTCATGTCCCATCCCCTCTACTCAATGGAGAGGATGCAACCAACACTGTTGCTACTATCAAACAAGAAATCTATCCCATGAACCATAAACCAAAATGCATTGCAAATAAAATATATACAGATGCATAACAAATGCAAATATAGCGGAAGCAACAAATTCATTCAAGCATTCGTCATGTTCATTTTAATTTATAAGACAAATACATTGCAGAGGTTAAACACAAGAAAATACTTATCTTAAGAAGAAGATTCCCCACAACTAGCTATCTCACTGCAACGTTCCACCCAACCATAGGCTAGTGTGCTCCTCAATCTCTCAGCACCACTGCCACCCCTAAGCTGGGCATGATTTCCACAGGGAACTAGGGAACATATATTCACACACAACAAGACCATACATTCACAGTCAAGCCAATAATCACATCCAACACAGTCAACCCACTAACATATGGGTCCCTTGGACTTACTCAGCCAAGCCAACACATGGATGCACTTCACAACAAAATACAAGTTCTAGGATTGTAGAAAAATGTTTGGCAACCATAAAAGGAAATGGAAGATGGGGAAAAACACCCTGGGTGAGAAATACAATTTCAGGAAATGTTCTTAGGCTTCACATGGGAAAATCAACCTCACCAAACGCCCAAAACATGGATCTATCTTCCCAGCCACTAAGCATAACCAAAAGGGATGGGTTTGCAACCAAAACAGACCAGTAAAATGGGGAAAAAATTTGTGAGAGAAATACGATTTCACAAAACATTTCTAGGCATTTTAGGGGCTAAAAAGGCTTCCATACACACCCAAATCGTGGGTCTCCTTTTCCCACTCACTACAAAACTCCAAAAATAAAATTTTGGGTATGGAAAAAATGAGAAAATGACATTAAAACGTGAAGGTAAATGCATGACAAGCTCGCGCTGCATAACAAAGACAAAAACACCTCTTAAAACCCCCAAATTGTGAATCCTTGCTACACATTCACTCACCAAGACCAAAACAAATTTCTGGGCATGTAGAAATGGAGAAAAATGCAGAAAAATGGGATGAGAATACCCCAACTATCTCCAAATGCATGAGAGAGAAAGCACATGTGTGAATAATGGGATGGGCATGCATTTCCAAGAATTTACTTTCCCAACAAGTCAAAAACATGTTTTTCAAAAAGGGGTGGCTTCCCAAATTCGAATTTGACTCCCATACTCTTCCCATCCCCATGCATTAACTTCCTCAACCATTTTCTGGCAGAAATAAATGATTGACACAAAAAGAAAAAAATGGGGTTCACAACTAGGGCTACTCACTAACCCTATAACCCCTAAATAATTAGGATACTATAAGAATGAATCATAAGAGAATATGATGCAATATAGTAAAAAAATACATCTTTATTTTCTATACATTCTATATTGCAATTATGTCAAGGTTTCTTGGGTATGAGGTGCGAGTTTAAAATGATATCTATTATATGTAAATAGATATAGAGACTACATGGTTTTTAGAATGGGTTGATGGGGTATGGAATTTTGTATGAGGGTTAATGGGATTATGGGTAGGGAATAGGTCTTCAAAGTCATGTTTTTTTGTAGAACCCTCCACCCCCCAACCAACTATCATCTTAAAAGAAGAGTTTGTGCAGGGAGTTAGCTAGGTATTGGGTTAGGGATAAGTGGTTAAGAGGTATTTAGTTAGGGATAAAGGGTTGTACATATATATATATATGTATGTATGTATGTATGTATGTATGTATGTATGTATGTATATGTATATGTATATGTATATGTATATGTATATGTATATATATATATATATATGTATGTATGTATGTGTATATGTATATACATATATATACATATACATATATATACATACATATACATATACATACATATATATGTATGTAAATGTATATGTATATATATATATATATGTATATACATATATACATATATACATATATACATATATACATATATATATACATGTATACATATAGATATATATATATATATATATATACATATACATATATATATATATATACATATACATATATATATATACATATATATACATATACATCTATATACATACATATATATATACATATACATATATATATATACATATATATACATATACATCTATATACATACATATATATATACATATACATATACATATACATACATACATACATACATACATACATACATACATACATATGTATATATACATATATATGTATGTATGTATAAATAGATATATATATGTATGTATATATAGATATATATATGTATGTATATATATATATATATATATATCTATATATATATATATATGTTCGGGATTAGGGGGTATTTTTTTCACTTATATGCATGCATGGGTTAGGCCCATGCATGCAACCCCATGGATAATGTGCAGAACCCTAAAAAAAAATTATGCATTCCCTACATAGGGAATAATTGTCCTGCAAGTGGGATATGGTCATTATGTCAAGTTATAGAACATCGTGGATTATTATTTGGATTTATTACATTGAAAAAAACTTGAGATATAACATTGAATATCTGACCACTTTCATATATAACATCGTATTTTCTACACATTAATAAACCTAAATGAAATCCAAAATTTTGAACCCAAAATCCGATGACACATTTAGTTTTTTTGGGTTTCATTGGATGGATTTGTTTTATTTTTGGTTCAAATCTATTTGTACCCCCTTAAACCCTACCAAGTGAAACTCCTTAACTTATTGTCCCTAACTACATAACTTGTAACCCGTATCCCTTACCTTAAAATACAAACCCCATAAATATGACCAAGTGCTAATATATACCCTACACCTAAAACCAAATAACCCTTTAAGTGTTACCATTGAATACCATTCAAACTTGACACCTAATAATATAGATTAAAATTATAAATACCTAACTCCTAACCCCATAACACCAAACTCCATATCCTTTCACTTGATCTAAACCCATAATCCTTAATATTAATTCATTTTCCTAACTGCATAGCCATATTCATGACACAAACAAACCACAGACCCCTTACCTTAACCAACACATTCCTACACCTAACGACATAAACCATAATCCCCTCCCTTCCCATAACTTTGTACCTCATAAGTACGTTGTAAGAAAAACCTTAAAATGATGATGATAAGAACTTCATAGACAAATATTCCCTATATATGTCACATGTGATTCCACATTGGCCCACACTTAAGCCACAGTTACAAATTTCATGACATAAATTTGTTTATATAAATATAATATGATAAAGATTTTATTTGTGGACTATGCTTTGTTAAAATTTAGAAGGGACCATTTAAAGAAGGGTGCAAGAGATAAAAACAAATGGATCTTAGTGGATTGAGTTATGCCGGTTGGATTCTTTAATATTTAATAAATACATAAATTTGTTTTTTAATATTATTTTAATAATATGAATTCAAGGAAAATGAGACATATTTGGTGTTGTGACCTTAAGTATTGAGTTGGTTCGATTGATCAACACTTAATCTCGAAAGATGAAAAATATATATGTTGATAAAAGAACCAATATATAAAAATTAACAATTAGAAAAATGATATTATTTTCAAATCTACACATCATAGAAAGAAACCCTATGGCTTCCACTTGTGAAGGGAACAATTGGATGCAATATTGAGATTCATCCAAACCCATCAAGCCCGTTTTTGTTAACTCAATGGATTATTACACAACATAAAGAGAATTTTCACACCTCTGTGTTAGTATGGCTTTTTTATGTTGATTGATGGTATTATAACTTTGGTATTATGCATTTTTTCAAGTTATTAAATGATGAGAATATTGAAGAAGTTGCAATTTTATGGATCATTTATATTTCATTTGTTAGTGTTTGTGTATTTACTTTTTCTTCTATCATTGAAATAGGATTGCTTTACAAAAAAAGGTTTGCAGACTTTCTCCACTACTATATCAAATTACCTAAGATGGTAAAGGAACTCAATAAAAAAAATATTGTCTAACAAGAAGTAAATAAAATATAGGAGTATCATTGCAAATATGAATAATGGTTCCGCTATGATGAAACAAGACACTTTAATTTTTTTAGAGTTGAAATTCATAATAATTTTAGTAATATTCCAAACATCTTATGCCAAACATTTGAGATATTATATTGCTGACATTGCATTCCACATGTACATAATTTTTATAAACCTGCAATATATTTTTCCATATGTATAGTTTCAAGTCCATACTAATTCTATGTAAAGTAATATATATTCCGCAAGGTGATCTTAGACTTATTGACGTTGCAACTAAAGGTCATATTTTGGTTCCAAAATGGATTTCTAGATTCCATGAATATTCTTCCCTATATACATTTTAGTATATAGTATTTATATAAATATAGATTCAACCATAAATGGCAATAACGAAAGACATGAAAAGATCATTCCACTAAGTTATAGTACTAAGTTAAACAACTAAATTACTCATGAATGTGAGAACATAACCCAATCACATGGAACACATATAGTTTTCATTGTAAAGAAACCAAGAAACATATGATATAAATTGTCTTACTTATTTATTTTTTCCTTTTCAATCACGAACTATTTATATGCAATCAATCACTAAAGCTGCACTTTTTTGGGTCATAAGTCGCCACCCTAGTATGTGAGAATGCAACTCATCATCTGTTAATAGTACATAGAACATATATTTACATAACACGATACATACAACATACATAAAAAAAGATACACAATCTAAATATCCAAATGAAATTTAACTTGATCCCTAATCCTTTATCAATATTATCCATCCATAAAACTATTCTTCATTAGAGCGAAGAATGTGTGGCTCAACAATATCTATATTTTAAACAAAGAAGAGATAAGTCAATGTTGAAGCACTAGTGATAGACTATCTCACTAATATATTTGAATAATTTATCATAGAAAGGAGTTGGAAACCAACCATAACTCTACACAATATATATTTTAAACAAAGAAAGTCAATGTTGAAGCACTAGTGATAGAATATTTGACTAATATATTTGAATAATTTATCATAGAAAGGATTTGGAAACCAACAATAAATTTACACAATCGATAATTATACGTGAGAAATATGGAGCAAAGGTATAATCCAACTATAAACTGAAAAATCCAAGAATGTATTAATATTGAAGATCAAGTTAAGCCTCTAATATTAGCACACAACCAACTATCTACTAGTAAAAAACATAAAATTCTAAACTTTATTTACCAAGTTGAGTTGTCATGCTACAAGTCCAACCATGCCTAAAAACTTAACCTTTGAAAACTTTGTCTAGAATATATATTGTTATAAACAAAAACTAGGGAGAAGTGATTAAATCCTCTTGTGCATGGTTTTAGTGGATGTGTTGATAATTAGTTTGTGCATATCTATCTCTCTCATATTTAGAAAATAGCACTAAAATATTAAATGATTACTTTCCAAAATCTAGAACAAATACTATAGTGTATTAATGGATTGTGTCTTGAAGAAGCACTTCAACCTATGATTTTATCAAAACCTTGAACTTTGCCTATATACTTAAACTCTTAGTAGGTAAATATAATTTATAGGAAATGCATTCACACTCCTCTAACACACCCTCTAACTATTGTTTCCTAGTATTTACATCCATCATCCAATTTTTTTTTATGATCATGGATATATTGCAGTTATGTTTGATAAGGAATTATGTGATCAACAAACCGATGATCAACTACTATAGGTCACAATCTTGCCACTATATACATTGAACCTTGTAATCATGCTCAACATAAAAAGTTGGATCTTTATAAATTCTCATTTTCTTCTATCACAAAGAATATATTGTCTCTAGGATAGGTTGCAGTGATGTTAGGTGTTCCAGGATCTGGGGCATTGGACACATATTAATGTCCTACCAATATACCCCCTCTTCTTATTCTTCTCTCTCTCTCTCTCTCTCTCTCTCTCTCTCTCTCTCTCTCTCTCTCTCTCTCTCTCTCTCTCTCTCTCTCTCTCTCATTTGTTGATGGGGTTTAAAGGAATGTTGGTTGTATTTGATGGGTATATTTCCTTGTGATGAGAAATTTACTTGTCAAATTCCATCCCATTTACTTAATTATTAAAATATAAATCAAAGGAGGATGCATGGAGAAGGAACCTATAAAATGTATTTCAGTGGTGCAAGGCTATGGATAAGTTTCAACTACTACTTCTATGGTATATACTAATGAATAATAAAATTGGCAGTGGAGTGGGGTTGAGGGGGGCTTAGCAAAGGCATGTGTGAAGTGGTTTCCTCAAGGAAGCAGTACCTGTAGATAAGAGATATATTCAGATTTTCTATGCCACAGATGTCGGATTTTCTACACCAAGGACGTTGGATTTTCTATGCTATAAATGTCAAATTTTATATGACAAAGACATCAGATTTTATACGCCATGGGAAACCGTTGAATATGCTACGTTAGTCAAATAATCAACTATCGTCAAATATTTGACGATAGTCAGGCTAAATTTAAAAAAAAACACAATCCAAAATTTTGAACCCAAAATCCGACGACACATTGATCTTTTTTGGGGTTAATTGGATGGCGTTTTCATATTTTGGGTTCAAATCTATTTGTGGTAGATGACAGAAAGTCACCCATTTTCGTTCCTACCTTTCCCACTAAGGAGTAGAATATTGAGTGGGAAAGGTTAATGAAGGGAGTTGAGAAGTCATTGAAAGACTTTTGTAAGACACAACATGATCTAGAGAATAATTTGCAGTAGTGTCAAGCCTTACTACTAGAATTCGCTCCATTAAAACTTGTGGAAAAGGTGTTTGGTTTCTCTAGTAAAGGAGCATCCAAAGGTTCCTATCATAATATTGGTTTGGAGGGAAGTAAATTCACTTTCATTGTTCATCCTTTAAATGACCATGAGGATAACAAATAAACCACCATGTGGAATACCCAACTAAATTGAAACCTTTCTCATAAACTCACCGTGGCCATATGAGAAATTGGATCAAAGGGACTCACAAATTGCAACATTGATTCTTCTGGTTGAACACAAAGTGGAGCAGCATGACCGAATAGATCAGCCACATGGGAATGATTAAGATGTGACACCAAGGTATGACAAAAATTATTATTTTTGTAGAAGTCATAATTCCTTGCATAAATCATAGGTAGTAACCATTTAATGTGTTGATAATGGTATTTCATGTATTGATAATGGTATCGTAGAATATTCTAATGTTGATTTGGTTGTTAAGGATGAATTATGTATTGTGGATTCATGCTACAAGAAATATAATTTTGGAATATTAGCCACTAAAATATGTGAACATAAAACTTCTAGAAGATGGATGCAAAATGGAGGTACTCAAGTTTCTATGTTGGTGAATTAGAGATCACTATTAAGGAGCTTGATGAAAGAATGGTTTCTGATAAGGATGGTGGTGCAAAATCATATTTGGATCATATTTTGAGAAAGAAAAAAAAATAGCCTTCCATACACTATTGGAGCTTCATTATGAATCTAATGTAGAGTGCACAAAAGATGGAAGAAAATCAGAAAATATTGTTGAAGAGGATTGTTCCCACGAGTCACATTTTCTAGCAGGGAAATTGAAGGTAAGCAAAGAAGAAATCAATAAAGTCATGATTTTTTTATGACACTAATTCCTTGTTTGCATATTTTTGTTGGAGAGATTCAGAGACGGTTGAGGGGTTGGAGGAAAAATATTCCCTTGCAGAAATGGAGGAAAATAAAAAAGAAGTGATAGCCATGAAAGTTAACTATCTACACTTGGTTTTCAATAAATATTATACTTTTAGGCTTGGTGATATGTACCATAGTGCACTATAAGAAGAAGAAGGTGAGGTTGACAAAATCACTAATGAGCTATAGATCACACATGATTCTTTGAATAGCACTCAAATGTGACTTCAAAAATCAGAAATATTGGTTGGACAACTTTGTAGGGAGCTAGAAAGAATACAATATTCCTCCTACACTTGAAAAGAACAATTGCACATGGCTGATTGAAAAAATGATATGATTGAGGAGCCTCATCTGAGGTATGATCATGAGGATATTTCGTATTCATAGGTGATTGATGAGGAAGTTGACATGGAGAATGTGGACAAAGTACTTGTATTACATCAGGAGGATCATGAGCTTCCCTATGGAAGAGAATTAGTCATGGAGGAGGAAAATGAGCATTCTCTTTATTGACCAACCAAAAAAAGGGTATATGCATCCATGGATTCAGTGGATAGATGTATGATAGGGATGGATACATGTTTCAGCTAGAGAATACCAATTAGTGTTTAGTCTTGTGAGTAGTAGCAGATGCATCTATGGTTGTTATTTGATACGTTAATTTATCTTTCCATGACATGGGAGTTTCACCTGAGTCAGTTGGATGGGACATGTGACAATGATGTGAGACATAATTTTGGTGTGCATGTTTCACATTAGGAACTTCATATTCTATTGGATACACTCATAGAGGGTCGAATTAGCATTGGGAGTGATGAACTTCCAATTTGGTGGTGGGATCTAGGCATCCTTCATAGTGATGGATTTTTTTAGATGAAAGTGATGATCAGAGGAGTGAAACATAGATAGTGGGATCATGGTATTACTTGGTTCAAGTTCTTTAGACACTCTACATTTCTTAGTTTCATTTGTGACCCTAGGATCATTTTGGGACACTATTTTTATAGTTGGGTTGCTGGTAGGACAATTGGGGAGATGGATCTATCTATAGAGAGGAGGAGTATGACCAAAGTGGCACAACAACAAAATGGTGGTCCCTTTCCAGATTAGCTTAAGATCATGAGGATACAGTTGTAGGAAAAACTTTCACCAGCATACCCATAGGTGAGAGTCATTTTGGATCTCATGTGGTGATATTTTTAGTAATTTGGTTTGCTGGGGAATTTTTTGAGTGGTTACTTCTGGATGGTAGTGGTCAAGAGGATTCCTAAGAAAATACTTTGCATGGCCATACATTAATAACAGTATACTACACCTCCTTTAAATGTTTTCATCCTTAATTTGATTCAGATTGTGGGATATAGAGATGATGAATTGGTCCACTTGAAATTGCATCCTTGTGAATAGTCATCACTAAGGAAGGAGGTAGAAAATTCGATGAGCATAAGTTGGGGAAGACTAAGAAGCATTAACACTCATAGGTTTAAATTTCTTGAGGATAAGTAATCTTGGGTAGGGAGGACTGTTATGTCCCCAAATTATTTCTATGGACCATTCCATTGGACTAGGGAGGTAATGGTATAAAGTCACTTGGAAGATTTAAAGAAGAATAGTAAAGTGGTGAATTAGGGTCATGAATCACTATGGAAAAACCAAGGTCCAAGGAAAAATTCATTGAGAAAGGAATCATTCTCTCCTAAAAATTTTTTTTATTAATATTTTGATAAATTAGACAAGGAAAGTGCATTAGTGGTGGAATGAGTCCAAATATGTGGTGTGAATCACACCTAAGGTGGAAGGAATCCTGACATGAAGGAATATCAAGGGTTGTAACCCCCTAGGATAAAAAGAGAAAATATATGACATGTTGCAGGTCCTTATGATAGCTTATGACATGTTTCAGGTCCTATATTTAGCAAGGATGGAACTATAGGTTATAGTGGGCCTACATGAGGTGTAACTCCCTCAAAATCAAGCTAAGCCTATCAAATTCGAATTTGCAAGGTGTATGAAGTTATAATTTATCTAGATAACATTAGAGAGGAATTAAATGCATGCCAAGGTGTCATTATCTCATAAAAATAACATTTATAAATATTTTATTGAATATTTCTAAGAGAATTCTATAATGAGGGGGAAATGCTCCATGAAGATTTATAAAAAGGGTAAGACACACGTGAAGGGGATTTTGGTCATTTTGATTTTATGACATTGGATAGCTATTGTGATTTTTCATATCTTGGGATATGAGCCCCCTTCTATATTTGTAGATGTTTCCCTTGCAATTGTAAACTGGTTTCAGTGGAGAAAGATTCTGCCCTAGCTAGTAGAGAGGAGAAGATCATCCACATCTCTTCATTGGGATTCATAGTTGATTATTTAGAGGAAAAGTGACATTAATATTTCTATATTCAGCATATTATGGATGTTTATGTTAATTTCTAGTAGTTGGGTCGAATTCTTGATGGTGTGTTTGTGTTTTAGTTGAACCAGTTTGAAATTTGTGGTGTTTTGGGACAAACATGTTTGTATTGGTTCCTTCTTGAGGAGGGAACACGTGTTGTCATATATATCTTTTGAGGGATTTTTCCATATATTATAATCACTTGTAATTGATGGAGGGTGACCCCTTGGTTTCATATATGAATTTTTAGCTCGAAATATTGCTAGTAGAGGGTGTTTTATGGAGAGAAACTTCCTATGGCTTGGGGGTACCACAACAGATAGATTTGACACTAGAAATCAATATTTCCCAATATGCAAGAGAAACCAAACATATAACACTAAGTGATACTGAATTTTACCTTGTTCTGGATGGTTGAAGTAGATCCTCGTTGATCTTTTCCAATTCATGCTTGCATTAGCAATTTTCTCTCAATAACAGCAAACAAGGACAGACATGCTCTATAATAATGTGTTAGACCTACTCTAGCATATATATTCAACAATATGTAAGAAATTAAGTACATCCATGAATTCAATATTCATATTCAAATGCACATAATTGGACAAGAAAATATATTTCTATTAATAAAATCAGAGATTACAATAGTGACAACCTATATCGGCATGTCTATGAACTGGAGACGCTAATTCCTCCACCTGGGCCTCCACTGCCTCATTCCTCCATCTCTCGATAGAAATATCACAAAGCAAAGGCAAGCTTGGGAAGAAAACAAAGTGCTCCAAAGGTACAAAGGGATGCAGACTCAAGTATAAGCAAACTGAGGCAACAATGGACTATAGTTTCTTTTCTCTTCAATTCCTCCTCCTTCAATGTATCCAAGAGGTTCCTTATATAGCACTCCAAATAGGTATTGGAGGGTAGAATCTAAGTGATATCAAGGAATATGGAAGTCCAAGAGTTAGGATCTTCAGAATCATATGAGGAAAACTCCAAAAATATTTGGATTTATGCACATATCCCAATGTATGCGGGTTTGCGGTCAAAATTCACGTGTACATGCGAGTATTAGTTTAAAATTCGTGTACAACAATAAATAGGTGTTTTCTAGGGATGATATTGGGACATCAAAGTATAATATAATTCCATGGGGTCTTAAACATCTACAGTGGGACAAGGAAGGCCATAAATATCTGATCAACCATGTGTGTTAAAATAAGCTAAAACAGATGCCCCCTAATGTGTGAGGTTAGAGGGGTGACATGATGGCTGAAATACATTATAAAATCCATCCCATAAGTGGAGTAATGAAGACCCAGGTGGAAGAATCAACCACTCATTAGTACAATACAATAATCAATCTCTGCATGTGACTGCAAATACATATAGCAGTCTCGGATACATAACAGTATAATGGCCATGAATAGGAATGACATACAAAATATGACATGTGTGTTCATAGCCACGTACAATATACAATAGACCAAAATCTCCAAAGTGGATGAAGATATACAATAGATCAATATCTCCATAATAGGTGAATATATACAACGGATCGAGATCTCCATAGTGCATGAAGATATTTGATATACACTAGAATCAAATCATGAGAGCTGATATCTCATGAATACTAGCATGATTAAGGAGGGAGCATACATGGAATTCCACCAAGCTGTAAGTTCTTCTACCCAAACCGCTACGAGTACATGTCCTACTATGTGAATAGATGTGTCAAGGTCAAACATAGTAGTCCATCATCTGATTACTGGTCATTGATGTATACCATTAACAGATGCGAGATCACACACCAATAATGAAAATGGGAATCAAGGTACAAAGTGCAATATAACAAGTGTGAATAGATGTGTTGAGGTCAAACACTTGGAAGAATCCATTGATCATGGGAAATTTTTGTATTCCCAAAATGGTCTATGGTGAGAGAACCTACCATTGATGACTGTAAGTCTTAAGGCACTCAAATGACTCTAGATTCCTATTCCAGAATAAATGATCTGAAGTCGATGGAATGGAATACATTGGAAGGAGGGAATTGAGGCACCCCCCACTAACCAACATGAGGTACTCAACAACACTGTATAATGTGGAAGAACTTGAACAAGATGTGCACAAACCAGTAATAGTACCAGGAATGGCCGACATGCAAATTCAAGATAGTTGAAGAATGGCTGACTCAGGCTTCAACTTCCTTTGAATAAGAGAATAAGGTGTATGGTGACTAAAAGTAGGCAGGATGGACTTGATATGCAAATTGAGACATCTCTGTGACACAAGAGGCATCAACAGAGGATCCATAGGTACTCGAAGCTTAACCAATCGATGTTGATAAAATCAAAGTAACGAGTACATATCCTAAAGTCAAAATAATAACCCAACCAATANGCTTTGTTCGAAGGAGACATGACTCAACTGCTACCAAAGATAACATCTTTTCCTATCTGGATTTTTTAGTTTTTTTTTTTTTTTGGAATTTTTCAGATACTTTGAAAATCTTGAAAAAGAATAAAAGTGCTTTATTGTACAAATCTAGGAGGATACGAGTGTCAGGGGATAAGAAAACTAGCTCCAAGTAGTGGAACATTCCTATGCTCAATGCAAATAGATATGTGAAGGATAATGACACTCGGGGGAAGGTCTCTTCCCAGTAAAAGGGATGATCAAGCTACAAAAGATATGTAAAAAGTCTCTACTTGGATAGACATGAGACAATCTCGGGCTATATGGCTGAGTTAGGGAGACGGCATAAAGCTCAAGAAAAAAAGAAAAACTCATGAAAATGCAATTACAACTTGATATATATAAGGGAGTCCCGAGGGAATGGCCGGCATAAAGTTCAAGAGGAGTATGAAGCTCTTGCTCAAAGACATGGTGGGACTAAAACGGGACTCCCACAACCTAAAGGAGAAATGTCAGCATGGGAACCAAATGCAAAAGAGGATCTAACTAGGGAACCCATGAATAGGAAAGCTCTACCATTCACATAACATGACTTCTAACAGTAGCATGAAGGTTCCGTGACATCATGGAATAGGTTCTTACCTAAGGTTAAGATGAAATAGTCATAAGGTCATGAAAAATGAAAGCGGATATGAAATCTTAACCTATATGTTAGTTCGACAATATACCTGTAATAGGCACAAAGGAATCAAAGACTTGGAGAGAGTGTACAAAAAATAGACCCTACATGACAACAATAATAGTCCAAAACAACTAGGAATAGTCAGTAAAGAGTCCAAAATATAGGATATAGGGAGGATTGGTTGTGACAAATGCATCCAAAGGAAACAATGCGGTGGATGAAAGGACATAAGAATGAATATAAGGTCTAGACCCAACGTTCATGTATCCACCACCACCCCCATGAGAACGAACACTAGTGTTAAGACCAGACGAAGGGAGTGAAAATCCTCCGCAAATGGAGTAGAGGATGGGATATACCACTCTCGAATATATGAGCAAGGTAAGGGGATGTGGTGCCCCCTAGTCTAACACTAGGGTCCGCACTAGGAACTGGAGTGGGTGACAAGATACCAATAGTAATATTAGGCATGCCGAATATAAAAGGACCCAAACTCAAGATAACATAAATATACTCAAGTAACCGCGATCCAAAAATCCAACTAGCGCATAAAGAGCACACTCATAAGAAAACCTACTGCCAAAATGCAAGCAAGCCAAGGAGTGGATCAGTGATCTCTCGAATGCAGAAGATATGTCTCGCCTAGGGGAGGCTCAAAAATCCCATACACTACAAGCGGAGGTACGTAACCAATTATAGTGGCCCTCAGCTTTAATGCATAAAGCATCTGTGTTGTCCAACCCCTATGTGGCTTGGACACCTATAGAATAACCTCTGTAAGTACCCCCTATGATACCTAGGTAAGGAAACTAAGGTCACCCCAATATAATCAATGCTCAGGCGGGATCGACCGTATGGGAAGGGTAGCAAAGCCAAAAACTCTCAAAAGAGCCCCCAGATACGAATACGATCCTGGAAATATCTTCGACACTCACAAAAGTGACCAAGGGCTATCCCAATCACAATCCTGTGCACTACCTCGTGCTTAACTCTTGTGTAACAGGAGCGTCTTGACAAACACTAATTATATCAAGGATTTCTCTCTCTCACCTGGACAGACACCTACTTGTTTTTTTTAGTGGTCTTGGAGAATTAATTCACAATGAACTATTCCAAGACCCTAAAACCTAATATTGTTGATGCATCCTATAAAAGAAAAGAGTGTAATTCATTTTATTAAGCGTTGATTTTAATTGATTGTGATTACTCAAAGGGAAATGGTTTTGCAACTAATGAATCTATGACTCGGCAGTGAAGTAAATATGCACACCTAACAAACAATTACAAGTGCAATTTTGTAGAATGAAAAACAAGGTATGCCACTACATGAGATGCATAAATATTCATTCCTTTCTTAATTCCAGCAATCCTTCCTATATGGAATCCTAAATACAACTCTCATCCAAGTAATCAAATGGAAGTACCTCCTCAAGTCCATATGTGATATTGAAGTAAGAATGCAACTATTTTGTATTTTCAATATAAAAGAATGAAAATGCAATGAAAGTCATTTAAAACTCTCAGTCTTTTCAGCAAGCATAAAACACAAGCCCAATAAGAAACTGACACAAAAATATTAATGTACTAATGGAAAAATAGAAAGATAAATGACTAAAACTACTTTCAAAGAAAAAATCAATGAAGAAGTGGTCTCTGGTCACAAAGAAGTAGTCAATAGACAACATCAGAACCTAGGGGGACCCAGCCACACTCACAACCCACCCAACAACTTCTCACATCAAAAAATCAACCAAAAGGGAGGATATACGTGACTTTCTAAAGAACAGTAGTGTATGTACTCGAGTAAGTAAGGAAAACCCATGTATGTACGTGAGTTTTCAGTTGAAAATTGTGTATACAGAGAATATAGTGGTAAAAAGAAGGCCAAGGATCAAACCACTCTAGGGGAGTGTCCATGGATGGACATGCTCAAAGAAATAGTCAAACAGACAATGTCAATACCTAGGGGGACCCATCCACACTCACAGCCCACTCAACAACTTCTCACATCAAAAACTCAACCAAAAGAGAGAATGTATGTGACTATTTAAAGAACAATAGCGTATGTGCACGACTAGGTAAGGAAAACCCATGTATATAGAGATGAAAGTGGTAAAAAGTAGGCTAAAGGTCAAACCACTCAAGGGGAGTGTCAATGTATGAACATACTATAAAATCCGACACAGAAACAGGGAGAAACAAAGAGCAGGTATAAAACACATTGTGCCCCTAGACCCCAAAGAAAAACAAGGAACATCCCCAGTACGGTCGCCAATTCTGTTTTGAAGAGAAACTTCCTATGGCTTGGGGGTACCACAACAGATAGCTTTGACACTAGAAATCAATATTTCCCGATATGCAAGAGAAACCAAACATCTAACACTAAGGGATACCGAATCGTACCTTGATCTGGATAGTTGAAGTAGATCCCTATTGAGATTTTCCAATTCACACTTGCATTAGCAATTTTCTCTCAATAACAGCAAACAAGGACAAGCATGCTCTATAATAATCTGTTAGACCTACTCTAGCATATATATTCAACAATAAATAAGCAATTAAATACATCCATGGATTCAATATTGATATTCAAATGCACATAATTGGATAGGAAAAGATATTTCTATTAATAAAATCAGAGATTATAATAGTGACAACCTCTGTCGGCATGTCTACAAACCAGAGAAACCGAGTCCTCCACCTGGGCATCCACCATCTCAATCCTCCATCTCCCGATAGAAATCCCACAAAGAAAAGGCAATCTTTGGAATAACACAAAGTGCTCCAAAGGGACAAAGGGATGCAGACTCAAGTATAAGCAAATTGAGGCAACAATGGACTATAGTTTCTTTTCTCTTCAATTCCTCCTTCTTCAATGTATCCAAGGGGTTCCTTACATAGCACTCCAAAGACGTATTAGAGGGTCGAATATAAGCGATCTCAAGCCATATGGAAGGATAATAGTTAGGATCTTCAGACTCATATGAGGAAAACTCCAAAAATATTTTGATTTATGAACACACCCCGATGTAAGCGGGTTTGAGGTCAAAAGCCACGTGTACATGCGTGTATTGGTTTAAAAGTCGCGTACAGCAATAAACAAGTGCTTTCTAGGGATTATATTGGGACATAAAAGTATAATATAAGTACATAGGGTCTAAAGATTCTATAGAGGGAGAGGGAAGGCCATAAATATTTGATCAACCATGTGTGGTAAAATCATCTATAACAGGGTGCACCGATGGAAAGAAATCACCCATTTGGAGTAGTAACTCTCCCTCTTTTATCTATGGTTTTACAACATCCACATCTACTCTCTTTGTAATATATGTTTCTATATATTTTTATTTGTTGTAGAATAAATTGATGTAATATCTAAAAATTTCCAATTTATAATAAAAAAATCATTGTTTTTCCCTATATTTCTTTTTCAATAAGCAAGCACTAGTGAATCTATGAGTAAATGGTTATCTATGAGAACTTATTTTTTAATGTGGTTGTGTAAGCTTAATTTTCTAACCTAAAACCTTCATATGAGTCCCTTATGTCTTTTATTAATTGTTTTTTCTTAATTCGATTGTATTTGGAATCATTTGGGTTTGGTTTGGAAGCTCTATAGCTGTGTGTGTTCTTAATCTTGTGTTGGTGCTAACAGGGGAGAAATTCACTTTCTAATAAGACCATTTTTAGTGTTTATGGGTTTTAAGACATGTTCCATTGCATTGGGAGTGTCATTTATATGGTAAAAAATGATATTATTTCATTCAAAAAAAATCGTATTCTAAATTATGACCATTTTATCCGCTAGTTAAATTACACTTTTATGCTGGCTCACCTTCAATTAAAATTGTCTACGTAATCCAAGTCTCAATGTTCCAATATTTTGTTTGTGAGTCATTTAACTAAGTTAGGTTGTATTTGGGTCAATTGGAATTTTATTGGGGGGAATTTGAGTTAGTTAGGATCTATTTGAGGAGACTTGGAAATCCAGTGTTATGTGTGGGAAAATTTGGACTATTGTTCCTAGTTTCGAATCTAGTGGAACTCTCCGGGGTTGTATTGGGGTTGATATATCTAAGTTTGGATAAAGAACATTACATTGGGTATATATTAGACCTAATTGAGCACATTATAGTGGTTTTATATTACACATAATGGGATTGACCATATTATTCATATTCTGGTAAACATAATTAAAGCCACTGTTTGGATAAATTTGGGCATCAACTTACTATATATTGGGAAGTTGGATCTAATGTGCCTAAAATTTTAATGAGTACATAAAAACATTTATATTATATATTGGATATGGAACCAATGTAAATAAGGTTAAAAATACAAATCCCGCATGTGGAATCCATGTGAAGCTAGAACATATTCACGGAGAAGAGTATTGGCTTGTTATGCGTACTTGTCTTTCTGATTTTTGAACATGTGCTTTGGTTAGGTAGTTGAATTCCTCTTATGGAATTTTTTGCTTGATATGGTGATGGTATTCATTATTTATTTTTATATTGTTGTAGGTAATATTTTTTTGCAAAGGATTAATGAAAATTGTGGAAATTGTTTCTCAAGAGAGCCATTGGATGTAAGCTAGAAAATGATGAAGATATCAGCATAAAAACTTTTAGAACACAATATAGTCATTATGAGTTTGTAGGTCAGACATTTGGATTATCAAATGCACCAACTACTTTTATGTTCTTAATGAATGGCATATTTAAACAATATTTGGATAAGTTTGTGATTGTATTCTTAAATGACATTCTTATTTATTCAAACTCAATAGAGGAGCATTTAGAGCAACTGAGAATAGTACTATAGGTGTTAAGAGAGAATCATTTATATTCTAAGTTGAGTAAATGATCATTTTATAGGGAATTGATTCATTACTTGGGACAGGTCACATCTAAGGAATGTGTAGCAATAGTTTTAAGGAAGATTGAAGCTATCATGGGATGGTATACACCCAAGAATGTATCTAAGATAAGGAGATTTATGGGACATAATGTATAATATAGAAGATTATATTAAGGATTCTCAAAAGTGGCACATCTAATTACCTCATTATATAAGAAAGGTGCCAAATTTTAATGGACATCACAACATGAAGAAAATTTTCCTAAGCTAAAGGGAATGAAATTCTCAAAATTAATGATCCAAACAAATATTTTGCGGTATCTATAGATTCTTGAAAAGAAGGGATTAGTGGAATACTTGCATAAAAAGGGCATGTGGTATGTTATAAATCCAAGAAGTTGAAGGAACATGAGAAAAATTGTATTACCCATGATTTAGTGTTCGATGCTATAGTGAAGCCTCAACAATGTGGAGACACTATCTCATGGGCATAAAATTTGAGTTAAGAATAGAACATAGTGGGTTGAAATATTTATTTGAGAATCATACTTTAAATGCTAGACAATCCAGATGGATGGAATTTCCATGTGAGTTTGATTTTGATATCAAACATATGAAGGGAAAATAAAACAAGGTTGTTGATGCACTCAATAGAAGAGTACACACAATTGATGCTACAACCATTAGCATATGCAAATCATATTTATGAGCCATAATTATTGACGATGTTATTTTAGATCAACATTATATTTAGGTCGAAGAAGGATACATGTTGGAAATGATGCGATTATTATGATAAATAACAAAATTTACGTTCTTAATTTTGTTAAATTAATGAAGCTAGTAATGGATGAGATACACAAGGTTCCATATGAAATACATTGTGGATATCAAAAGACTATTACAACAATAAGAAGTTTGTATTTTTTGCAAGTGATGAAGAAATAAATTGTTGAGTATGTAACAAGATGCATATAATGTTAGAAAGTAATGGTTGAGCATGGACATCAAACATTATTACTTCAGAAATTACCAATACCATATTAAAGATGGGATGTGGTGATAAGTGATTACATCACTGAATTTCCCTGGACAACAAGACAACATTATTCAATCATGGTATTGGTGGAAAAGTTGAGAAAGGATTTGTTACGGAGATAAATTCCTATGGCTTGGGGTACCACAACAGATAGCTTGACTCTAGAAATCAATCCTTTCCAATATGCAATAGAAATTAAATGTCTAACACTAAAGGATCAGACCTCGTACCTTATTCTGGACGATTGAAGTAGATCCTCGTTGAACTTTCCAATCTTCATCTTGAATTGATAGATTACTTCCTCAACAACAAGTAAACAATACAAGCATTCTATATATCATGGTGTTAGATATATTCTAGCATATATAATCAATAATTTATAAGCATTTGACATAATCCCATGGATAAAATATTCATTCAAATACACATCATTGGACAGGAAAAGATATTTCTATTAATATAAATCAGAGATTACAAGATACAACCTATATCAGCACGTCTACGAACCGGATAAACTGAATCCCCCATCTGGGCCTCCACCACTTCAATCCTCCATCTCTCGATAGCACGCTCACAAGCAAAAGGAAATCTTGGGAAGAACACAAAAGTTCTCCAAGGGACAAAGAAATGCATACTCAAG